>OY744608.1:52016231-52138731 GCA_963556255.1 Allolobophora icterica
AATTTTAAAATAGCCTAATGGTGTAAAGTAATGCAAATCTTCCAGATCACTATACAGACCAACATTTCAGTCGATGGAGTGATACTTAATGAACAGTTATCAACAGACCAGTCATTGCTTCACAATCTCAAGAACTATCATATAAAGACATTGTTTAAGATGCTGGCAAAGTGCAAGAAGTTGAGCAACGCTGAGCATGGTTAGTACTTGCATGGATGGTATCCATTCACAGAATACCTATGGGCGAACTCAGCTCTCGATCCACCTGAGTCAGTAAATTAATAACAAAGTGCTTTGGGATGGTTAAAAATTAAAATGTATACCATGTTTCTGGATTGCAGTCATAAATACTTCAACCCCAATATTAATTTTTTTTTTAGAAACGGCCATAAAGACAAGCAATAATAAAGTTAATTTTACCAAAATATATGTTGACAAAACTGTCTAGAGATTGTGCATTCTTCAGTGGTCAGTAAAACTGTACCTAACTGTCATCCACAGACTGCAAGAACATTTGCTAAATCCCCCTTTTGGAGGACTGTGGTACACGCTGTTGTCTCCCAACGAGGACTGCAGCTGGTTCGGTTATATGCAAAGCCTTTAGATCAGACTGGCAACAGAGTTAATAACTGACTAAGCCTAACAGCCCTGGCTAACAAGTTGGGACACTTATCATCAGTTTGTGTAATAGTAATCAACATTCGACACACACGCACACACACGCACGTCTAAAGAATGATTGATAGAGTATGGGTCCAATTGTTGCATGTTTGCGTACTGCAAAAGTTCTGCAAAATTAGCTTTAAAATTGAATAAAATGTCATATAAGTTGTAATAGACAATACAGCACATATTAAATATAATTCCTCTGCAAAGGCAATTGTTTATTAATTAAAAATAATTATTCGTCGATTTTCTTCGCAGAAAGCGCATTGCATTTGCTATCTAAACACGAAGTTCTACGCTTTGTCGCTGGAGGCGCCACGCTCCATGGACGAGATAACTTGTCCAACGGCCTTACATAAGGAGATTCCGGTCCTTTGAATAAAGAGTCCTTGGCTTCAGCCTAATGACAAATGCTGTAACTTTGCCAAAGCCAAGATGACGTAATGATTGCGTCATAATATGGTCCCGATCTCGCGATCATCTCGGATTTCTCAGTCGCCCTTCAGATCTCGAACGAGGCAGATGCATTCTAGCATTTTAAGAAATTGTCAACAATATGTCGTTTTTCATCGAAGTTATTTCGATTTCTGCTCCGTCAACTGCTGTTTCGATCGAATCTTTGTCGACGGATATAAGGTAAACCCAAATAATTACAAAACATCGAATTTTTTTATCGAAATTTGCAACTTACAAACTTACACATCGCGTTAGCGATCTGCAAGCACAAATATCGGTGATCTACCTTTTTCGATGAGACTCAGTAATTGTATTGTAATCGAGAATTTATATAGGCCTAGGGCCTAGCGCCACTCATAATCAGAGGCGCTCCTGACCCGAGTCAGTATCTAATTCACTGACGAAGAGAAATTTCTCTAGTACTAGTGCCACAGTATAATTTGTTTTCATATTTTGAAAAATTTAAGTTTTGTAAATTATTTTTAAATTATTTTTAAATTTTAATATTATATATATATATATATATATATATATATATATATATATATATATATATATATAGGTTTTTGTTTGAGTAAGCTACTAAGACTTGGCGACCTCCATATTGCCACAATGGTTTTCTAATTTAAGTTTTTTAATTTAAATTTTAAATCAATATGTAAAACATAAAACTTTATTTGAGTAAGATTAGAAGTTTTGGTGACTTGTTCCCACCCAAAATCATACGACAGTAGGCCCTATAGCAGAAGTGGGCAAACTACGGCCCGCGGGCCGGATCCGGCCCGCCAACAGTTTTTATCCGGCCCCCACAATTCTTCAGAAAATTTTAAAAAATTCAGACTGAGAAGTTTCCTCACGTGGCGTTGCTCTCTTACATACTATTCCGGTCTCGTGTTTAATAATAACTCTATGCATTAACTCTGCCGATCTGCCCCACTTCCCTACAGAGGTTTTTGTACATGATCTGTGAACGCAGAAGTGAAATCCATTCAACTAAAGCTAATGTTGCTTTCAAAGCAGATGAAGAACAAAATTACGGGAACTTTCCTACCCTCCAGTTGCAAACTGCATGGTAGGAAAAATGAAGCATTCAGCTGTCAAGTTTGACAGAAGAGTTCTCCAGACGATTTGTGGATTTTAAATCAATTGAGACTCAATTTGCTGTGCTTACTAGGCTATTCCGTTCCAATTTTACATTGACAATTAGCTCAGATATACGGAACTTCAGCTGTAGTTAACCGACCCACAACGTGACACTGTTCTCAAAGAACAGCTCAAAGGATCAGACCTGATAATATTCTTTTCTTCGCTCAGGAAGGAAAGATTCTGAAATCTACAAAATTTTTCCTTTTAAAATTTGTGTGTAATTCGCATCCACTTACATCTGTCAACAAAAATTTTCAACTATGAAGAAAAACAAATACAAGTACAGGTCTCAGTTATGGTGCATGATCTAAACTTGAACTGAAACTGTGAATTGCAACCAGCGCAATTACTCCGGGTTATGGGAAACGTGTTAATTAAATGCATGCATGTTACCAGTCATACATATCTCATTAGTAACAGCCAAAGTGTATTTAATATATTATAAATAAGTTACATTCTTTTTATGTTAGTCGTTATTAAAAGTTAAAAATTTGTTATCCGGCCCTCCGAATTTTTTTGGCATTTAATGTGGCCCCAAGTGCAAAAAGTTTGCCCACCCCTGCCCTATAGCCTCCGTCCGCGCCCACATGATGATACTAATTTTATTTCTAGGGTTCTCTACGGTGCCCTAGGCCTAAAGTAGAATCCAGTTTCTCCATTATTCATTTTTATGTACAGTCAAGCGACTCTTGGTTCTATTATTCTAAACTTGTATTTTGTACCATGTTGTGGTGTGACAACGTTGTCAACGTGTGAAGTTAATAAACGAATAATAATAATAAAAATATAGCATCACAATATATTATTTATTTATTTGTATTTTTTAAATTTAAGTTTTTTATTTAATTTTTAATGCATTTCAATAAGCCAGGAAGACTCGGTGACTTCTGTTACACCACTGTATAATTTATTTTTATTAAAACATTTTATTTTAAATTTATTTTCATTTTTTAATTATTTACTGATTCTCTTGAATTGCAATTGTAATTTAAACAGTCTATTTGTAACTTGCACAGGAAGATGATTGGCTTCCTTCGACTCGAGAGGACAGTGGAATGGGAAGACCTCGACAGCCTGAGGAGGTGAATGTTCGATTATTCTAAAGTTTTTAGACATCAGCTGATTATATCCACTTTAAGTCTAATTAAGGACTCTGAAGTAGCTTCAGGCCACTTACAAACAATAACTTATATAATTATAGCACCACATTTCATTTTAAGCTTTCGAACTAGAGCCATTTTGCAGTTACCAGGGAGACACTTTATAACACACTTCTGTATGACACGAATTCTGATCTAATGCTGTTGGTGACATGGACCCCAAAATCAGTTCATTTATTGTAACCGTAATTATGCACCAAGTCTCTAACCCACTCATATATGTATATATCATGTATGTAGGAAAACAGTGCTGTATATGATAGAAAGTTTCAACGTAGTATGTACCTTTACATTTCCATGGCTTTCGAAACCTTTGGTCCAATCAACAATGACTTTCCTTTTGGACCTGGGACAAAAGCTTTGCTCCGTCATGGGAGACCCAGGGGAAACGACTTTCCTATTCCAACGCCTCGCGCTAACAATACAATGTTTTAATTCGGTAGCTTTCAGAGGCACTTTCACCAGCCAGGTATTAGATGAATAGGGCCATTCTGGACTTTTTGTTACACTAGTTAATATTCAAGACCGTGAGGGATTTTGTATCCTTTGGGGCATAATAATAATAATAACAACAATAATAATAATAATAAATAATAATAATAATATAATAATAATAATTACTAATAGGAATAATAATTAATAATAATAATAGTAATACTAATAATAACAACAATTACAATGCTAATAATGACGACTTATATAGTGCTGGTGATAAGCCAAGGTCAAAGAAAAGGCACTGTACATGAGTGTAGTTGTATTCAGTATAGCATTATTCAGTGTTTAGTGACAGCTTGCCTAGTTTTATTTATTTATTTATTCCGGATATTTCTATAGCGCCTCTCGAAGTCAACTACTACTCAGAGGCGCTCCCGACTACAGCATTTGATACTGTGCCGGAATTTTCACGCCGAAGCGCCACGAGCAACTGCGAGTGAAGGACTTGCCCAAGGTCCGTACGCAGCGGCTAGAGTGGGATTCGAACCTGCAACCCTCCGGTCACAAGGCGCCGAACTTACCACTGAGCCACCACGCTAGGATTGTATACGTAAATCTTGCCTCATATCGTACATGACAGCAGGGAAACAATGTTGTATATGATAGAAAGATTGCTTCCCTGATTCAACCGTACACACTTCAACAACAGAGAATAATATTATTAATGTTGCCGTTAGTGTGCAACGTTGTATATTATCCGACAGCAATTCTCTCCTGTAGAGATGTGAAGCAAGGTTGATGTTAATGGTCCTGGCAGCCATGACATCATAAGCTGCAGTTGAACACCAAATATAGGCCTACAAATTCTCACATATGAATTAAGGCCTATATGATACTTAGATATATTGAAATAGTATATGAATGTATATAAACAATAATTGTATAGTGCCTTTTGGGTATCTCAAAAAGTGCTGATCAGCGTTATTAATGTCCCAATTTAGTTTATTCTAATGACTTGTATAGATGAGTCATAAAAATGTGTCAATCAATGGGATCCATCAATCGATGTTTTGAAATTGTAGATATAAATTGCAATCCGTTGAACTGACAATGTTCACTTAATAATAGACATGAACTAAATGCTTCCCAATTTAGTCAAACTTGGTGACTGTTAAAGAACTACAGTTAACCTCTCTCATGAGTTTTTCGTTGTCGATAGAATGATCGCTACAACTTTTCTCTTCATTATCGTCATCGGGAGTCGCAAGGAACCATCCGAGAAATCGACATCAATCGACAGATGGCGGAAACAACGAACCACACCTGGTGACAGCTGTGCATCTGTGTTATTGGAACACCATCGTGAGAATATCTAGATAGATGTTATGCAAATATCCATAACTACTTTCTAAATAGCGTCAGCTGATGGTGTTAGCCTAATAGCTGACAAAAATTAAATGCCTCCCAAGGCTCCCAGTCTACTCAGACTTGGTCACCTCTGTTATATACCACAGTGATGTTACCTGTCTGCTGATTTTCGTTGTCTGTCTGCCTATCTGTTGATACAATTATCTCAGTCTGACTATAGTCTGATTATCTCTTTACTTAACTATCTCAATCTGACTACATGTCTGTTTGATTATTTGTTTGCATGACTATCTTGACTCTCTCTGTCTGACTATATGTCTGTCTGATTATCTGTTTACTTTACTATCTCTGTCTGACTATATGTCTGTCTGATTATCTGTCTGCATAACTATCTTGACTCTCTCTGTCTGACTATGTGTCTGTCTGATTAACTCTTTACTTTACTATCTCAATCTGACTACATGTCTGTCTGATTATCTGTTTGCATAACTATCTTGACTCTCTCTGTCTGACTATATGTCTGTCTGATTATCTGTTTACTTTACTATCTCTGTCTGACTATATGTCTGTCTGATTATGTGTTTGCATAACTATCTTGACTCTCTCAGTCTGACTATATGTCTGTCTGATTATCTGTTTGCATATCCATCTTGACTATCTCTGTCTGACTATATGTCTGTCTGATTATCTGTTTGCATAACTATCTTGACTATCTCTCTCTGACTATATGTCTGTCTGATTATCTGTTTGCATAACTATCTTGACTATCTCTGTCTGACTATATGTCTGTCTGATTATCTGTTTGCATATCCATCTTGACTATCTCTGTCTGACTATATGTCTGTCTGATTATCTGTTTGTATAACTATCTTGACAATCTCTGTCTGTCTATATGTCTGTATGATTATCTGTTTGGATAACTATCTTGACTATCTCTGTCTGTCTATATGTCTCTATGATTATCTGTTTACTTTACTATCTCTGTCTGACTATATGTCTGTCTGATTATATGTTTGTATGACTGCCTGACTATATGTCTGTCTGATTATCTGTTTGCATAACTATCTTGACTCTCTCAGTCTGACTATATGTCTGTCTGATTATCTGTTTGCATAACTATCTTGACTATCTCTGTCTGACTATATGTCTGTCTGATTATCTGTTTGCATAACTATCTTGACTATCTCTGTCTGACTATATGTCTGTCTGATTATCTGTTTGCATACCTATCTTGACTATCTCTGTCTGACTATATGTCTGACTGATTATCTGTTTGCATAACTATCTTGACTATCTCTGTCTGACTATATGTCTGTCTGATTATCTGTTTGCATAACTATCTTGACTATCTCTGTCTGACTATATGTCTGTCTGATTATCTGTTTGCATAACTATCTTGACTATCTCTGTCTGACTATATGTCTGTCTGATTATCTGTTTGCATACCTATCTTGACTATCTCTGTCTGACTATATGTCTGTCTGATTATCTGTTTGCATACCTATCTTGACTATCTCTGTCTGACTATATGTCTGTCTGATTATCTGTTTGCATAACTATCTTGACTATCTCTGTCTGACTATATGTCTGTCTGATTATCTGTTTGCATAACTATCTTGACTATCTCTGTCTGACTATATGTCTGTCTGATTATCTGTTTGCATACCTATCTTGACTATCTCTGTCTGACTATATGTCTGTCTGATTATCTGTTTGCATAACTATCTTGACTATCTCTGTCTGACTATATGTCTGTCTGATTATCTGTTTGCATAACTATCTTGACTATCTCTGTCTGACTATATGTCTGTCTGATTATCTGTTTGCATACCTATCTTGACTATCTCTGTCTGACTATATGTCTGTCTGATTATCTGTTTGCATAACTATCTTGACTATCTCTGTCTGACTATATGTCTGTCTGATTATCTGTTTGCATAACTATCTTGACTATCTCTGTCTGACTATATGTCTGTCTGCTTATCTGTTTGCATACCTATCTTGACTATCTCTGTCTGACTATATGTCTGTCTGATTATCTGTTTGCATAACTATCTTGACTATCTCTGTCTGACTATATGTCTGTCTGATTATCTGTTTGCATAACTATCTTGACTATCTCTGTCTGACTATATGTCTGTCTGATTATCTGTTTGCATACCTATCTTGACTATCTCTGTCTGACTATATGTCTGTCTGATTATCTGTTTGCATAACTATCTTGACTCTCTCAGTCTGACTATATGTCTGTCTGATTATCTGTTTGCATAACTATCTTGACTCTCTCAGTCTGACTATATGTCTGTCTGATTATCTGTTTGCATAACTATCTTGACTATCTCTGTCTGACTATATGTCTCTGATTATCTGTTTACTTTACTATCTCTGTCTGACTATATGTCTGTCTGATTATCTGTTTGCATACCTATCTTGACTATCTCAGTCTGACTATATGTCTGTCTGATTATCTGTTTACTTTACTATCTCTGTCTGACTATATGTCTGTCTGATTATCTGTTTGCATACCTATCTTGACTATCTCTGTCTGACTATATGTCTGTCTGATTATCTGTTTGCATACCTATCTTGACTATCTCTGTCTGACTATATGTCTGTCTGATTATCTGTTTACTTTACTATCTCTGTCTGACTATTTGTCTGTCTGATTATCTGTTTACTTTACTATCTCTGTCTGACTATATGTCTGTCTGATTATCTGTTTGCATAACTATCTTGACTCTCTCAGTCTGACTATATGTCTGTCTGATTATCTGTTTACTTTACTATCTCTGTCTGACTATATGTCTCTGATTATCTGTTTACTTTACTATCTCTGTCTGACTATATGTCTGTCTGATTATCTGTTTGCATAACTATCTTGACTCTCTCAGTCTGACTATATGTCTGTCTGATTATCTGTTTACTTTACTATCTCTGTCTGACTATATGTCTGTCTGATTATCTGTTTACTTTACTATCTCTGTCTGACTATATGTCTGTCTGATTATCTGTTTGCATACCTATCTTGACTCTCTCAGTCTGACTATATGTCTGTCTGATTATCTGTTTACTTTACTATCTCTGTCTGACTATATGTCTCTGATTATCTGTTTACTTTACTATCTCTGTCTGACTATATGTCTTTGATTATCTGTTTACTTTACTATCTCTGTCTGACTATTTGTCTGTCTGATTATCTGTTTGCATATCTATCTTGACTATCTCTGTCTGATTATATGTCTCTGATTATCTGTTTACTTTACTATCTCTGTCTGACTATATGTCTGTCTGATTATCTGTTTGCATACCTATCTTGACTATCTCAGTCTGACTATATGTCTGTCTGATTATCTGTTTACTTTACTATCTCTGTCTGACTATATGTCTGTCTGATTATCTGTTTGCATACCTATCTTGACTATCTCTGTCTGACTATATGTCTGTCTGATTATCTGTTTGCATACCTATCTTGACTATCTCTGTCTGACTATATGTCTGTCTGATTATCTGTTTGCATAACTATCTTGACTCTCTCAGTCTGACTATATGTCTGTCTGATTATCTGTTTGCATAACTATCTTGACTCTCTCAGTCTGACTATATGTCTGTCTGATTATCTGTTTGCATAACTATCTTGACTATCTCTGTCTGACTATATGTCTCTGATTATCTGTTTACTTTACTATCTCTGTCTGACTATATGTCTGTCTGATTATCTGTTTGCATACCTATCTTGACTATCTCAGTCTGACTATATGTCTGTCTGATTATCTGTTTACTTTACTATCTCTGTCTGACTATATGTCTGTCTGATTATCTGTTTGCATACCTATCTTGACTATCTCTGTCTGACTATATGTCTGTCTGATTATCTGTTTGCATACCTATCTTGACTATCTCTGTCTGACTATATGTCTGTCTGATTATCTGTTTACTTTACTATCTCTGTCTGACAATATATCTGTCTGATTATCTGTTTACTTTACTATCTCTGTCTGACTATATGTCTGTCTGATTATCTGTTTGCATAACTATCTTGACTCTCTCAGTCTGACTATATGTCTGTCTGATTATCTGTTTACTTTACTATCTCTGTCTGACTATATGTCTCTGATTATCTGTTTACTTTACTATCTCTGTCTGACTATATGTCTGTCTGATTATCTGTTTGCATAACTATCTTGACTCTCTCAGTCTGACTATATGTCTGTCTGATTATCTGTTTACTTTACTATCTCTGTCTGACTATATGTCTCTGATTATCTGTTTACTTTACTATCTCTGTCTGACTATATGTCTCTGATTATCTGTTTACTTTACTATCTCTGTCTGACTATTTGTCTGTCTGATTATCTGTTTGCATATCTATCTTGACTATCTCTGTCTGATTATATGTCTCTGATTATCTGTTTACTTTACTATCTCTGTCTGACTATATGTCTCTGATTATCTGTTTACTTTACTATCTCTGTCTGACTATATGTCTGTCTGATTATCTGTTTGCATATCTATCTTGACTATCTCTGTCTGACTATATGTCTGTCTGATTATCTGTTTGCATAACTATCTTGACTATCTCTGTCTGACTATAATGTCTGTCTGATTATCTGTTTACTTTACTATCTCTGTCTGACTATATGTCTCTGATTATCTGTGTACTTTACTATCTCTGTCTTACTATATGTCTCTGATTATCTGTTTACTTTACTATCTCTGTCTGACTATATGTCTGTCTGATTATCTGTTTGCATATCTATCTTGACTATCTCTGTCTGACTATATGTCTGTCTGATTATCTGTTTGCATAACTATCTTGACTATCTCTGTCTGACTATAATGTCTGTCTGATTATCTGTTTACTTTACTATCTCTGTCTGACTATATGTCTCTGATTATCTGTGTACTTTACTATCTCTGTCTTACTATATGTCTCTGATTATCTGTTTACTTTACTATCTCTGTCTGACTATATGTCTGTCTGATTATCTGTTTGCATACCTATCTTGACTATCTCTGTCTGACTATATGTCTGTCTGATTATCTGTTTGCATAACTATCTTGACTATCTCTGTCTGACTATATGTCTGTCTGATTATCTGTTTGCATAACTATCTTGACTATCTCTGTCTGACTATAATGTCTGTCTGATTATCTGTTTACTTTACTATCTCTGTCTGACTATATGTCTCTGATTATCTGTGTACTTTACTATCTCTGTCTTACTATATGTCTCTGATTATCTGTTTACTTTACTATCTCTGTCTGACTATATGTCTGTCTGATTATCTGTTTGCATATCTATCTTGACTATCTCTGTCTGACTATATGTCTGTCTGATTATCTGTTTGCATAACTATCTTGACTATCTCTGTCTGACTATATGTCTGTCTGATTATCTGTTTACTTTACTATCTCTGTCTGACTATATGTCTCTGATTATCTGTTTACTTTACTATCTCTGTCTGACTATATGTCTGTCTGATTATCTGTTTGCATAACTATCTTGACTATTTCTGTCTGACTATATGTCTGTCTGATTATCTGTTTACTTTACTATCTCTGTCTGACTATATTTCTGTCTGATTATCTGTTTGCATAACTATCTTGACTATCTCTGTCTGACTATAATGTCTGTCTGATTATCTGTTTACTTTACTATCTCTGTCTGACTATATGTCTCTGATTATCTGTTTACTTTACTATCTCTGTCTGACTATATGTCTCTGATTATCTGTTTACTTTACTATCTCTGTCTGACTATATGTCTCTGATTATCTGTTTACTTTACTATCTCTGTCTGACTATATGTCTCTGATTATCTGTTTACTTTACTATCTCTGTCTGACTATATGTCTCTGATTATCTGTTTACTTTACTATCTCTGTCTGACTATATGTCTGTCTGATTATCTGTTTGCATATCTATCTTGACTATTTCTGTCTGACTATATGTCTGTCTGATTATCTGTTTGCATAACTATCTTGACTATCTCTGTCTGGCTATAATGTCTGTCTGATTATCTGTTTACTTTACTATCTCTGTCTGACTATATGTCTCTGATTATCTGTTTACTTTACTATCTCTGTCTGACTATATGTCTCTGATTATCTGTTTACTTTACTATCTCTGTCTGACTATATGTCTCTGATTATCTGTTTACTTTACTATCTCTGTCTGACTATATGTCTGTCTGATTATCTGTTTGCATATCTATCTTGACTATCTCTGTCTGACTATATGTCTGTCTGATTATCTGTTTGCATAACTATCTTGACTATCTCTGTCTGGCTATAATGTCTGTCTGATTATCTGTTTACTTTACTATCTCTGTCTGACTATATGTCTCTGATTATCTGTTTACTTTACTATCTCTGTCTGACTATATGTCTCTGATTATCTGTTTACTTTACTATCTCTGTCTGACTATATGTCTCTGATTATCTGTTTACTTTACTATCTCTGTCTGACTATATGTCTGTCTGATTATCTGTTTGCATATCTATCTTGACTATCTCTGTCTGACTATATGTCTGTCTGATTATCTGTTTACTTTACTATCTCTGTCTGACTATATTTCTGTCTGATTATCTGTTTGCATAACTATCTTGACTATCTCTGTCTGACTATAATGTCTGTCTGATTATCTGTTTACTTTACTATCTCTGTCTGACTATATGTCTCTGATTATCTGTTTACTTTACTATCTCTGTCTGACTATATGTCTCTGATTATCTGTTTACTTTACTATCTCTGTCTGACTATATGTCTCTGATTATCTGTTTACTTTACTATCTCTGTCTGACTATATGTCTCTGATTATCTGTTTACTTTACTATCTCTGTCTGACTATATGTCTCTGATTATCTGTTTACTTTACTATCTCTGTCTGACTATATGTCTGTCTGATTATCTGTTTGCATATCTATCTTGACTATTTCTGTCTGACTATATGTCTGTCTGATTATCTGTTTGCATAACTATCTTGACTATCTCTGTCTGGCTATAATGTCTGTCTGATTATCTGTTTACTTTACTATCTCTGTCTGACTATATGTCTCTGATTATCTGTTTACTTTACTATCTCTGTCTGACTATATGTCTCTGATTATCTGTTTACTTTACTATCTCTGTCTGACTATATGTCTCTGATTATCTGTTTACTTTACTATCTCTGTCTGACTATATGTCTGTCTGATTATCTGTTTGCATACCTATCTTGACTATCTCAGTCTGACTATATGTCTGTCTGATTATCTGTTTACTTTACTATCTCTGTCTGACTATATGTCTGTCTGATTATCTGTTTGCATACCTATCTTGACTATCTCTGTCTGACTATATGTCTGTCTGATTATCTGTTTGCATACCTATCTTGACTATCTCTGTCTGACTATATGTCTGTCTGATTATCTGTTTACTTTACTATCTCTGTCTGACTATTTGTCTGTCTGATTATCTGTTTACTTTACTATCTCTGTCTGACTATATGTCTGTCTGATTATCTGTTTGCATAACTATCTTGACTCTCTCAGTCTGACTATATGTCTGTCTGATTATCTGTTTACTTTACTATCTCTGTCTGACTATATGTCTCTGATTATCTGTTTACTTTACTATCTCTGTCTGACTATATGTCTGTCTGATTATCTGTTTGCATAACTATCTTGACTCTCTCAGTCTGACTATATGTCTGTCTGATTATCTGTTTACTTTACTATCTCTGTCTGACTATATGTCTGTCTGATTATCTGTTTACTTTACTATCTCTGTCTGACTATATGTCTGTCTGATTATCTGTTTGCATACCTATCTTGACTCTCTCAGTCTGACTATATGTCTGTCTGATTATCTGTTTACTTTACTATCTCTGTCTGACTATATGTCTCTGATTATCTGTTTACTTTACTATCTCTGTCTGACTATATGTCTTTGATTATCTGTTTACTTTACTATCTCTGTCTGACTATTTGTCTGTCTGATTATCTGTTTGCATATCTATCTTGACTATCTCTGTCTGATTATATGTCTCTGATTATCTGTTTACTTTACTATCTCTGTCTGACTATATGTCTGTCTGATTATCTGTTTGCATACCTATCTTGACTATCTCAGTCTGACTATATGTCTGTCTGATTATCTGTTTACTTTACTATCTCTGTCTGACTATATGTCTGTCTGATTATCTGTTTGCATACCTATCTTGACTATCTCTGTCTGACTATATGTCTGTCTGATTATCTGTTTGCATACCTATCTTGACTATCTCTGTCTGACTATATGTCTGTCTGATTATCTGTTTGCATAACTATCTTGACTCTCTCAGTCTGACTATATGTCTGTCTGATTATCTGTTTGCATAACTATCTTGACTCTCTCAGTCTGACTATATGTCTGTCTGATTATCTGTTTGCATAACTATCTTGACTATCTCTGTCTGACTATATGTCTCTGATTATCTGTTTACTTTACTATCTCTGTCTGACTATATGTCTGTCTGATTATCTGTTTGCATACCTATCTTGACTATCTCAGTCTGACTATATGTCTGTCTGATTATCTGTTTACTTTACTATCTCTGTCTGACTATATGTCTGTCTGATTATCTGTTTGCATACCTATCTTGACTATCTCTGTCTGACTATATGTCTGTCTGATTATCTGTTTGCATACCTATCTTGACTATCTCTGTCTGACTATATGTCTGTCTGATTATCTGTTTACTTTACTATCTCTGTCTGACAATATATCTGTCTGATTATCTGTTTACTTTACTATCTCTGTCTGACTATATGTCTGTCTGATTATCTGTTTGCATAACTATCTTGACTCTCTCAGTCTGACTATATGTCTGTCTGATTATCTGTTTACTTTACTATCTCTGTCTGACTATATGTCTCTGATTATCTGTTTACTTTACTATCTCTGTCTGACTATATGTCTGTCTGATTATCTGTTTGCATAACTATCTTGACTCTCTCAGTCTGACTATATGTCTGTCTGATTATCTGTTTACTTTACTATCTCTGTCTGACTATATGTCTCTGATTATCTGTTTACTTTACTATCTCTGTCTGACTATATGTCTCTGATTATCTGTTTACTTTACTATCTCTGTCTGACTATTTGTCTGTCTGATTATCTGTTTGCATATCTATCTTGACTATCTCTGTCTGATTATATGTCTCTGATTATCTGTTTACTTTACTATCTCTGTCTGACTATATGTCTCTGATTATCTGTTTACTTTACTATCTCTGTCTGACTATATGTCTGTCTGATTATCTGTTTGCATATCTATCTTGACTATCTCTGTCTGACTATATGTCTGTCTGATTATCTGTTTGCATAACTATCTTGACTATCTCTGTCTGACTATAATGTCTGTCTGATTATCTGTTTACTTTACTATCTCTGTCTGACTATATGTCTCTGATTATCTGTGTACTTTACTATCTCTGTCTTACTATATGTCTCTGATTATCTGTTTACTTTACTATCTCTGTCTGACTATATGTCTGTCTGATTATCTGTTTGCATATCTATCTTGACTATCTCTGTCTGACTATATGTCTGTCTGATTATCTGTTTGCATAACTATCTTGACTATCTCTGTCTGACTATAATGTCTGTCTGATTATCTGTTTACTTTACTATCTCTGTCTGACTATATGTCTCTGATTATCTGTGTACTTTACTATCTCTGTCTTACTATATGTCTCTGATTATCTGTTTACTTTACTATCTCTGTCTGACTATATGTCTGTCTGATTATCTGTTTGCATACCTATCTTGACTATCTCTGTCTGACTATATGTCTGTCTGATTATCTGTTTGCATAACTATCTTGACTATCTCTGTCTGACTATATGTCTGTCTGATTATCTGTTTGCATAACTATCTTGACTATCTCTGTCTGACTATAATGTCTGTCTGATTATCTGTTTACTTTACTATCTCTGTCTGACTATATGTCTCTGATTATCTGTGTACTTTACTATCTCTGTCTTACTATATGTCTCTGATTATCTGTTTACTTTACTATCTCTGTCTGACTATATGTCTGTCTGATTATCTGTTTGCATATCTATCTTGACTATCTCTGTCTGACTATATGTCTGTCTGATTATCTGTTTGCATAACTATCTTGACTATCTCTGTCTGACTATATGTCTGTCTGATTATCTGTTTACTTTACTATCTCTGTCTGACTATATGTCTCTGATTATCTGTTTACTTTACTATCTCTGTCTGACTATATGTCTGTCTGATTATCTGTTTGCATAACTATCTTGACTATTTCTGTCTGACTATATGTCTGTCTGATTATCTGTTTACTTTACTATCTCTGTCTGACTATATTTCTGTCTGATTATCTGTTTGCATAACTATCTTGACTATCTCTGTCTGACTATAATGTCTGTCTGATTATCTGTTTACTTTACTATCTCTGTCTGACTATATGTCTCTGATTATCTGTTTACTTTACTATCTCTGTCTGACTATATGTCTCTGATTATCTGTTTACTTTACTATCTCTGTCTGACTATATGTCTCTGATTATCTGTTTACTTTACTATCTCTGTCTGACTATATGTCTCTGATTATCTGTTTACTTTACTATCTCTGTCTGACTATATGTCTCTGATTATCTGTTTACTTTACTATCTCTGTCTGACTATATGTCTGTCTGATTATCTGTTTGCATATCTATCTTGACTATTTCTGTCTGACTATATGTCTGTCTGATTATCTGTTTGCATAACTATCTTGACTATCTCTGTCTGGCTATAATGTCTGTCTGATTATCTGTTTACTTTACTATCTCTGTCTGACTATATGTCTCTGATTATCTGTTTACTTTACTATCTCTGTCTGACTATATGTCTCTGATTATCTGTTTACTTTACTATCTCTGTCTGACTATATGTCTCTGATTATCTGTTTACTTTACTATCTCTGTCTGACTATATGTCTGTCTGATTATCTGTTTGCATATCTATCTTGACTATCTCTGTCTGACTATATGTCTGTCTGATTATCTGTTTGCATAACTATCTTGACTATCTCTGTCTGACTATATGTCTGTCTGATTATCTGTTTGCATATCTATCTTGACTATCTCTGTCTGACTATATGTCTGTCTGATTATCTGTTTGCATATCTATCTTGACTATCTCTGTCTGACTATATGTCTGTCTGATTATCTGTTTACTTTACTATCTCTGTCTGACTATATGTCTGTCTGGTTATCTGTTTGTATAACTATCTTGACTATCTCTGTCTGACTATAATGTCTGTCTGATTATCTGTTTGCATATCTATCTTGACTATCTCTGTCTGACTATATGTCTGTCTGATTATCTGTTTGCATATCTATCTTGACTATCTCTGTCTGACTATATGTCTGTCTGATTATCTGTTTACTTTATTATCTCAATCTGACTACATGTCTGTCTGAGTATCTGTTTGCATAACTATCTTGACTATCTCTGTCTGACCATATGTCTGTCTGATTATCTGTTTACTTTACTATCTCTGTCTGACTATATGTCTGTCTGGTTATCTGTTTGTATAACTATCTTGACTATCTCTGTCTGACTATATGTCTGTCTGATTATCTGTTTACTTTACTATCTCTGTCTGACTATATGTCTGTCTGGTTATCTGTTTGCATAACTATCTTGACTATCTCTGTCTGACTATATGTCTGTCTGATTATCTGTTTACTTTACTATCTCTGTCTGACTATAATGTCTGTCTGATTATCTGTTTACTTTACTATCTCTGTCTGACTATGTCTGTCTGATTATCTGTTTACTTTACTATCTCTGTCTGACTATATGTCTGTCTGATTATCTGTTTACTTTACTATCTCTGTCTGACTATATGTCTCTGATTATCTGTTTACTTTACTATCTCTGTCTGACTATATGTCTTTCTGATTATCTGTTTGCATATCTATCTTGACTATCTCTGTCTGACTATATGTCTGTCTGATTATCTGTCTGCATAACTATCTTGACTATTTCTGTCTGACTATGTCTGTATGATTATCTGTTTACTTTACTATCTCTGTCTGACTATGTCTGTCTGATTATCTGTTTACTTTACTATCTCTGTCTGACTATATGTCTCTGATTATCTGTTTACATTACTATCTCTGTCTGACTATATGTCTGTCTGATTATCTGTTTGCATATCTATCTTGACTATCTCTGTCTGACTATAATGTCTGTCTGATTATCTGTTTACTTTACTATCTCTGTCTGACTATATGTCTGTCTGATTATCTGTTTGCATAACTATCTTGACTCTCTCAGTCTGACTATATGTCTGTCTGATTATCTGTTTGCATAACTATCTTGACTATCTCTTTCTGACTATATGTCTGTCTGATTATCTGTTTACCTAACTATTTTGACTATCTCTGTCTGACTATAATGTCTGTCTGATTATCTGTTTGCATATCTATCTTGACTATCTCTGTCTGACTATATGTCTGTCTGATTATCTGTTTGCATATCTATCTTGACTATCTCTGTCTGACTATATGTCTGTCTGATTATCTGTTTACTTTATTATCTCAATCTGACTACATGTCTGTCTGAGTATCTGTTTGCATAACTATCTTGACTATCTCTGTCTGACTATAATGTCTGTCTGATTATCTGTTTACTTTACTATCTCTGTCTGATTATAATGTCTGTCTGATTATCTGTTTACTTTACTATCTCTGTCTGACTATAATGTCTGTCTGATTATTTGTTTACTTTACTATCTCCGTCTGAATATATGTCTGTCTGATTATCTGTTTACTTTACTATCTCCGTCTGAATATATGTCTGTCTGATTATCTGTTTACTTTACTATCTCCGTCTGAATATATGTCTGTCTGATTATCTGTTTGCATATCTATCTTGACTATCTCTGTCTGACTATATGTCTGTCTGGTTATCTGTTTACTTTACTATCTCTGTCTGACTATATGTCTCTGATTATCTGTTTTCTTTACTATCTCTGTCTGACTATATGTCTGTCTGATTATCTGTTTACTTTACTATCTCTGTCTGACTATATGTCTCTGATTATCTGTTTACTTTACTATCTCTGTCTGACTATATGTCTGTCTGGTTATCTGTTTACTTTACTATCTCTGTCTGACTATATGTCTCTGATTATCTGTTTACTTTACTATCTCTGTCTGACTATATGTCTGTCTGATTATCTGTTTACTTTACTATCTCTGTCTGACTATATGTCTCTGATTATCTGTTTACTTTACTATCTCTGTCTGACTATATGTCTGTCTGATTATCTGTTTACTTTACTATCTCTGTCTGACTATATGTCTCTGATTATCTGTTTACTTTACTATCTCTGTCTGACTATATGTCTTTCTGATTATCTGTTTGCATAACTATCTTGACTATCTCTGTCTGACTATATGTCTGTCTGATTATCTGTTTGCATAACTATCTTGACTATCTCTGTCTGACTATATGTCTGTCTGATTATCTGTTTGCATAACTATCTTGACTATCTCTTTCTGACTATATGTCTGTCTGATTATTTGTTTGCATAACTATCTTGACTATCTCGGTCTGACTATATGTCTGTCTGATTATCTGTTTGCATAACTATCTTGACTATCTCTGTCTGACTATATGTCTGTCTGATTATCTGTTTGCATAACTATCTTGACTATCTCTTTCTGACTATATGTCTGTCTGATTATTTGTTTGCATAACTATCTCTGTCTGACTATATGTCTGTCTGATTATCTGTTTGCATAACTATCTTGACTATCTCTGTCTGACTATATGTCTGTCTGATTATCTGTTTACTTTATTATCTCAATCTGACTACATGTCTGTCTGAGTATCTGTTTGCATAACTATCTTGACTATCTCTGTCTGACTATATGTCTGTCTGATTATCTGTTTACTTTACTATCTCTGTCTGACTATATGTCTGTCTGGTTATCTGTTTGTATAACTATCTTGACTATCTCTGTCTGACTATATGTATGTCTGATTATCTGTTTACTTTACTATCTCTGTCTGACTATATGTCTGTCTGGTTATCTGTTTGCATAACTATCTTGACTATCTCTGTCTGACTATATGTCTGTCTGATTATCTGTTTACTTTACTATCTCTGTCTGACTATAATGTCTGTCTGATTATCTGTTTACTTTACTATCTCTGTCTGACTATGTCTGTCTGATTATCTGTTTACTTTACTATCTCTGTCTGACTATATGTCTGTCTGATTATCTGTTTACTTTACTATCTCTGTCTGACTATATGTCTCTGATTATCTGTTTACTTTACTATCTCTGTCTGACTATATGTCTTTCTGATTATCTGTTTGCATATCTATCTTGACTATCTCTGTCTGACTATATGTCTGTCTGATTATCTGTCTGCATAACTATCTTGACTATCTCTGTCTGACTATGTCTGTCTGATTATCTGTTTACTTTACTATCTCTGTCTGACTATGTCTGTCTGATTATCTGTTAACTTTACTATCTCTGTCTGACTATATGTCTCTGATTATCTGTTTACTTTACTATCTCTGTCTGACTATATGTCTGTCTGATTATCTGTTTGCATATCTATCTTGACTATCTCTGTCTGACTATAATGTCTGTCTGATTATCTGTTTACTTTACTATCTCTGTCTGACTATATGTCTGTCTGATTATCTGTTTGCATAACTATCTTGACTCTCTCAGTCTGACTATATGTCTGTCTGATTATCTGTTTGCATAACTATCTTGACTATCTCTTTCTGACTATATGTCTGTCTGATTATCTGTTTACCTAACTATTTTGACTATCTCTGTCTGACTATAATGTCTGTCTGATTATCTGTTTGCATATCTATCTTGACTATCTCTGTCTGACTATATGTCTGTCTGATTATCTGTTTGCATATCTATCTTGACTATCTCTGTCTGACTATATGTCTGTCTGATTATCTGTTTACTTTATTATCTCAATCTGACTACATGTCTGTCTGAGTATCTGTTTGCATAACTATCTTGACTATCTCTGTCTGACTATATGTCTGTCTGATTATCTGTTTACTTTACTATCTCTGTCTGACTATATGTCTGTCTGGTTATCTGTTTGTATATCTATCTTGACTATCTCTGTCTGACTATAATGTCTGTCTGATTATCTGTTTACTTTACTATCTCTGTCTGACTATGTCTGTCTGATTATCTGTTTACTTTACTATCTCTGTCTGACTATAATGTCTGTCTGATTATTTGTTTACTTTACTATCTCCGTCTGAATATATGTCTGTCTGATTATCTGTTTACTTTACTATCTCCGTCTGAATATATGTCTGTCTGATTATCTGTTTACTTTACTATCTCCGTCTGAATATATGTCTGTCTGATTATCTGTTTGCATATCTATCTTGACTATCTCTGTCTGACTATATGTCTGTCTGATTATCTGTTTGCATAACTATCTTGACTATCTCTGTCTGACTATAATGTCTGTCTGGTTATCTGTTTACTTTACTATCTCTGTCTGACTATATGTCTCTGATTATCTGTTTACTTTACTATCTCTGTCTGACTATATGTCTGTCTGATTATCTGTTTACTTTACTATCTCTGTCTGACTATATGTCTCTGATTATCTGTTTACTTTACTATCTCTGTCTGACTATATGTCTGTCTGGTTATCTGTTTACTTTACTATCTCTGTCTGACTATATGTCTCTGATTATCTGTTTACTTTACTATCTCTGTCTGACTATATGTCTGTCTGATTATCTGTTTACTTTACTATCTCTGTCTGACTATATGTCTCTGATTATCTGTTTACTTTACTATCTCTGTCTGACTATATGTCTGTCTGATTATCTGTTTACTTTACTATCTCTGTCTGACTATATGTCTCTGATTATCTGTTTACTTTACTATCTCTGTCTGACTATATGTCTTTCTGATTATCTGTTTGCATAACTATCTTGACTATCTCTGTCTGACTATATGTCTGTCTGATTATCTGTTTGCATAACTATCTTGACTATCTCTGTCTGACTATATGTCTGTCTGATTATCTGTTTGCATAACTATCTTGACTATCTCTTTCTGACTATATGTCTGTCTGATTATTTGTTTGCATAACTATCTTGACTATCTCTGTCTGACTATATGTCTGTCTGATTATCTGTTTGCATAACTATCTTGACTATCTCTTTCTGACTATATGTCTGTCTGATTATCTGTTTGCATAACTATCTTGACTATCTCTTTCTGACTATATGTCTGTCTGATTATCTGTTTGCATAACTATCTTGACTATCTCTGTCTGACTATATGTCTGTCTGATTATTTGTTTGCATAACTATCTTGACTATCTCTTTCTGACCATATGTCTGTCTGATTATCTGTTTACTTTGCTATCTCTGTCTGACTATATGTCTGTCTGATTATCTGTTTGCATATCTATCTTGACTATCTCTGTCTGACTATATGTCTGTCTGATTATCTGTTTACTTTACTATCTCTGTCTGACTATATGTCTGTCTGATTATCTGTTTACTTTACTATCTCTGTCTGACTATAATGTCTGTCTGAGTATCTGTTTACTTTACTATCTCTGTCTGACTATAATGTCTGTCTGAGTATCTGTTTACCTAACTATCTTGACTATATCTGAGTGACTATAATATGTTTGTCTGATTATCTGTTTTCATAACTATCCTGACTATCTCTGTCTGACTATATGTCTGTCTGATTATCTGTTTGCATAACTATCTTGACTATCTCTGTCCGAGTATATGTCTGTCTGATTATCTGTTTGTATAACTATCTTGACTCTCTCTGTCTGACTATATGTCTGTCTGATTATATTATCTGCTTGTATAACTATCTTGACTATCTGTGTCTGACTCTATGTCTGTCTGATTTATCTGTTTGCATAACTATCTTGACTATCTCCATCTGACTGTATTTCTGTTTGATTATCTGTTTGCATATCTATCTTGACTATCTCTGTCTGACTATATGTCTGTCTGATTATCTGTGTGCATATCTATCTTGACTATCTCTGTCTGACTATATGTCTGTCTGATTATCTGTTTGCATATCTATCTTGACTATCTCTGTCTATATTTCTGTCTGATTATCTGTTTGCATGGCTATCTTTATTCTTATTACTGAGTTAAGCGCAGTATGTTAGCAATGTGATGACTCTGTTGCTGATGTCTGTCTTTTTTGTGTGAGAAATGTGATGGCCAAATGCATCACATTTTCTCTGTAGGCGTAGAGCATTTGGGTATTCCTTTCATAGCAAGTGTCTCAGGCAGTCTTACTTTCCATTTTTCCCAGAGTTTTCTTTAAGCTGGCTTAATCGTCTTTGGTTGAATTCTTTTAAGCAAATAAGCAGACTCTGTAATCTCTGCCTCATATACTCCCAATCTCTATCTCTCTGTATTCGCATCTCTCACACTCACACGTTTTCTTTGTTTCTCCCTTACTCTTTCGATTTCAGATGCTCCTACTTTTCATCTTATGCTCATTTAACTGTTTCTCCACCTAACTGCATTTTTCGTCATTCTCGCACTGCTAATCAATCTTTCTGTTTCTATTTCTGTCAGCTGTCTGTCTGTCTGCGTATCTGTCTTCTGTCTGCATGTATCTGTGTGTCTGTCTATCTACCGGTATGTCTCTCTCTCTCTCTCTCTTGCTCGCTCTCTCTCTCTTTGCATCTTTCTTACTCTGCCTTTTTCCTTCTCTCTGTGTGTGTGTCTATCGTTCTTTGTCTCTGTCTTTCGTTCTCAGTCTTCAAATTCTCTGTCTCACTCTGTCAGCATCGCCTTCTTGTCCGCTCTCTCACTCTTTGTTTACTCTCATTCCATTTTACTCTAACAGTCAGGCCTAGTCTTTTATCGTTCACTCATTCGCCCAGTCTCTGATTTAAATACTTGTGCATTATGACACATCCGAGCTTTCTACCACTCTATCTACGTATTCTATTGTCAAGTAGTTGTGTCTTTTCGCTTTTCTTCAGTGCGAATGTTTGTCCTGCATTCCCATCCAAGTAAAAGCAAATTACTTAAATTGAAAATTTTCTAAAATTGGACTTTCTGTGGGTAATACCAAACTGGTAATGAAATTCGACTGCCTGAGCGCTGAAATGAAAGGACTACGGAGACCTTTGCCAAAACCTCCTCGTGGTGGTCTCTGGGCATGCAGTTCTACCAGAGCTCTGGTTGACTGCATGGCGAATATTGGCAGCTGCATGTCTTTATCCTTTTTTGTCTTCAGTATAATATACTGTCCTAATATATAATTACAGTCATGGGCGGCGATCCCGGGGGAGTCCAGGTGGACAAGACCAATACCTTTAAGAGTGGGGGGGAGGGGAGGGGAACACACCACACATTGTCCCCCCAAATTTAGAAGAAACACCTCCGAAAAAAAAAATTTTATCGTGCGGAAATTTTTTTTTTTTATTTAATCGCGTGAGAGCGAAAAAATTTTTTTACCTCTTTTTTGACCAGTTCAGTTCAAAACTCTTTTTTTTGACCAGATAATTTCAAAAGTGTCTCCCCACCTGTCAAACAAGATCGTCGCCACTGATCATATGTTTGACGCATATTGCGCAAAAATTTACGCCAATGTTAAAAATGTCCTCCTGCGGGCTGCAACTTTGACACAGGCAATAGGGTTCGTCTGCCAACCGTGCACTTATTCCAGCGTCTCTTAGGCGTTGATCCCACACCGCCAAGTAGTTGACTTAGCTCATCGACATTCTGAATTTTTGTTCTGGAGACTTTTCTTGCATTATTCTTCAGTTTTAAAAGTCCAATTGATTAAGTCTGGATTGTTTGGAGGTAAAAGTGTAGGTTGTATAAAATCAGAAATTCATTCGTCAGCAGTTAGTCGGTTTCACAAGAGCGTGTTCAGTGACTGTTCACAATTTACATCACAGTGACATCGCATTAATTACAACGGACACCGTTCAAGATTAAAAAATCGTTAACCACTACATTTCATATAAAATTTCACTTCAATTTTCTTACATTTATGAATATTTCGCAGTTTTATATGAATAGAAGTTTGTATAGGTCGCTTTATTGCCACCTTCACTGTATAGACAACTGCCAACACAGCTGGTATTACAAGGAAAACAATGACAATGAGTAAATATTTATTCAAGTACTTTGTAAACTTAAATGTGTTTTTCACTGGATGCCAAGCTTTTAATTCAAATGTGTGTTTCACAAGCTAGACAACTGTCTTGTGCAATTCTTTTAACTTCAGATCAGAATGTATTTACAGCCAGCAACGACTTCGAGTCTTGCAACCACTTTCCAGCACTGACAACTACTTTTTGATATCTGGTGTGCTGAGGCCATACTTCTGCTTCATCTTGTCTAGTTCGTCTGCCTTCTTCTGCAAATCAGTCTTCTTGTATTGCTGCAAAACAGAACACAAAAATATATGTAATGTAACCTCAACTAACACTGCCTGAATAAAAGCTTCTCCTGTAGATTGACCGACCTCTGCCTATACTCCATATATGACCACCACAACAAAACATAAAAATAAGCATATTGAAATTCCTCAGAAGCAGTGTCGAGGGTGTAAGTATCTGTAAGCACAAGATTTAGCGTTTGCCTATTATTCGTGTGGAGGACAAGGCGTGAAACAAAGCCTTAAACCATGAGATGTAGACATGTTACACTAACAACCAGAACATCAGACCATTTGTAACAGTGTTTGAGATTTTTACAGTGTTTGGATTTCTACTGCAGTTAAGTGTGGGTTTTGAAGTTAGATGTATTTCTTCCACATAGGCAGGATTTCATGCATTTTCGGACATTGGAGCCATGTTACCATTTTGAATTTGTTGACCTCTGACAGAAAGACTGGTTCCTGTTTGGAGTGTGTCAAGCCCATTACTCATGTCTGCTGTCTGCAAATGAGAATTCTCCGACTTGGTTAAATAACAGTGAGGAATTTTTGGAAGTAACATCAATCTTCAACACAGAGGTGAACTACAATCAATCACCCAATGACTGGCAAATGCCTGTCAAAAGCACAGAACTGTGGAATGAGAAACACTGTCTTCTATCATCTTTGAAGATGCGGCTTTCAGGAAGTTACTTAGACGTAATCGTTTCTTGTCAGTACAAGATGAACCAGGAAATGGCATAAATGACAAATTTTCACTATGGATTGGGCTCTGCTGGTCGAGGGTCTACACGTGAACGACTACAAATGGTGACTTTTCTAGCTATCTCAGCACTGTTTGCTTAAAGATAAACTCTAATTTCTGTTCTTGATGAACTTTAATGCTGCTTTCATTAGCATATGCACATCATGCAGTGTTTTATGATGCACTTAAAAGTCTCAATATTATGCATCTCGATGTAGACATACACACAAACACAGCCATACAAAAACAAAATCTATAAGATGAACAGAAACACACCTTGTTTGGTTGGTAATATAGAACTACTAGATATCGGTTGCAGACGTTGAATCCTGAGAGATGATCGCATGCATTCTTAGCATCAAAGATGTCTTCATAGACAACAAACGCTGTGCCTTTGGTTTCTGCTGTATTTCCCCTTTTAAAATCAACAACAGATATCAAAATCAACTACAGTATTTTATAGCATTATAATATTTTTCACCAATAAAGGATAGTAGCCTATGCAATAAACAATTTCAGCTTGTCTGAGGTACAAAATTACATATCCCAAATAACCATGCTTTTACACCGTGGGGATGTTGGCTACTATTTGAAGTTGGAAATCAGGCCCCAAATGACAGACCAATATTAAGCGTCTAGATGCAGACATACACTCAGTAATGCCCAATTTCTAGTGCAGCCTTCACTTGAGTTAAGAAACTTAATTAGTCTTTTTTATTTTCTTTAGGATATTATTGACTCATGATAGTTACACCCTGACAGTTATGGTACTTCTATTGTCAACATGAAACTTCTTCACACAAAAATAACAAATTGCTATTGTCAACAATAATCCACTTCTTAAGCAATTCAAACATATCTAGCACTTTATGTAATGTACACTAATCATACACCATGCTATTCCCTACTACAATGGCTTCTGACTTGTATAGTTCCAAACCAGCACTGGTCAATGTTTTAGTGTGCAAGCATTTACGTAGTACAGTATGTTCCGGACTACATGTCGCACCTTTCTATAAGACGATGTGACGTCATAACGGAAATTTTTCTGTAAATTCTATACATAGGTCGCTCCCATACACAGATTCCCGGGCCAGAACGCGTTCCTAATGACGGCCATAACGATTCGGTCATTGTTAGCAAACACTTGTGAAATTTAACCTTTTGTTGAAATTAAACGTCGTGCACTTTTGAAATAAAAGAATTTCAATATTTATTGTTTGTTGTGATTTTACGGTAGTTTTGCGCTGTTGAAATTAAAGATTTCGTTTTTTGTGATTTTACCATAGTAAGATAAGTATTTCATTTTATACATCAACTAGGTAAACGACATTCAAAGCTATTATATTAAAATTATAGAGGCACTGTTAGCTAAACAACTAATCAGTCAGTTCAGACTATAATAATTATTATCAGCCCACGGTAATTACCTGCAAACTTAGTTTCCCAGGCTTCCTTGACCAATTCAGTCACCGTAGCTTGTCTAACCCTATGTATGTCAGTCTGTCCCTCTGTCTGTCTACAAACGTCTGATCATAAATCAAACGTAGCATCTAAGGTGTTGTTTTATGTAAGTGTCAAATACTTCAAATAAATAATTAACCAGGTGCTTTCATGCAAGCATGAATAAATACTGACGGATGACTTATCAAGGGTAGGATTTTAATTGTCTGCAGTTAAAGAATTGTGTCTAATTATATATCCGATATCGCGTATCAGGTAGAATTTAATTATGCTAAGTGCGTAGGATAAATAAACATGTGTTTAAATAGAGGCATGGACCATGCCAACTTCACAGGCAGGGCGTTAGAAGCCCATGTGACAATATTCCCGTATGTGATCGAAATTATGCATGATTTTCAATTCAGGAATAATCTGTAAAGACAGATAATTATGTTTGCTTATGTGAACGACGTAGCGTCCTTTGGCTCCTTTCTTTCATTCGTTCTTTCTTTCTGCCACCAGAGATCAAAGTGTGGCGTGTTTGAACTCTGTGGTGTAACGACCTTCTGATACAGCAGCACGCGATTACAAATCTTTGTTGATTTAAGTTATAAAGAAACAAGCATCCAGTTTCTACTTCGGGCCTTGTGCTATGGCTCAATGTTGACCGACGATTTGTGAAATAATTTGGTTTATAATTAAATAACAATATGGGTTAACTGGCCCATGTTTATGCTATTAATACGTATTAAAGCCAGTACGAAGTTGCCTTGCTGTAGATCTACATTAGCAATTGCAAGTTTAGCCCATATTTGCCGTCAGTATTTACCTGACGCATGTGCAGCTACATGGTTAAGCATAGATTTACTTTTTTAGGTCGGTTTCATGTTCAGTAAGTGTGATTTAATGTACCCGATACCGTTATTTCGTTCGTTGCTATCACTGCCGAATATTACTACTTCACATTTTTTGGGAAATTTTAACACATACGTTGCTCCTTTCTACAAGTCGCATCCCGCGACGCTTATGTACAACACCGCGACTTATAGTCCGGAAAATACGGTATACACATGACTGGGCCTGTCAAATGTGGCTAATTGTCACAGACATCAAACAAATAATTGGCTATTAACTAGTGTATCTGCAAATCAAAGCCACATGATACAGATGGGCTTGGACATGTCTGAAACTGGCTGACTCTTTACTGTTACACTGTATCACCGTAAAATCACATTCACGCTACTCATCAGGAATAATTATCTAAAACATAATAAAAATAGGCAATGCTTAGCTCAAAGCATATGAAACTATCAAGAAGCCTTTCGAACTGAATAAGCCATATTAAACCCAGCCAAAATAAAAAGTTTTAAAAGCTATGATTTACAACTTACATTCGAATCTGGCGAATTGCTCCATATTTTCCAAAGATGTCATACATCTCTTCAGCTGTAATCTTGTATGGCAGATTCTTTATATAAAGAATCCTGTTCACTTCTGGTGGAAGTCGAACCTGGATGATTAAAAGAAAAGAAACTTACATGAGACTCACAAGAATCATCAAATACCAGACATTGAGGATAAATAACAGACTATGTTTTTGGTAATTTATTATAACTATGGTTTACCAAACACAGACAGCAATCCAGCCACATTCTATTGTACTGTATCTAGAAATTTATAAAGCGCCTCTCGCAGAATAAACGTTCAGAGGTGCTCTCAGCACAGAAGCCTCAAACAAGAATGCCTGTAGGGAATGCGAGACTGATGAAAAAAGTCAGTCATTAGTTTGACCTTGAGCACAGGGAAAGTCGTTCCAGATCGTGGGACCCATTACAGCAAATGCCCGGTGCTAAGCCAAGGCAGTTTTAGTCCTGAGAAGAAAAATATCCAGCCATTTCACAGAGCACAACGAGTGAAAAGAAGATGCAGATAGCAGTTTTGGCAGATAGTTCGAGAGATAGTTCAGGCAGTGCCCTGCTGAGATTTGGAGACCACGCCCTTAGCCAGTCACTCGTCCACCCGTCCTTTGGATGGATGAAAATTATTTTGGATGGGCATAAATTATGCACAATTCTCTTCCAGCACCATCCAGCTTTTTCTCAAGAGCCACTGTGAGCGTTCAGACAACAGTTCTGTAAGGAGCAGAGGTTGATATTAGGCTCTGTAAACAGCATAGGGACACCTCAGTCGGACTCGTATTGCGATATATATATATTCGTTTAATATCAATTCGAACTGACAAACCGCAGACGATTAATGGACGATGGGACTTCGAGTGGTCGCAACTTCATACGCTCACGGCGGGCAGTCACGACTTCGAATGCTTTTGGACGGGCTACTCTGTATTTGTGGCTGAGACAAGGAGGCAGATCTTATAATGGATGTGCACAGCAAAAGGGAGCCAGTGCAGTACATCAAGCATGTAAGTAGAGATATAGGCAAAGCGGGGAGTCGAGCAATGAGCCTAGCAGAAGCATGTAGAACAGACTGAAGGGGTAGAGATGCTGCTTAGCGAGACCCATGAAGAGCCAGTTGCAGTAGACCAAGCATGAGCGTCTGATGGCCCTGAGATGCCTCAATTGAAAGAAGCAGGCACGAGTCAGGTTGGAGATATGCTCTGTGAACGTAACGGAGAAGCCAAGTGAGACACCCAAGTCGTGGATGGTGGAAGAATAGGTGTAATCAGGGAATTTCTTGGTCAGCAATAGAAATTCAAGCTTAGCGAGCTGCTGCCTGGTCCCAAACCAGATCAACTGAGTCTTAGCAGCATTGAGTCAGAGACGGTTAGTCAACATACAGTAGTGAAGGTTAGAGACAAGATAGTGGAGCAAACAAGGGATCAGTTGACAGATCAAGTACATCATGAGATTCATCTGCATAAAGATTGCCATTTGCCCCATGTTTAGTAGACGGGATATCAGCAGTGAAGACGATGTATAGGATTGGATGAGCACCGAGCCCTGGGGAACGCCAAATTCGACCTCTGTCCACTGAGTCCTGGTTTCACCAAGGACAACCATGGTGTATTATATTATCTCCTATGTAGTGGTATGTGTATACATATAACTATGGTCTCCTAACATTTCTATTTTACGACAGTACAATGAGTATATATACATATTCATGCGCTTACAATTTTCAGTAACCTTACTTACTAATTTTTATCTTTAAATATTGTCAGTTACTTACTTACTTATAGCAGGTAGGTCGTAGCACTCTATTTCTATGCAATTCTGCAGCGGCCATGATGTTTACCTTATGAACGAGTTCACTGACCCATGATAAACCTTTACCCTAAACGGAATCTGCAAATAATTGCCTATGCTATCCGGTATCGGCAAAAAAAATCGGTTATGCCCTACTTACTGACTACTTGAGCGAAAGTAGTAGACTGAGAGATTACAGCACTCTATTCTATCGGAGTCTGGCATGGTCATATTTGCTTATCATGGTCATGGTCGTCACCAGACTTATGTAAACCTCTACCACCTAGCATTTTCCTCATATTTAGTACTCTCATTGTTTCATTATTTTGTTGGTCTAAGTACTGTTGGTAATCCCGCAGACTGAGTGCCTGTGTATATAAATACTATGGTTGCCACTGACATTGCTCCAATAGAGCGCTACTACATCCCATAATGCAGTTCATTACGTAACTAAGTAACGAACACGAACTTTTATTGCAGTCATATTCACGTGTATTCGAATTTATAAAACGTGAAAGAAGGCATTTATATGCATTCTGTTGCCATTTCAGACACTTACTACTTTATTTAGTTCTGTTTCTTAAAAAGTCAATTAAAGTTCGTGATCGTTACTTACTTACTTAGCGAATTACATTATGGCTGTGGCTGGTAGGTAACAGCGCTCTATTGGAGTGAAGTCAGTGGCGACCATTTTGTATATATACACAGGCACTCAGTCTGAGTGATTACCGTACTGTTTTCACAGTACTTTGCATTTACGGGTGTGTAACGAATCCCCGAAACCAGAATCCCCCAAATGAATTTCGTCCAGATCCCCTTAATCGAAATCGGCACTAACAAGCCTAATTAGGATGCATAAACGAGGCCTCTTGAGAAATATAAACACCACGCTAGCTCTATGTCATGTATCAGAGTTCAAATAGTTTTCAGGAATTTGACCACCTTCTGTAAAACTCTTTTTGGGAAATTGGGCTGTTGTGTATTTTCAGCGTTTTCGGGGATTCTTGACAACCCTGCCATTTAAACTTTAGCATTTACACTTTAAGTAGCGTTTTGTGGCGTGGGTCAGTGTTCATCCTCCACATTCTTTGGAATGTACCGGTCACATTTCTTTTCTACCGTACAACATTACTGTGTACCAATTAGGGGTATATCCGAATTCCAGAAACCCAATTCCTGAAAGTGATGAAAATGTACAATGGATCGAATTCTCAGTTCAAAACAATTTTTCTACCAACCGTTCGAATCCCAAAAACTAGTATGGACTAGTTGGTCAATATCCTGCATAGTATATTATATTTGAAAATATCTCAAAAAGTCAGATTTGTGCGAATAGTTCTTCGGGCGAACATGTACAATCGGGGTGCCTATGTACTATCTGGGTGGGTGTCTTTGCATCGTAGGGGTCAGGGTAAGCGTCGTGAGGGTCGGTTAGGGCTTAGGGTTAGTGTAGCCTATGTATTTTTGCGACTAAAAAGCTATACCTGCTAGTGGAAGCTGGATTTTAAAATTCAGGGTTATAGTTAGGCACCCTGATTGTACATGATCGCCGTTCTTCGTTCACTTAGAAAATAGATTTCGGAGATCCGGTGTCGGGCATTGGCGTTTCGGAGATTCGCTACCCACCCCCAGTTATCGGTTGCTAACTAAGCACCATGGTGTAAGAGATTGAGTGGTGGAAACACTTCCTATACTTGCTATGTAATATTTTTGACTAGACTTATTTGTATTCGGTAGGTGGCGCTGGGTAGCGCCAGTTGATCGAAAAACATGGCCACTCATGGACGTTGATTATAGGAATAAACAAGAATATTTGCCATTAATTTCATATTTACGGATTGAAAATAAATCGATATTTAGTTTATATTTTTCATATTTACGGATTGAAAATAAATCGATATTTAGTTTATACTTGCGTAACAATATATTGTTATTCAGTCTGGTTAGTTCCCGTTGTTATTGTTGTGGTTAATGAAAGAAATATATTTATTTATAATAAACACCATGGTTTGATGCATTTCTAATAATAATAACAATAACAGAGATTTAAGTGCCAATATTCGTAGACAGTCGAAGAGAAATCGATGTAACCATTCAGAAGCATTTTGGTTGGCAATGGTTGCATGTCGCGTACGGCACCCCCTGTGTATCCCACTAAAGTACCGAAAGCCGGTGTTACAGTGTTATCACCCGCGGAAATGTTATCAAACAATATTAATGTTGATTGAATCGTGCGCCGGTTAGTTACCGGCGCACGATAGCAGGTCCTGTGGTAGCCTGCGGTAGCGTACGGTATATATAGATCGAGCCGAACCCTGTTTGTTTAGCTGTCTGTATCACATCAACATGAGCCAAGTATGTTGAATGAATTTACTTGTGTTGTTTTAACTTAATTTTAATATTGTAACTAGGACTTTTCCGACAATGCCTACATGTTGGGCACCCGGATGCACATCTGGATATCACACTGCCACCGATGTTTCCAACGTGAAACGACATTTCTTCCATGCACCATCCCACAGGCTAGAACTTTGGAAAAGAAGAATACCCCGAGATGGTGTTCTGACAGCAAAACACTATCTTTGCGATATGCATTTTGAGTCAAGGTTTATCTTGAAAACTTATAAACATGTCATCAATGGTCAGGTTATAGAGACAGAACGTGGGAGGTGGGAGTTAACGAAAGATGCAGAACCTACAATTTTTCCTAATCTACCACCATATTTGAGTCGTAAGATTGCAAAACCACGTCAGCCAAAAGTTCGTATTCCAACTGAACAAAAAGAACCGACAAGTATTGATGAACTTCCGTGCAGGTCCGATGAAATTGTGGACATTGATATGGACTGCGACGAGTTTAATTTAACCTCGTCACACACACCTCCTGGTAGCATCACAGTCTGTTTAAAATGTAAAAATTTTGCCTCAGAAAGATATGTTAAAAATAGAACAATTCGGCGGCAGAAGAAGAAAATCAAGGAACTCAAGGTTCAGCTTAGCCAGGCATTACTGAGAAATAAAAAGTTAGAGCAAGAATTAAAGCATTGTGAGGACTTATCTCCGCAAATGAAGATGGTGTTATCTCAAGCTAAAAAGAACACGCAGGCAAAATCCCACACCGGGGTCAGATATGATCCAGAATGGATTTTGGATGCTCTGCTAATTCGGTGTAAATCAAAAGCTGCATACAAGATGCTGCGTGACAATGGCTACTTGCCTTTACCATCTATCGGAACACTGAATCGGAAAATTAAATCCATGCGCCCAGAATTCGGCTTTGATAATGCGTTGTTTGCAGGATTGAAGCAAAAACTTGATGGATTTCCTCGAAATGAGCGCAGAGGTTTGTTAATGTTTGACGAGATCCAAATAACAAAAAACATTGACTTCAGGGCTGAAACGGGAACCATGGTTGGAATGGTGGACTTTGGAGATTTAACGACCTCAGAGAATATGTTTCAAGAAGGGGATCATGTTCTGGTTTTCTTGTTCCAACCACATATGAGTGGGTGGGTGCAAACAATAGGTTGCTTCTGTGCAGCAGGCACAACTCCCACAGCTATTCTGTCAAAATTGATCTTGAAGGCTGTTATCTTGCTGGAAAACAGTGGTGCAGAAGTAGATGGTCTGGTTTGTGATGGAGCATCTACTAATAGATCTGCTCTTGCAAGTTTCGGTTGTTGTGGTGAGCTGAACAGAACTTGTAATTCGATGACAAATCCATGTGATGACAACAGATCGATCTTTTTCTTCTGCGATACACCCCATCTGTTGAAGACTGTTCGCAACAATTTGTTGAGAGCAAAAGAATTTCTGACACCATCCGGAACTGTCAAGATGAATGATTACAGACTGCTGTTGCAACATGATCTAAATCCTGCAACCGGTTTGAGAGCTGTACCAAAGTTGACGGAAATGCACATATCGCCAAACAACTTTCAAAAAATGTCGGTTCGAATAGCTGCTCAGCTCTTCAGTAATTCAGTTGCTGCAGGCCTCGAGTTATACAAAATTCATGTTCCTGGACTTAAGGATTCAGATGCAACTGTTGAATTCACACGCAGAATCAATGACTTGTTCGATCTACTGAATAGTCGACTTCCAAAGGATGGCATAAGAGTGGATTCTAAACGAGATAAGTTGAAGGAATTAGCAGAAGCCGGTCTGTGGTTGGATAACTGGGAACATTACATCAAAACCCTTCCAGAGCCAAAGCAGAAGCAATTCCTCAGTCGTCAGACATGTCAGGGATTGCGAATCACGTTAAAGAGTGCCCTTGACCTTACAAACACTCTTCTGACTCAAGGCTTTCCTTATGTGTTGACTGGCAAATTTTGTCAAGATCCTTTGGAAATGTTTTTTGGAATAATTCGGCAATCGTGTGGTGGCAATGACCATCCCAGTCCAAACCAATTTCTGTATGCCTACAGACTGCTGTCCATTTCCCATCTGGTTAAACCAGGAAGACGTGCCAGCGTATGTTCAAATCCATTGAACATACTGCTTACAATACAATCAATTAAGCCACAACATGAACTGCTGCCTTTTGTGCCTCAGATTGAAGTGTTGATCGATGAACTCTTACAATATCAATCGGAAGAATCAGATCCTCGAAAAGAACAAACAGAACATGACTACAGCAAGAGTCAGTCAGAAGACGCTATTCTCTTTTACCTCGGAGGCTATGTTGCCCACAAACTGTGCAAGTTCACATCTTGTATTGACTGCATGAAAACTCTGACAAATGCAAACAATGTTTCTTCTGAGAGTAAGTTGGTTGAAATTAAAACTAAAGGAGGTTTGAAGTTGCCATCTGTTTCACTAACACGGTTGATTAAGCTCTTGGAAGTCTGCTTTACAAAATTTTCTGCAAAGCCTAACACCAAAATGTATAACGACATTCTAAATGAAACACTGAGTTCTCCTAAACTACCACAATGTGGTATTGGTTGCGAACTTCACATGACATCACTAACAGCACGCTGTATTCACTTTTACATTGCCACCAGATTGCATTTTTTGAAGAAGTCAATCAATCGAAGTCGTACTAGTAGGCAAAAGAAGCACAAATTAAGCAAAGTTTCCAAACTTACTTGATCACTGTGGCAACGAACTGTTTTCTAAGTTTTCATGACTAATATCTTAATGTCATTTTTAAAGCAATATCAGCTGTTGATGTACTGTTTCAATTACTTCAGTTGTTTTAACTGTGATTGACTGATTTAGTTTCAATCAAACCACACTGATGAATACGACCTGTTGATGAACTGTAGACATATGAAAATGTAACATTGTCTCATCAATGGGTCATATTCATCAACAGGTGGTTTGATTGAAACTAAGTCAGCCAATCACAATTAAAACAATTCAAGTACTTGAAACAGTACATCAACAGCTAATTTCTTAATGTTAAGTAGTTTTAAATGTGATTGGCTGACTTAGTTTCAATCAAACCACCTGTTGATGAACTTTCAAAATATGAAAATGTAATATTGACTCATGCAGATGTTAAGTATTTTTAATTACTGATTTCTTAATTTCCTATCTTAAACAATATCAGCTGTTGATATACTGTTTCAATTACTTCAATTGTTTTAAATGTGATTGGCTGACTTAGTTTCAATTAAACCACCTGTTGATGAACTTTCAAAATATGAAAATGTAATATTGACTCATGCAGATGTTACATATTTTTAATTACTGATTTCTTAATTTCCTATCTTAAACAATTTCAGCTGTTGATATACTGTTTCAATTAATTCAATTGTTTTAAATGTGATTGGCTGACTTAGTTTCAATCAAACCACCTGTTGATGAACTTTCAAAATATGAAAATGTAACATTGACTCGTGCTCAGTTTATTTTTTGGACTAATACTGGTTTCTCTTGCAAATCAGTATTGAAGAACAATAAGGTATATGATGAGTACAGGACATATTCCCCGGACATATTCCGCCTCCCCCCACCCCCATGTGCCCCTTCGGACAAATTCCCCTCTGCAAATAGCAATCAATCCACTTCCAGTAAATGATCAATGAGTCTTTGCTAATTCATGTACCTTAAATCAATATCAGAAGCACTTGGAGCAGGGAAATCAGTCCAGATAGGCCTTGTGAAAAGTTCAGTCTTTAGATATTTTTTTTAAATGGCGCGAGTCGTTCAGAGATCCTGATGTTGGAGGGGTGGATGAGATGAAAGATTTTGTTACAGCTGTAGTGCGACACCAATAAAGGACAAGGGTTCGGGTTCCAGATGACCGCACATTTCTCGAGGGAATGTGGTTGTGAAGAAGGTCGGAGAGATATGAGGGAGTTTTTGTTGTTATAGGCCCTCACTTTTACTTTACTTACTTATTTACTTTACTCCCTCACCTTTACTGAACATATCTCGACTCTGACTCGCTCCTGCTTCTTCCAACTGAGACAACAGAGCTATCAGGCTATCCACTGTACCTACTGTCTTTACCTCCATTGTGCATGCATTCATTTGTTCTCGGGTCGACTACTGTAACTCGCTCCTCCTCAGTCTCCCCATGCTACGCCTCTCCCCCTCCAATCAGTCTTAAATGCTGCTGCTAGGCTCATAACACGTCTTCCTCGCTTTGCTCATATCTCCACATATATGACTGAAGTCTTACACTGGCTCCCGATTACTTCGCGTATCAAGTATAAGATCCTCCTGGTTTCCAAATCCCAGCTACGGCTTGCCCCTAAATACCTATCTAACCTTATGAGGCAACGTCTCTCTGCAACTTCTGCTCGTCCTTTGCGCTCTACTGGCCGTCTTGATCTCTTTGTCCCTCGTACTAGGACAACTCTGGCCCAACGTCGAGCTTTTAGGCCTACTGTCACAGGTCCCTCTGCCTGGAATGGTCTTCCATCTCAACTTCGAACTAAACTCATGATGGAAATCTCCCCTGCATCTACTTGCTTGCTCAAGACGTTTCTGTTTTCACGGGGCTCATGCACTGAGGGCGCCTCTGAATAGTTTATACTGCGAGAGGCGCCTTATAAATTACTAGATACGATACGATACGATAGGCGGTGATGGAAATTTTGATCCTATCGCGACGCCATCGCCATCTAGCGAACTGTTTATTATTAGTCACATATTACAGGCGAGTGTACGCACCACTTAATCTCTTACACCATGCTAAGCACAAAGCCAGATGATAATCGGTTTATCACCAAAATATTAATTTTTGTTACTTAAATTAGTTAATAGGAATAACTTAGTATACTTACATTAGCCTTTTTACCAAAAGCCATCGCCATCTTTACTTTCTGTTTGAATGTATATCAAAATCAACAAACGAATCCAAAGTTCTGTGTAAAATAAACGTTTGCAAATTAATAGGAACCGGAAACTGACCGTTTTCAGGTCGCCATTTCACAATCGACTATAAACAAAAGTAATTTTTATAGCGCTTCACATTAATTTGTTCGATTTCTTCCAATATATAAATACTATAAATCTTTTCATTTGATTAATGCGTCATTAGTATATAATTGATCACTTTCAGAACACTATTTTCAACTTATTCTATAATCAAACTGCATTGCAGGAAAGTAAGTTCGCGTAATTTGCAGTGGTTCTGACACAGACTACACGTCTTCTGCACCACTTAAAACCCTTGTTATATTATATTAGATATATTAACTATTTTTAGAGGCATTTTAAATCCTAGTTGAGCCACAGTATAAATAATTACAGTATTACACAGTACGTCGACTCCCGGCCGATACAGCAGTCAGAATGTGTGACCGATCGCCATCTTGAAACAGCTTTTACACGTCGATACACCGGAACCCATCACATCAAATATTTTTAAACGTTACAACAACATTGAAGACTACACGCCGATACACCGGAATCCATCACATAAAATATTTATTAAATGTTACAACAACATCGAGGACTTCATTAGAATTAACAATATAATTTTTAACGTTAATTTCAGTTTAAATCTATAATTAAAAATTCGCTTGGAAAGACGTTACAGGAGAACAAAAGCCCCTGCTGACCGTGCTACCTGGACAAGATACGTCCGTGAAATGCACCATCGCTACAAGGATAAAGAGCGGAGCTACTGGGAGAGCAAAATTGCCCAACACTCCGGTGAGCCCAGAAAACTCTGGTCAACATTCAATGACATCTTGGGTCGTGCGCGCTCTGGTTCCTGTCCGGCTACATCACACTTCACGGCTGATGCCTTCCTTAAGGCATTCACGGCTAAAGTGCGTTCGGTCCGCGAGGCCACGGCAGACAGCCCACCACCGGTCTTTCCACCTACGAGCTACGAACTTCCGTCTCTGGGCCTAATCACAATTAAGTGCTGAGCTCCGTCGAATTATACTATCATCAGCGCCGAAGACCTGCAAACTGGATCCGCTCCCGTCGTTCATCCTCCAAGAGACCCTCGATGTCTTCCTACCATTCCTTACGGTTCTGTGTAACCGCTCCCTCCAAGAGGGAGTTCTTCCTGCAAGCCAAAAGAGGTCCATCCTTGTTCCAGTGCTTAAAGCGGATGGACTCGACGCTACTGAACCAACCAATTTTAGGCCCATTGCTAATGTTACATTCTTGTCTAAAATAATTGAGAAGATTGTTGCCGCGCAGCTCATGTGCTACCTGGACAAATATTGTCTTCTCCCCACCTTCCAATCGGGTTTCCGTAAGGGCCACTCCACAGAAACCCTATTAGTCCGCCTCTTATCGGACATATATGGGGCCATTGACAGATCCCAGGTCACTCTCCTTGCGCTGTTCGATGTGAGTGCCGCGTTCGACACTGTCGATCACGACATCCTCTTGCAGCGCTTATCCATTTCCTTTGGCTTCTCTGGTAATGTTCTAGGTTGGCTTACTTCATTTCTGCAAGACGTACGCTCCTTTATGGTGGCTCACGGATCCACTAGGTCCCCTTTGGTTCCTGCTCCTTTTGGCCTGCCTCAAGGCTCCGTCCTTGGACCCCTTCTTTACATAATCTACACTGCTGACCTGGGGTCCTTGTTAGCGGCTGGGTCAGTTTTTAACCAGTCCTATGCTGATGACCTGCAAGCCTATGTACACTGCCCTGCTGTCCGGGCTGTTGCAGCTGTGGAAACCATGACCCGTGCCATGGAATCCTTGCAGGCCTGGATGTCTGCAAACCGCTTAAGACTTAATCCGGTTAAGACGCAGTTTATATGGCTTGGCACACTCCAGCAGCTCTCCAAAATCGATTTGACTTCTCTTGCCTTGCAATTCCCACACCTTACTTTTTCGACCTGGGTCCGGGACTTGGGAGTCATCCTGGACCAGGAACTTGCATTTACGCGGCACATAAACCTTCTCTCCCGCAGCTGTTATTACCAGCTCCGGCAGCTGAAGGTGATTTCCCGTTCTTTGTCCTCTGGTGCAGCTTCCACACTTGTCCATGCATTTGTTGTTTCTCGACTGGACTACTGCAGTGCCATATATAACGGACTGCCGGCCTGCCGGATTGAGCCCCTGAATAGAATCCTGCGTTCTGCTGCCCGCCTTATAGGCCGCATCCCCAAGTTTGGCAGAGTGTCTGCGTATATGAGGGATGTCCTACACTGGCTCCCCTACCCGCAACGCATCACCTATCGAATCTCTGCCTTGGTTCGGCGATGCTTTGAAGGCGTGGCCCCTCCATACCTGCGGGAGCTCTGCTGTCCCACTTCATGTTCGCAACGTCGTTGCTCTCTCCGCTCAGCTGGGCAGGCTGAACTTATTGTTCCCCGTGCGCGGACAGCCATACAACAGCGCCGTGCCTTCTCTGTGGCTGGCCCCATGACCTGGAATGGGCTCCCTACCAAACTCCGCCAAATACCGATTGGTCATTTCACCTAATTGTTTCTTACTGTTCTCAAAACTGCGTTGTTCGACCGTGGTTGGGCTGGGAGCGCTCCTGAGTAGGCAATCTTGAAGTCTTGAAGGGGCGCTATAAAAAACTGCTTTAATAATAATAATAATAAAAAGCTCTGTTTCAAGATGGCGTCACCCCAAAAACTAGTCAACATGTATAGTTAGCAATATGCGAGTCGATGTACTGTGTAATTATTTATACTGTGGCTGAGCGTAACAATTACCGTTGCCTAGCAGCCACGATGTTTAAATATATCTCCGTAAAGTATCAATTATTTATTAGCAGAGGTGTTTGTTGAGAAAACGAACGATCGATAAAGAACTCTGCACCTTTACGTAAAAGTCCTAAAGACGCTGATGATAGCGCAATAGGCCTAACCAGTACGTCGACTCCCGGCCTCTGCAGCAGTCAGAATGTGTGACCAAACGCCATCTTGAAAGAGAACGTTTACATGCCGATACACCGGAAGCAATCACATCAAATATTTTTAATCGTTAAAACAACATCGAGAACTTCATTAGAATTAACAATATTATTTTTAACGTTAATTTCAGCTTAAATCTATAATTCAAAAACTCTGTTTCAAGATGGCGTCACCCCAAAAACTAGGCAACAGTTAGCAATGCGAGTTGACGTACTGTGTAATTATTTAAACTATGGCGCTACATATCGTTCGATACGCAGCCTTGTGTTGACTCTATGATTTAAACAAATTTGCTTAGCATGGCAACAGTCGACGCTAGAGAGTTCGATTGCATTCAAATTGATTTAATCGCGTTTCAGAAGTGATAAATTGGAACACCACACTTGGATTTTAACTGCAGAGATCTACCTGTGGGCGGCCGATAGGCCATGCTATTATGTAAATTATTTGTTTCTACATAAACAGTGCATAGACTGACACCTCTGGCACTGCCTTTAATCATATCTAGGCCTACGATCTGTAACCTGTTGTGCAGTCCTGTCTCTTCTGAAATGTAAATGCATTCGGCTTTATGTAGCAACCGTATGGCCTCAACCCTGCAAATTTTTCAATGAATTGATCGGGTGAGATCCTTCACCGCTGCTCGTTTATAATATAATATAATAACAGAGATTTAAGTGCCGTTATTCGTAGACAGTCGGTGCCACGCCATTTCAGATTTCAGATTCCCGGGTACGGACCGTGCTAATCCGAGATGCAAATCTGTGAAATATTCTACCATCAGTATGCGAACCGGCATCATTATGCACAGAAGCGCCTAGACAATGTGCTCCAACCAATGAATCTAACTGGTTTTAATCATAATTATTGTCTATAAATTTCTCTTACCTTTCTTTGGTCAACATGTCGTAGGCCTACTGTCTTCGACAATGCTGTATAAATTTGCCTTTATAACGGCTTTACTTTTTAAAGAAACCTGATGTGGACACCAGTAACCTGTCAAACGTTAGAAGCATCTCCATCTGTAGTAACATTTCAAAGATTATTGAATGTCTTTCCTTGCACAGAATAAAAAACACATTACTTTATGTTCTAACTTCAGTCATAATCAATTAGCTCTCTCCACTGAAACTGGAATATGATGTTTGATTCTGATTTCCCTCGAAGCAACCATCAACTGATGTTTTGGGCATTTGATAATGGCACAACAGATGTAATTAGATTAGATTAGATTAATGTGTTAGAAGGAGGATCTATTGTATCATTGAATATGATGGTTTTAGCCTTTGACCGAATAACACTCAAGAGTTCTTGCCTTCAGTTTCTGTTACCCCATTTAAAAATGAGAAAGACACAAATGTTTAATTCCCTTGTTTACACTGGGGCACAACCTGTCAATTGTCGAGGACAAGCGCAGACCTTTTGTACTTGATTCCTCTGGGGATTTAATAAGTAAAACTGAAAAGATGTGGCAGAGTACCAGTATCATTTAACAGCATGTGAAGAAATATGTTCTATATGCTTCATTGTCTGCACAAGGTGATCAGCCAGTAGATTGGAAGCACTGTTTATTAGTGACTGAGTGGGCTGACTAGGTGGCAGAAGGCTTTATCTTGTTCATCCTGTCTATGTCAGTGAAGCATGGAATATTGAAAGCACAAGGAGGTATTGAATATCTTTTAAAAGCTTGCAACAAATTCATTTTTAGCTGTTACTTGCTTTTGATGTGTGGTGTCGTTTTGTGTTTGTAGTGGGTGGTGTTTGATGGGACTTACATGTTTTGCGTTGGACAATTTTGTCTTGCCTGAAAATGATCTCTACCAATGACACGATTCGTTATGATTTGGTAAACATAGTTATTTATTTGTAATTGTAATTGAAAATTTATATAGCACCACTTAAAGAGAGACTTATCAGAGGCACTCTTGTCCTACCACAATGAAACCATGATCAGAATTTTCCTAACAAGGATGTTATACCAGTGAAATCTGACTCTGTTGTTAGGCAATTTCCTATACCTAGCCTAGTCCTTTTTTAGTTTCCTTTTTTGTGTATCATGCCTCTAACTGCATAACATGTTTGTAAACCATAGTGCATATGCAGATGGTTCATTAAAGAATAGAACAGAATTTTCTTCAAGCACTTTCGGAAAAGAGGCTAAGTGAGGCTGAGGAGTTCATGTTGTAGGTTGTTAGGCAACTTATTCCAGGAGGATACACCGACCATGGCAATATTTCTTTGCTGGATTGTAGTAGTCCCCGGCGCCGCCGCCGCCGCCGCCGCTAAGCTCTCAAGTCGAAACCAGGCGCTAAGCTATCGACTGCTAGCGACTTCGTTCACTTAATATTTTGCTTGTTGTTTTTACCACGTTTTCAAATTTTCGAGTTGACGAAGACATCAGCAGCAGGACATGAGCAACAAATACAATACAATACAATACAATACGGTATTCATTTTGTTGAAGAAAACAAGCTGACATGCCGCCGTAACTTGGTACATTATAAGTGAGAGAGTATGCTCTATTGGTAAGAGTTCTTACAGAGAATACGGGGTATATAGTTGTTGTCGTTTTTGGTAAAGTGAATTTATACATTATATTACGAAGATGGTGTTGATGATTACAAAGAGGAGAAATACGCAGGGTGAGAATTGCCTGGATTGGGGGTTCAACCCCTAGTCTTACTTTCGATCTCCACAGATGTCGTCAGTGCACAATCAGAGGGTCATTTCCAACCCCTCGGTTGTGCTGGTGTAATTTAGCATTATTTGATTCTGAATTTCTGACAAAGTGAAGAAATGTCCATGGTGTATCATGTATGCATTCTTGAATTTTCTCAACAAAGGAACTGATTTTGATTCAAGTTTGACTTGCAAAACTGCTAGCGTTGCTGCGCTGAAATCTGCTGCTTTCAAATTTCGCTGACATCAGTTTGCAAAATACGAATAAAATATTCAACTTCACGTGGATCCAAGTCTAACCCCCAATCTTTTTTCTATAACTCTCACACTGGGAATATGTGCCGAAGTACATGATTCTCGTTCTCTGCTACTTCCTGAAAGAGGCACACATCAGCAGTTTCGGCCAACTGGTTGGCCGTAAGATCGGGTACTGCTATAAATCCTCCTCGCTTCATTCGATTTATCAAGCGCTCAAATTCACGAATTCACATTAACATCAAATTTCACAGTCATCGGTCTGTCCCATGTCAGCATGCCCACGTCCCATATTGGACCAGCATAGAGCCCATGTGGGTTCCATCTAATGCCAACGGAAATGATGGCACGGTCAGTACAGTATGTGGTAAAATGCATTATATTGTTAGGTAATCAGGTATGTTCAATAGACATACCTGATAACCTGAGAAGTCGATAGCAAGTCGCTAAGTCAGTCGATAAGTCTAAGCGACTTAGTCAGTCGATAAGCATGCGACTTAGTCGACTGAGTCGCTAAGTCAGTCGCTAACTCATCAAGTCAGTCGCTAACTCCTTAGCGACTGACTCCGGAGACTAGATTGTAGGGCATAGCCGGGTACTGACCCGGATAACCGAATACCTGGATAAAATAAAGTTGAACACCCAGAAGACACCCGGACCCGGAGCTGAAAGGTCATCCGGGTCTGGGTGGGTAATTTTTTTATTGAAACAAATTTATGAACGATGAAATCACAAGACACTGAAACCACTTTTTTAGTAAGCCCGTCACCCAGCCTGGCCGATATTTCCATCCTACATACGCATTCGGACAACGTAGGCTACGCCAAATGTAAACCTTTAAACTGGTGTCAAAGTCGGAATTTCCTTTGTAAGAAAGTAAGTAAGTATATTCTTTAATGAACCATCTGCATATGCACTATGGTTTACAAACATGTTATGCAGTTAGAGGCATGATACACAAAAAAGGAAACTAAAAAAGGACTAGGCTAGATATAGGAAATTGCCTAACAACAGAGTCAGATTTCACTGGTATAACATCCTTGTTAGGAAATTTTTTCACGCTAAAAGCCACTTTATTTTCATTTGATACATGAAACAGTTTTTCATTGTCAGATTCATCGAAACTGTCATCATTTTAATCTAATTTCTGTGCTTAATTAAACTGTATTGGCCTATATGACGCAAAGTTCTGAAAATATATTGGTTTTGATAGGTCAACACTCAACAGACGTCATTTATAGTACACGGTAGCATACACTGGCACGTAGATCTAAATGTCCGCTTTGCTTGTTGAATTATGCGTTTAGGCTTCCAATTCTAAAAATATCTTCCACTAATTTCTGTGCTTAATTATAGTATCTTGGCCTGTATGATGTAAAGTTTCGAAAATATATAGCTTTTGATAGGTCAACTGACATCATTATAAGAGTACGAGGCTAGTACACTTTAGTACACGCAAGTCGTTTATAGTTAAATATGGGGCAATTCACTGGTTAGATAAAATGTCAACTAACAGTAACATTACATGCAGGCATAATACATTTGCATAGAAATTATAAACTGTTTTTGGTAGTATATTTTTAGTTCGCCTTTTTCTTAATTTTTCTCTATATCAATTTAAATTATGCGCTATACAATTTCATCTTTTCTGGAACAATCGTAATCTTTGTTTTTTTACTTCCGTTTTCACATGTTTATTAAAATGTTCTAAAGTTGATTCGTCGACAGTAGAGTGGAGTTTATATTTTTTGGGGACTTAGTGTTCGGATTAGAGATTAGCCTACTTTTAGTTTTAATACCCAGACCCAGTACTCGGACCCGGCAGATTTCATTCAAGCTACCCGGACCCGGTACCCGGTTGAAAAATGGCACCCGGCTATACCCTACTGGATTGTTGAAGTTCAGGCCAGTGGAACAACCCAGTTGCCTTGCATGGCAGAACAGAGAAATCTGCGACGAAGAGTGGAAGATACTGAGACTCCTTGAGATAAGATGGAGCAGAGCCTGCTAGATAATTATGCATGAGCATCAAGATCTTAAACTCAATGTGCTTTTGCTTAGGCAACCAAGGCAGATCCTCCCAGTTGAATATGGATATACGAACAAAATTAGATATGCCGCTGATCATCCGAGCCAGAGCATTCAAGACTGCTTGGAGCTGAAATGAGTTAGACCTGCATAAATGGCATTGCAGTAGTCAACCATGAAGCATGTGAATGCAATAATAATAAAAATATATTCTTGTTTATTGACAAGTTCACTGACAAACTGCAGTAAGTGACATTGGAACATGATGGTACATTTATAAAAATCTTATTGAAAACATGTCTTGGGAGCCTGTTAGGCACCCGCTCATTTACTGCTGCTGTGGAAGGCTGAGTCGACCTAGAGGGGGCTTACGGGTATCGAACCGTGTCTTTCAAGCTTTGTTTGTGTTCTTCGTGCAAGAGTATTACCATTCTCCTCCCCATGCACCAGGATTGTTGATTTAGTTGTAAGCAAGTGGCGTATTGTGTGAATCTGACGCAGGTGGTAAAAACATGTTCGACATACATTCTTCACACGCTCTGAGAAAGTCAATCCTTGGTCCAAGGTCACTCCTGATAGTGCACAGGAGTTGAAAAGGAGACACCAGGAAAGCAATGCTGCAGATAAGGCAAGCTTTGAAATCTGCCTATGGCTACCAAGCCAGATGAACTGGGTTTTTCCAGAGTTTAGACAGAGACGGTTGGATGACATCCAGGCACCATGTGCCTCCGATATCTGAAGCATTTTCTCAGTTAGGGAGATAACCTGTGCAGCTGAGTGTCATCAGCATACTGATGAGCTGCATTGCAACCCCCAGAGAAGAAAGACTTGGTCCTAATCAAATTTGTTATAATTACTATGCACAATGTACCACTAGCAGATCACAGGCTTATGGCTGGCTACTTGCTATTTACAATCTTTCTCTAATTTCTAATGAAAGTGTAATGTAAAGTGTAATAGATATGTAAATATAATCTTTATAGATTCTTCAGCAGTGCCAAAATCAGTATTTTTGTGCAATGGTTTATTAAATATTGAATGCATTATGGCTCTCATGACTTGCTCTTCTTGATAAACAGGTGCCATGATTTGTAATGCTCTGATTATGTGTGAATTATGAGCCAATTAAAGTTTATTACTTAACATTATCTAATATTTCTTACTGTAACTGCATGCTTATAGGACACTTCTGAATAGCAGTTATTGGATATTTGTGCTTCATTTACAGAATCCTTATGATAGTTTCATGAGGAGACATTTGGAGCACTATGGATATTACAAGGGTAAGTCAACTGAATAAAGACACAACCACACCCAAGTCTGTGTAATGTAATGTAGTATGAATGTGATCTCCTGGAATTTCTCAACAACGCAGAAAAGCCTTGTCAGAGAGACAATTTTATTGGCTCATAAATTATCTCATATTCAATATGTAAAATTGAAAAGCCCTTTGAATCATGCTGCATGCTATCTGCCTTAGTATTATGATTGATTTAGGAAGTATTCAATCAACTATTTTACTTTTTGATGATAAAGCAATTTTAGGCATTGTACTATTAATGGACTGATTGAAATATGGTTTAGTACCATCTGAATTTCATTCATCTTAAAAAAACTGAAGCTGGGATATGAAAATATCTTTATCCGTTGACCTAAGGAAACTTTGAGTTTTGTACTTTGTAACACTAAGGAAATTCCAAGAAACACGACTTAACAACTGATGCTGGTATGCGTGCAACTGATGCTGGTATGCGTGCTGAATCAGCAGATATGGACTCAAGTGATGATTCGAGTGATTCAGACACTGAAGGATTTGACAAAGAATCGGCTCTTCTCTGCATGCAAGGTTTGCCGGGATGATGTGTCAGCTGCACTTCTTGCTTATCTTTAACCAACTTCCTCTTTAGTGAGATAACTCAGGTTGTTGATAAGTTTATCTAACTGCTTCTTTATCATATAGCCACTGCAGTCCTAGCTGGTCCCTTTGACCCTTTTATGTTGGCCTCTTGACTTTTACCTACGTCAATCAGTGTGAATTGATTTCGTACCGGTTGCTGTTCTTGTGATATTATGGTGTTGATGTTCTGACAGTTAGTGAATTAGTGGCAGTTCCATTCAGTCCAGCTGTTTAGACTTTAGACAGAGCTTTTCAGCCAACTGACCTAGTTAGGTAACTCTTTGTCCAGATGACCACTGAGCTTACTAACAGTTAGCCAACTGACGCCTGAGCCAGATAACTGTTTTAGCATTGTCACTTGCAAGCCATCTAGCAACCTAATCCAAATAATTATTAAATTATTATTAGAATGATGACCAGTTTTAATTAAGACTGGAAGCAGAATTCAGTTCATGTGTCAGCTTAAATTCGCTAAAGATTAGCCACTATCAGTCTCATTTGACCCACTGTCCTAGGATTTGGACATTCATTCATTCATTTTCATTCATTCGTAAATTTATATAGCGCCACTTCAAGGGAACTACTCAGAGGCGCTCCCGACTCCAGCACGGCGAAAAAGAGCAGTTTTCAGGTGGTCATAGAAGGTACAAGAGGAAGACCTAGGATGTAGGCGCAGCTCAGGAGGAAGGCCATTCCACATGGTCGGGCCAACCACCGAGAAGGCGCGGGTCTGCATGATAGCAGTACGGGCAAACGGGACAGATAGCATCCCCCTCCCCACCGAGCGGAGGACTCGAGCAGTCCGAGAAGCAGACACAGGCTGGAAGAGATCTATAAGGTATTTTGGTGCGAGACCCAGTTGACATCGCCAACCAAAGGAGGCGATCCTGTACTCAATGCGCTGCCGTACAGGGAGCCAATGCAGGACCTCCAGCATATAATTTGATACATGGCCAAAATATGGTATTTGGCCAATAAGGCGTGCAGCAGAGCGCAAGATGCGGTCAAGGCAGTCTAGGCGTGCAGAAGGGAGGCCAGAGTAAAGAGATAGGCAATAGTCAAGACGAGATGTGACGAAAGCGTGAACAAGTGTAGTTGCTGTTGTTGCTGAGAGAGAGCGAGCGACAGTACGAAGCTGACGGAGCTGATAAAGGCAGTCGCGGCTGAGGCGATGAAGGCGTGGTGCAAAACTTAATTCCTGGTCCAATAGAATGCCAAGGTCACGGACCGAGGAAGAGAAAGTAAAGCCAGGAAACTGTGCGGAGAGAGAGGGAAGGTTGAGTTTAGCTAATTGCTGACGAGTCCCCAGCCACATAAATTTAGTTTTAGAAGGGTTTAAGCGGAGGCGGTTTGACGCCATCCACATCTCCAGATCAGACTGTGTCTGGGCCATAGCCGCTACAACAGAAGCAGCATTATGCGGCGGACAATGCATGTACGCCTGCGTGTCATCTGCATAGAGCTGAGCTAAGGCACCATGATTCGCAAGGAGCAGGGAAAGGCCAGAGGTGTATATGATATACAGTAGGGGGCCAAGAACGGAGCCCTGGGGCAGACCATATGGGGCAGGGACCCACAGAGACCTAGTCGATCCATGCACCACCCTGAAAGAACGCCCATGTATACGCTATGTATACGCATGCTGTGCTTGAGCTGAGTATGACCATGCACCCTGCAGGAATTCATCTCTTCTGACCATTAGAAGACAGTATATCGAACATTGCTTCTATCAGCTACATCAGATATGCACTATACTGGGACACAGATTTTTAAAGCGCTTCTTCAAGAGAGGCTTTTCAAAGGTGCTCATGACCCGACAAAACAGTACTATGATTGAAGAAAATGGTTCCCAAGTGCCATGCATATACAGTGTGAACTCATTTACATGCTCCCAGTTTATGCATAATTCTCCTAAAAGGTATTAACTTAACATGCCATACTCATTAATGCACTGTGCGAGAACTGCAGTATAGTGCTAAAACTGACTATCAGCATTTTTATGCGCAGCCTGGCTTACACGGTTTATCATGAGGCATGTCCTCTGACCACTTGACATTAATGAGTCCACACTATATAAACAAAGTACTAAATTGATTTTTGGTTGTACTTTATTATAGACAGTAAAACAAGAGAGGAATTACTGCGAACAACTCAGGTTGTCTACAGCTATGAAGCTGGACGAATGGCAAGTAACTTCATATTTCAGAAACTCATCAGAAATATGTTAATGTATATACTACTCGATATACTGTATATGTATATACTACTCAAGTTGATGCGTATACATTATGCTGGTGCATAATTTGTGTTATGTACAGCATAATGTTGATGCGTAATCCCTGGCGATGCATGACTTATGTTCATATTCATGTATGATTCATGGTTATGTTTGTTAGTTAGTTTGTTGGACTGTTGGTGTACAGCTTTTCTTCATGTATAACTTGTTTTCATATGAACATTGAACAATTGAAGAGTGTGTATTTGGCTTATTATAACTGAACATAATGTGTGCACATTCTATCCTTCTGTGCTTACTCTTTGACAGCCATTGCTATTGCTTTACATAAACAGTTTACTTTCTTATTGTTGATTGTTATTGTTCTATCATTCTAAACTCATTTACAAGTAAATTAATAAGGAAGTTATTCTGTAATTTGTTATGTTTATTTAAGAAATTTATTTTGTATTTTTTAACAGACACTTTCTTGGTATTGAATCTGAATTCTGCTGATCATGCATTGAATTTTATGTCTATTGTTGTCTGTTAGGTTGCTCAGTTGCGTGAGCCGAGGCAACTTTATGGCTTCTATACCAGTATTTACGGTCCTCAACAACCTGCTCGATGGTTAGACTTGCACACTGCAACCTGTTGACAAAATTATATTACAATCAGAATACTGCTATTAATAGATTTCAGCATGAACTTTTCATTGACTCTCAGTTGTTGAATTTGGTTTCACTTTATGGCACATATAAGCAGGGCTGTAGTGGTAAAATTAGAGGTGAGTACACGCTACCGGTTAGTTTTCCGAAAAAATTATAGGTGAGTATACGTTACAGCATTTTGTGAGTATACGCTATAGTATTTTAATATAAATAAATATAAATATTTTGTGAAGTGAGGTCTCTAGAGGTGAGTACATGCTGTATACCCTTTGCAACAGCTCAGATTTATGCATACATACAAACGTATCCTATGATTAACCCATCTTACCCTATAAATTAGAACTCTTAATAGTCATCTCTACTGCTGTCTCCACCACCACCTCTGCCACCTCATGGCTAACCCATTTTACCCTACACATCGACACTCGTCAATCGTCATCTGTACTGTTGCCACAAACACCACCTCTGCCACCCCACAGCTCACCCATTTTACCCTACACAGCAGCAATTTGTACAGTCATCTGTGCTGCTTCCACAACCACCACCTAGCCCATTTTACCCTACACATCGGCACTTTTCCTACTGCTTCTTTAATATAAATTTATACAGGTGTTTAACATAGTTTACACTTGCTAGAGTAGACTTATGAAAAACACGCAGATGCCCATTGGCAATATAGTTTTCCTACATAACCTGGTTAGGGAATGTTTGGTCAGGTGCCCAGCTACCATGTCATCATTTGATTGATCCGGACTCTACCCTAGTTGAGACTGTAGAAGTTTCAGCATGGACCAATCAGTACTGCCTAGCAGCAGTGTGCATTAGACAATACTTACTTGTGTACTACCACTTGTTCTGGACAAAGGGGTGAGTGGGGTAGGTACAGGGACTGCCCACACTGTTCAATGATGCAAAAGTATAGCCTAATATTATTTGATCTAATTTCACCTAGAGCGCCATGACCTGATCAGCTGATCTAATTTATTTTGATCCAATATTATAAGTTTTTTTGAGCCATTGACAGTGTATGTCAGTATAAGTCAAAAGTTGTGTTATGGAATCACAACACAGTCCAATTTTCAGTAATTGTCGTCTAAATCAACTAAACAATTGTTTCTAGAATGCAATTTTGTCTAACCCTAACAATGAGTCAATTTTTTGTGTAGCATACATTTTTTGTAAACTCTCTTAAATTGCACTCGTTTAGGTCTGTTAGATAGTTTTAGGTGCAACACTTTGGTAGTTACTCAAAATGTGCTATAGTAAGCAGACTGATAATACGTATTTATGTGACCTTTGCTCACAATTTGACTTGCTTTGCTGGTTGTCTTTAGGCCAGCTGGCATTCAGGTTTCCCTGGACAGGATTCGTCATATCAGCTGGTCTCCCAAGGATCCAGAACCTCTGTACAAACCAAGTAAGCCCGAATTTGTTTTATTGTTCCCTAAACACTATCGATTTTCAGGACTTTCGTACTTCATTTCTTATTACAAGGCACAGTGATGCAAAATTGACAAAATATTTGTAAAGTCAATACATAGCTTGCTTTAGTACATAGGATGCACCCACACAGATTTGCAGCCAGAAGACATATATATGGACACCATTAGCAAATAATTGCTAAAAAAAATAACTATGGAAATAAATATTTACTGTTGCAATTTTTGAATTATAGATTTTCAGTGTTGTTTGTTGGGATTGATATTAGTAATTACTTGGTTTTATTCATAAATCCATCCATCTGAAGAAATTCAAAGATATTATATTGAATAATAGAGAGGCGCTATTAAATATTAAACAAGTAAGCTAATAAGTCTGGAGTTTACATGTGACATATATTGATTAAATTTTCTAATTCTTCATTATTCTTTGGTTATCTATGGAAAGCCATAAAATCCTCATTTTCTCTATCACTTTGAAACAATTCGATTACGTCTGGTGGTCAATTTGACGTGGAGTCATCACTTTCTCAACCTGTGTGGCCACTGTCTTCTTCCTGTCATCTTTTATGATTTATGCCTCCTTAAATCCCCCAAAATTATTCAGGATTAATGCTTGTTTGGACAATACATGGTGCAATAGCAGATGACATCACACAAGGGGCACCCAGCTACATTTCCAGCACCCTTCTAGAAGCTGGGAGACCAGTCGAACAGCCCATGCACACCCGAATGCTTACAGAGTAGGGCATAACCAGGTTGACATTTTCCACCGAGTGCCGAATCCAAGTATTTTTATGTACTAATTTCCGGATCTGGGTACGAACAAAGTACCATTTGTTCCACATGCAAAACCTAACATTTTAATGTAATAAACAATTATCGAAATAAATTTTTGTACTTGTAATAACTGACTAATACATTTTGAATTTTTGATATAAATATTCAATAAAATGGATATGACTTCCGTTTTTGTACTTTTCTTATTCAAAATGAATATGCTAGATGAATAAGTTTAAAAATTTTATTTGCAACTGTTTGTCTGTACAGTATTTGCGGAGGCAAATACTTCCGAATAGTGCCAAAAAATTAGATATTTGGCCAAGGCAAATGTCCGAGGCGATTTCCGGTTATGCCCTACTACAGAGATTCAACACTGTTGGAACAACAGGTTGCAAAACAGGCAAAGAAATGCAAATAGAGCTAAACTGTTATCGACAGTGCTGATACTTTTCTTATTTTCAATATATTTGTTTGGCCATTGAGAAGTGTTGAGGCTGTTTTGTAAAGATAAGTGAAAACTGGCTTAAAGCATATTCGGTATATATATGTACAAAATGTTTGAACCTGGGAAAATGGACCTTGGTAATGATGTAGTAGGCAAGGTTATCGGATATCACATTAAAGACTTAGATTGTAATATAGGAAATTAGACAGCAGTGTAGAGTTGTGTAAAATTATTGAATGTGTGAACGACTGCCTATTTTATGGTTTTAGCTGGCATGGAGGCTTGTCCAATGGCAGTTTCACATGAGAAACAAGGTCGAATTGTCTTTGCTTATGAACCATTGGTTGGGAGTTATGTAAGTGCACAGCTGTTGATAGAGTTTGTGAGCTCTGTTGATTCTGCCAATAAATAATTATAAGAACAATAATTATAAATAATTATTTATGATAAATAATTATGAAAACCTGCCCCATCCTATCTCAGATCCTTGTATGTCTCTGCATCATCTATTCCTGGTCAGGGGTCTGATCAGCTGCACATGGTATTCTTGTTGTCCTTCGGGCTAGGTCATTCACTACCTAGCACAGAAGTTTTACCATTATTGACCCTGTAACCTGGAATAGTCTTCCTTTTAAAATCAGAAGTGAGCTAATCAGTTTGTAACCTTCCTTGTTCCGCAAGTGCTTGAAGTCTGTTCTGTTTGATCATGGGTTCTCCCTGCTTGGTCAGGAGTGCTGCTGATGAGTTTTTTCTTGAAGTTGCGCTTGACAAATTTTCACTTATGTTAAATGTTAACAATGATTTAGAAATGTATAGCTAGGATGCTTTATTTCTATCAGTTGTCAGTTCAGTTGTGAAAACAGTAAAACAGTAAATATGATTTAAACTATTTTTTAAATGGATTTACTCTATAGGCTGGAAGGCTATCTACACAGATGGGACATCTAATCACACACTTTTGTCAAAGTTTATGGCTTTATGACATCAAAGAGACTTTGTGCAAAACTTGAGATACGAAGAGGCATGCTAATTTATTATACATATCTGTTAACATTAGGCTTTCAAGGATTGTAGAATCTTATGGTTGAAGCACAAAGTTTATCTGGGTGGGGGATTGCTGTTGTTAAGCACTTAACACCAGCCAAACACACTTAACTTAATTTCACAGCTTGACAAAACATTTTGCATGTCATTAGTAACAAATTATCAGTTTAATCAACGTTGAAGCCCAGGTGCACAGTGCAGAGGTGAGAGGCAAATGCAGTGGCCAGTGGCTCATTTAGAAATCTGAAATGAAAGGCAATTCATGTATTGGGTGTAGGAGACCATGATGTATGCAGTTTTTTTTTAATCTATAGTTTTTTAAACTTGGATCTGCCTGTTTGATGATTTGCAAAGTTGGCTCTCAGTGAAACTGCAAAAACTGTGAATATATCTGCGTAGAAGTGGTAGAAAAGATGGGGAAAAGTGCAATTTAAGTCTCCAGCTATAGCTTTGGCAGTGATAGCCTGTCTCCATGTAACCCAAGAAGTCACCTACCCATTAGGTCACCCAAGAAGTGACATAATGGGCAGATTGCAAATGATCATTTTCCACATTCTCTTCAAATTGGCAAGGTCATATAATTTGGAATCCATATTTTTCTTCAGTGATATTTTGTTTATGTGGCAGTTCATGCGTTCTGTCCTGAAGAGTAACTTGTCTCGATGCACTGAAGTTGGTGTCAAGCTGGAGTCTCAGGAAGACACTACTCTACTCTTTGAATCTCGATTTGAAAGCGGAAACTTGGCAAAGGCTGTCCAAGTGTAAGTGTAAGGTTGTTCATATCGGTTGTGCCTTGTGTTGCAGGCTGCAGACCAACTAGTGTTGATTGGATATATCATTAATTTGTTTTAAGTTGCAAATTTAGATGCAATTCTGATGAAATACAAGTTTTTTTCCTAACTTGGGATTAATTGCTGAGTGATGAGTGTGTTATTTACAGGATCATATGGCCCCCTGTTATTGCAGAAATCAATCCTGTAATTATGCCTAAGTTGAGAAGTTCCTAAAAGGCACCATAATGTGAAGAAGTATATGTATATGTTTATTTGTGTCTTAGTAAATTTATGCCATTTTTTAACTCAGTCAGTCTTGTTTGAAATCAATATCAGTCAAACATGTTTCCCTTCACTGATGCTTTGCTTATGTGTTAATAGGATATCTCGTGATTCCCCTTTATTTTTAATTACCTTGCCTACCTGAAATGTTACTGCTTTGTGAATTGCAGTTGCCATGTTTGCGTACTGAGTCATATAGTGAGCTTTTTTTACATGTTGCTCTCTGATGTCCATGTTTGAGTGCTTTGACTTCGAGTGGTGCTATATAAATTCTCGATTACAATTGCAATGTTACGCTACAAGCTGCCTAGGCTAGCCATGGTAAGAGCTATTTTTCTTTGTCTTCTGTCAACAAATGAATATCAGTGTTTTATGCTGGATCAGAATTGCCTGTGAAGAGTTTCTTGAAGAGATGTTACAATAGGTGATCATGATGACTTAGTTGTCTGGTTGCATTACATTATATTTTCTGTTACTGTGTATTGTAGTGGTAGGTATGAGTATGAACTGTGGCTGCGCTGTGACCTCTACACGGACCGTCACACGCAATGGTACTACTTTCGAATGACAAACACTCGGCCAGACGTTGTCTACAGGTTCACAATCGTCAACTTCATGAAGGTCTAAGAGATCCATCTAATCTGATCTTGGAAATTCTGTAGCGTACTGAGTCATATAGTGACCGCCCTTAGGCAGCGCCGTGATTTTTCCATCGCTGGCCCTGCAATCTGGAATGGGCTCCCTGTAGCGCTTCGCTTGGTCCCAAGCACCCATTCCGCCACATTTTATTCAAATCTCAAGACTGTACTCTTCAGCCGGGGTTGGGTCGGGAGTGCTTCTGAGTAGATAGCCTTGAAGAGGCGCTATATAAATTCTCCATATGAATGAATGAATGTAGCATCTCTCTGTATGCATGTATGTATGTAAGCATTTCTGTAGGTATGTATGACACATTGTATGTGCATATGTGTGTGTGTGTGTGTGTGTGTATGTATTTATCTAGATGCTTAATATAGTGCTTTGCTAAAGTTGTATTCACATCAAACCTAATGATTTAAAGTTGTTAATAACAAACAGCTGTCAGTAAGCAAAAAGTTTTGATATGTTGCTGAGATATATAACTGTTAAGAAAAGGTTGTCTGGTTTTTGATGGACTTAGTTTGAATACAACAATTCTTGATTGAAGAAAGATTAGCTTAATGCTTGGTCTCTTCACTCATTCATTCATTCATTCATTCAGAGAAATTATACAGCACTTTTTTCAAGAGGAGAGGCGCTATATATTCAGAGGTACTCTGAGCCAAGCAGAAGAGGATAATTATACATACTGCGTCTGTGGCTAAGACATCAGTAAGTTGATCTGCTGTTGTTAACCTGATAACAGACTGACAGCCTGTACAACAATGGAATGCGTCCACTGATGTACAGTGAGCGTCGGGCAGAAAAAGAAGCAATTGGCTGGTTTAGAACTGGGTCAGACATAAAATACTACAAGAACAACATCACGTGAGTTCCAGCACATGTAGATTATATTGTTGTAATGTTATGTAATTTATGTAAGACTTTTACAATTACGTGGCTGACAGATGTATGTTGGCCGAGATTGTTAGAGTAATATATCGGTTATGTACAGAAATTTTCCCATATTTTGCATGTATCCACAATGGAAAAAACAGTGGTGATGAAAGTTTTAAAATCTTGTCATGGGCTTTTTTAAGAGTTTCATAGATCTTTCTCACAGGTCATATTTACAGCATCAAAATGAAAGTCAAAATAGAATAAATTGAACTAGCCAGGTATGGTGCTGAATGTTTATTGTTGAGCTATATAAACTGTAAGAGGATTTTGTGATTCTACTGGGCTGTTGTGTTGTTTGAACAGCAGCTGTAAGTATGGTCCTTCAGGTCTGTTACTTTGGAGACCTGTTGTCGATAGTGCTACATAATACATGAGAACTTGCTTACCTGACTCTGCCTTAATATTTGATTCTAGGGTTTCTAAAACATAACTCACCTAATATATAAACTTTGTTTTGAAGTTACACAAGTGGGAAGTTTGAGCGTTCCTACTTTTCTCTGACGTGGACCTGTCAGTTTCCCCATGACAGGGATACAGTCTACTTTGCACACTGTTATCCTTTCACCTATTCAGATCTTCAGGTATTTGTCCGTCTATTCTTGGCTATTGTTAGATATCATTTCTGCAGGTGAATTGTAACTTCAAGAGGATGTATGTTATATGTCTTCTAGAAATCTGTTGTGGAGTCAGAGAGTAAGTTAAGTTCAACCCTTAGAGAAAGCATTAGTTTTTAATATAACCTCATGTTGTCAAATCTGAAGACTTCAAAGGCACTGTTAATTTTAATACCCAAAGCATCAGTCAGTAGTCATTTGGATGTTACAAAATTATAGTATGCATAGCTCTGATTGAAAAAAATATATATGAAAGAACCTGTGGTCGGATAAAACAGCTTTCACCTAAAAGACTTGCAACTGGACAAGATAGTACGAGTCCTAGGTCTTTGTGATGCTGCTGCTTTTATTACTGTGGCCTCGCCAGTGATTAGTACAACATCAGTATTGTATCTTTGTCTCTGCTGACTACTGTCCTCTTGATCGCCACTTCGTAGCGACTTTGGACAAGTTGCCCACCTACAGTTGTCCAGTGCTCATGAAAAGGCTGATGCCCTGCTGTTGGCCTTCAAGTGGCGCTTTAGAAGTTTGGAGATTATGATTACAATTATGATTACCATGGTATGAGAGGTTGAGTTAGTCCTTTTTCGCTGTTTTAGCCAATTGCCGTGAAAGTTTTACACTTATGCATTATCATTCCTAAGTCTTTCTTTCTCATTTCTTTCAATAACTGACCCTTTTAAAAAACATCTTTCTGCCAAGAATTTGAATCTCCAACCTCTCGCTTGACAGGTCAGTATGCTAACCATTAAGCTATCATTACCTCCTGTATGGTGTCATGCAACAGCAACATCATAGAGACCGGCTTAATCGCTGGCTCTTAGTCAATTCCAATCCTCTTAATTATTGCATAAGTTGATATCAGATGGAGTTTAAATAAAATCCCAGGACGTAGTACGTGCACGTTTATCATGTAGCCAGTGGAAAGTAATGTAACAACAGACAAGAGGAGTTTTATGTAGGACTTCTTGAAGCTGCTTGTGTGACTGGTAGAAGCATCTTATTGATAAAATTTAAATTTTGTTTAACTCTGTTTTGATTGGGGCAAGTGATTGATCGAGACATCTGGTATTATTGTTTGTCAGGAATATCTCAGTGATGTATTGAATGACCCTGTTAAGTCACGGTTCTGTCGCCAGAGGCTTTTGTGTCACAGTCTGGCTGATAACTGTGTCTACTCCATCACAATTACATCGCCATGTGACAATGCTCAGGAGGTCAAGGTAGGTCCATTCTGATCCCAGATACTGTTTATTTTGAAATAGATCAGTAGCATTATATAGCAATGGCATGTGATGTAATAACTGATCTCAAAATGTTAAGGTATTGGTAGGTAAAGCCAGATAGGATAAAGTTGCTAGTTTAGTGCATGATTCTATTGACATTGAGTTCTGTGTGACCTTGTGCACATTAAAAATGTTTGTAATAATAATAATAATAATAATAATAATAATAATAATAATAATAATAATAATAATAATAATAATAATATTATCGCCTGTCCGTTGTAATTCAACGTTTCAACGCAGTCGCCTTCCACAGCACTTTTGTTCTCCCGGATCTTGACCAGGACGGCCACTCCAGAGTCAACACCATTAATTAGTATCTTGCACCTGAGGGATCATAAATACCTCGGGTAAATAAAAAAAAAAAAAAAAAAATAATAATAATAATAATAATAATAATAATAATAATAATAATAATAATAATAAAATAATAATAATAATAATAATAAATTCAGCGTTTCAACGCAGTTGCCTTCCACAGCACTTTCGTTGTTCCAGATCTTGACCAGGACGGCCACTCCAGAGTCAACATATTTAAGTAGTATCTGACACCTGAGGGATCCTATATACCTCGGGTAAAAAAAAAAAAAAAATAATAATAATAATAATAATAATAAAGTAGGTTTAGATAAGGCAGTCAATGGCATATGTTTATCATGATCATTTCTTGCAACCAAAATGTCTTCTCTACAACCTTGCAACCAGCTGAATGACCACCTTTTCATAATAGCTTAACTTCCTTACACTGTATTTGATATTGGCCTCCTTCCAAAGGATAGGAGTGCATGCATAACTGCTGAGCAATTGTGAGTGAAGGACTTGCTCAAGGTCCTAACACAGTGACCACCTGAGTGGAGACTAGAACCTGTACTCAAAATACGTACTCGTATTCTCTGTGTTACAATTGTAATGCATCTCCTTAGCTGGATACCTTCTGTTGTATCTATCGATTGTCTCTGTTTGTTCTCATCATGACACAGTATACTTATCACAAGGAAGCACACATTTGTCGGTCAAATTGCATTGGTCTTTGAGAATGTGACTTTATAAAACAGTTCTCATTACTGTCTATATTTGCATGTCACATGAAATGGATATTTGCTGTTTCTGCATTAGATTTATGATTTGAGCCTAATGAAACCAAAATTCAAATTCAAAGCCTTGCAGCCTTACTTCAGGTCTTCATTCTGTTTTACTACAGATTGCTTAATAAGTTAAGAGCCTGTGGCGTGAACCTACCAGTTCTCTACATTGAGCTTTACTTTTGATGTTTTGTATTTGTGTAGCAACGTAAAGCTGTTGTTTTGACCGCACGTGTTCATCCGGGGGAATCCAATTCCAGTTGGATGATGAAGGGCTTCCTCGACTTCCTTCTCAGTGATTCTGCCGAGGCAAAGGTAGTGTGTTGTACAAGCAGCTTACCTGATGTAAATACGGCCACTGATTATATTGTTATTAATGTAAATAAAATTAAATAATTATATATAATTAAATTAAATTAAAAAACAAGCACATGGACTCATATGTACTCAGTGAAGTTTTAGAAACCTTCACATTTTCCTTGGACTACTTAGCTGGTCTTTGACCGAAGCCATGCTCTTACATTGAATTGCCTTAAAGTATTCTTTCCAACAATGACTATTATGCCATTTGAATTATTACCACAGTGCGTTAGAAGTGTTATAGGTTGAATAAGATCGAGATAGAAATGGACATAATAATGAAACTTGAAACTACACACTAGATAGGACCAGTGTAAGAGTGAGTTGCAATGGTAAGGTTATATCAGGTAATTGCTAACTTATTATTTGCTCTATTTAGCAATTGATTATACCACAGACCAAGCAATGTGTCGTTTTGGATTGTATGGTGCCTGACCACATAGTGTCAGTTTCACTTGAGCCACTGAGAAGTGTTCAGAGCACTTGGAACCACTCACTTCCAATCCTAGGTACATCACTAAAAGTCTGCATCTTTTCTGCAGTTAGTTTGTTGTTGTCTGTAGCTGTTGAGAGACAACTTCTTGTTTCGCATAATTCCGATGCTCAATCCAGATGGAGTTATTGTTGGAAACTACCGCTGTTCACTGACAGGTCGCGACCTCAACCGAAACTACAAGACACCCCTTAAAGAATTGTTTCCATGCATTTGGCATACGAGGGCCATGATCAAACGGTAGAAGATACCTTATTAGTAAATGTAGGCTATTGAACTAGGAATACACGAATGATACAATGAATAACTGTCACATATGGACAATTGAACTAGATATTATTCAGCAGAGTAAATGCTCTGTTTTTGTTTCATTTTACCTTTTAAAATTGATAAATTTTTGGAGAGCATTTCAAAAATGAGGAACAGGTGTTTCCCGCTATTTAATGTTATGGCATTCACATACAGATCACTTTTCTGTAATTAGTTTAGTTGGCTGTATGTTTTAATATGTATGTTTAGTTTTATATATTTATTTATATTGCTAGACTGATGGAAGATCGTGAGATTGTTCTTTACTGTGACCTGCATGGACACAGCCGTAAACAGAATATGTTCATCTACGGCTGTGAAAATCGTGCCAACTCCCAGCGAAGATTTCATGAACAAGTCTTTCCATATATGTTGGCACGGAATGCACCAGATGTGTTCAGCTTCAGCAGCAGCAAATTCCACGTCCAGAAGAACAAGGAAGGAACGGGAAGAGTTGTGATATGTTCCATGGGAGTTGTCAACAGCTACACTCTTGAGGTAATTGTAATTGTAAATAGTAAATTCTCTTGCACTGGTGTCTAATGCACAAGGCATCAACCGATGGTACACCAAAACCAAGCCATAATCCAGAAGATCAGTCCATAAAACAGAGAGGCAGCGTGTGGTGGATAAGCAATTTGAAAGAGGTAAGTTTTAAGTTGAGAACAAAATGACACAAGTGACTGAGCAGAGTGCACAGACACAGGGAAAGAGTTGACTGCGAATGGCACTGTGAAAAACATTTGCAGGACAAGGGCTATGGTCACTTTCCTTAAAACCAGTGTATTCTCTTGTATTCTTTTTCCATCGCTGGCCCTGCAATCTGGAATGGGCTCCCTGTAGCGCTTCGCTTGGTCCCAAGCACCCATTCCGCCACATTTTATTCAAATCTCAAGACTGTACTCTTCAGCCGGGGTTGGGTCATTGCTTCTGAGTAGATAGCCTTGAAGAGGCGCTATATAAATTCTCCATATGAATGAATGAATGAATTCGTGTGTATTCATTTTATTTACTTATTTAAAGCACTTCTTATACACAAAATGTCAATACATCTGAGTCTGATTTAATTTAATTTAGTGAATATTTCAATCAGAGGCAACAGAGAAATTACTGTTCGGCCTTGCTGTAATTTGTCTGATCAATTTCTGAGGTTTCTTGGTGGTGAAACAGCAAGATATACATACGCCATACAGTTTATAAACAATAGTTTGAATATCATTTTACAGTAGCAGTTTGAATGTGATTTGTAAGCTTGCATTTTGTGAATTAGTGTGAAATGAGTTGACTTTATTTGAAGGCAACTTTTTGTGGTTCTGGTCTTGGCAAGAAGAAAGGATTTCACTTCAATGCGAGTGACTACGAGTCACTCGGCTACTATTTCTGTGACACACTGCTTGACTACTGTGACCCAGATGACACCAAGGTAGCTACTGTTTCTTTTGGTCATAATTCATCTATCTGCATTTTTTATCAATTTATTTCAGTGCTCTTTCATTCTTATCAACTTGCTACATTGTGTTTGGAATATCTTATCAAAATCGTTAGTAGGTTTGTCTTTTAGAATATTTTTGGAATGAATTTGGTGTCATTTCATTCTGCGTTCGTCTCTGCTTATGTCATTAAGTGCATATGACATTAAGTGCATATGACATTAAGTGCATATCTAATTGCATTTTGTGATCTGTTTCTGTTGGTCATTTTAGCGATTCACTCTGCGATTAGTTTACTCATGATTTAGTTAACTAGCTTACATTAAATTTGACTAGTATTGGTATTTGAATACAGTAGTCTACTTGCTATCTGGTTAGTCTTTGCATAATTACTATAGTAAGTTTCTTCTGTCGTCATTTTAAAACTGATTAAACTTAAATTGTTTTCATACTTGTTGGCTGCAGAAATACTTATCGGAACTTGTACATTACATTAACCAGCTTGCTAAATGTCTGTTTGGTTATCTTTCTACAAGATGGTGTACTATTCATTTCCCTGTATGTGCATTCTGTGTTGACTTATCATTGCATCTCCATGCCTTCAGAATATCTGCCATGCGCATTATGTTATTACAAAATAGTTTTTTTGTAGTAGTGCCAGGTACTAAGATATAACTTAGAAAATGTTTGCTTCAACTTAGGCACTAGCTGAACAGTTTGATAGCTGTCTCAGCAGTCATCAACGAAATAACTGTTCTTATTAGGAATGCTAAATTAGTGGATATATTCTGAAGAGGAGTGCATAATTAGTAGTTTAAATATCCTTAAGCAAATAAGTTAGTTAGCACTGCTTACCTGTATCTTCTGTCCCTGGGAGTATAAAAGCTGCACAAGGAAAACAGTTTTATATGCTTTATGTAGATTGTGTTAAATTTCCATAGGCTAAACCTTATTAAAACACTTTCCATTAATATTCAACATGGCACTGTTCTAGGTAACCTTGTACCTTATGTTTATTGATTGATAACTATAAGTATATACACAGATTAATAATTAAGCCTGCTGTATCTAACAAACACACATGCATAAATTCTACCACAGTTAGTATCCTGCTTAGATGTCATCTCTGCTTAGTCTGCTTAAGTCTTGTCTGGTTTTGAAAATCTCTGTTGTGTTTAGCTTCCTTTCTGTCTGATCATTTCATGACATGAGGATAACTTGTTCTTTGACCTTTTCTATTTGCCGCTGGTTTACGTTGATTCAATCGAGTTGATTCATAACCAATATTAATGGTAATTTGTCTCTTTTCACAATAAGCACTTTCTGACTCGTTTGTGGGACACCGATTAGTTCTTAGTCAGTGAGTGACTGAGCACTGAGTGAAGTGGCTTTGCACATACATGTGTAATTTAGATCATAATAATTCTTTATCAATAGGATTGTCTGAATTTTTCATTCACCATTAACAGCTCTCCACACACATTTTCAGTACAGTTTTTGTGACTTTTTGCTTTGCAAAAATTAAAGTGCTGTGTGAAAAGTGGTACAAGTGCTTTAATGCCTTTTAAGGCATTTTCATAGTGTGCAGTTTAGCTTATCAGTTACATTACATTACAATGTCATGTGTACATTTATATTGCATTATAATACCACTGATTAATATAATAGCACCAGTTTAGCTTCTCAGTGTACATTTATACTTCATTATCCTACAACTGATTAATATAATAGCACCAGTGCAACAAATCCACAGACGAGCTATCTTCAACTCATCATCATAATTATCATTGTCACCATTGGCAGAGTGTGTGTCTCTGGAGTATTCCCTTTCAGCAGTTTTTCCTTAGGTGTGCATAGCCATCATTTTAAGCAGGTAGAGATTAATATCCTTGCGTGCTTAGGCCTTCCGACCGATTTCTTCCAATGCCACTGGGGGACACTGAGGAGGAGAATTAGTTCAGAGCACCCTGGCATTGTCTCACATCATATCACATCAGATTATATCACATTGCATTATGTAATACTGCAACTCATCATCACATAACTCACCATGCACTATTACATTCTTAGCACAAATAACAATCATCATGGCTTTTCTTTTGAGCTGTTGTTTATTATGCACTATGTGTAAAATATTTATTTGGTGTTATATTGAGATTGTTAATGGCAAGCTAAGATACCCAGTGGTTGTTCATTTATTAATCTGCCGGATTTATGGTGTTGGTATTAAATTAGATAGTAGTATAATGTGTATTAATAGTAATAAACATTTAATTGTTAAAGATCATTAATTACGGAACTAGGTGGTGACAACTCGATCTCCTAGAATTGTTGTAAATGATTAATAAATAGATTTCTGTTGTATTGATGTTACACTGGCAAGAGAAGCCGTTACAAAAACTCAGTAATTATGTAGGTATATATGCATGTTTAATGGCATTTATGTTGAATTAAAAAATAATAAGAAAACTACCTTCCTCGATTAGCACTTTATCTCTGCTATTCAGCACTTTGATGCAATTGCTTTTTACAACACATGTGGAAAACAGTGTTGTGAAGTGCCTTTTTTAGGTTCAGAGAAGGTGCTGTATATAGGTAGATAATTGCATGCATACAAACACACATACATACATACACACATATCTACATACATACATACATGTATAATGCATAGATACATACTGTCAGCTTTGGATGGGTGTCCATTGGTTGGGCTCTGTGTATTTGCATGGGACTGCCACTGTTAATTCTTCTAGTTTACCGTGCACTGTTTTGATTACTAATGATATTTCTGTTTTAATTATGTTTAACATCGATTATTGGAGTGGTACTATATAAATTACCTTAATAGGTAAATGAATAAAATACATACATTTGTGCATGCGTGGAACATACATACATACGTACAATGTACATACATACATACAGGCTTTACCAATCAAAACATCAGCTAAGGTTAGGCTTTCCAGAACAACTTTCTGTCTAATTTTGGTAATCTTAAGAGATCATTCCTACCTTGAGCAAATATAGTACTAATACTGAAAATAGTATAATAGAAGGACTTTTTAAGAATGTCAGGTATGTTGAGTTTGTGAGAATGAGAACAGATTGAAATGATTTCTTCTTAACTGATTTCAGGTGAAAAGTATTCTTTTGCAATTGGAGGAACGAATGAAGACAGAAATTCTTGTTCGCTTGAAACAATTAAATGCTGCCAATGGTCAAAACATTCCAAAGAGTATAGACGAAATTGACTTAAGCAAACACTACTTGTCAGAGATTGAATCCAGGTCAGTGCCTTATCTCCTCCGTCGTTATAGGAATGTTTGATAGTCAAATTGTTAGCAGGCTGAATTGTCAATCATTCGAGAGTTTGTGAGTTTCAAAGCACTATGGAGACAGAGAGAAATTTTTTTGATTTTGCTTCACTTTTGTCCCCTAGCTTATAGAGCTATTAAATAAATACACCAACCGTACAGTTTTTGGTGAGAAGGTCAGATAATATGGCAGAGAACTGGCCACCATCCCTCATATGGATCATCTAGGTCAGGGGTTCTCAAACTTTATTTTTATTGTACCCCCGGGTAAAAAAATCGAGTGTTGGTGTACCCCCAGCAAAGGTACCGTCTGATCAGAAGCAACAGCCGAGGTCGAAGTGCCCTTGCAATTAGCGTAGGACCATGGCATAGGTAGGCCTAGACAAATTTAAAATATAGCCTAATTTTAAGAATGAAATCATATAAACAAAAGGTAAAATTAAATCACTATTACAAAGTGTTAATGTGAGCTGTGGGCCTGTTGCGACAAGCACAGATTTACAATATCTGGTTTAATATTTCAATGTCAATTTCAAACGCAAATCTGGTTCGAGTTCAAGTTCTTACGCTGCGTAGGGCCTACCACTGCCGTCGTCCTCGTTAGGATCTACTCCGGCGTCTGGAGTGTCAGTCTGGGTAGATTCAGTGCTAAAGCTTGCATTGAAAGGTTCTGGCTTTCTTTTAAGCGGATGTTTTTTCAGCAATTTATCCATTGTTGGTTTTAACATAATAATGCTACTATGCAGTAGGCCCTATTGTTGTTACTTGTATAATAATTATTTGTTGTGAAAAAATAAATGACGCGGCTGTGACATTTCAACAATAAAATATATCATAGACATTGAATAGCTAGGCCTAATCAAAGACAGATGGGCGTTGACTCATAGAAAATTTAAACTTTTAAGAAAAGGAAGCGCATCGTGGACGTAGAATAGCTAATCAAAGAAAATTTAAAGGAGAAGAAACGTATGGTGGACGTAGAATAGTGACTTCAATAGTCAATAGCTAATAAAAAAACATGGAAATAAACTCATAGAAAATTTCGTTTTTCTCAATTTTTTCGCGTACCCCTTAGCGACACCGGGCGTACCCCTAGGGGTACGCGTACCACCGTTTGAGAACCCCTGATCTAGGTTACATAGGTTCTTCTTAAAGAGATAATATTAGATATGATGTGGTTAGTTGAGGTCCATAGTGTAAGATTCTGTGATTAACTACCATGTTTTCCTTCGGGCATGGTGTTTGAACTGAAATCACCCCCTTGAATGAATAACTATGTCCTCTTTGCTTTTGATTGGATTTTTCCTCAAATTTGTTATGCACACTGATTTTGCTGAGCAACAGCCATCGACTTATGATGCCTTGAGAATTATCTTAGTGACACTATAAAAGTTATTCTTATTTTTATTTTTAATGTCATAGTTGTTATTATTTTTATTATTATGTCAGCAATGCTGCAACAGGAAAATCATTTGTAACAGGTTTTCAATAAAACTGAAATAGATGATGTGCTTGCTGGCCTGGTCAGCTCTTTCTGTAACTGTTCTTTTGTCTCAGTGCCTCTGTGCAAGAGGGAGGAAGCCAGTTTGCCAACCAATCATGACCATTTTAAAGAGTTTTTGATTGACTTAGCATGTTCCATGATCTAGGACTATAATGGTTTCATGCTTATTCAAAATGGACAGAAGTGCTGAAAGACCTACCTTACATGATAAATTCATCAACATATCAGCAGACTACATATATAGACCTCTATATAGAAAGATGTGTTTACCATATTACCACAGTTTGGCTTCTGGTCGAGGTTGGAATGGGTGTGTTTTGGATCAGTAAAGATGGGCCTTCATGTCTTGTACCCCCTGGCTTAGACTCCCTATCTTGAGCCAACATACCATTGACCTATGTAAAGTGAAGAGAGTTCATCCTGCTTTAGTTTTCATTGAACTGCATAGCTAAGAAATAGTGTCACTTTATATTCAGATGTGTGCTTTAGATCAGTCAGCTGTTGAAAGATAAACAAAGCAGGAAAAATTGTCCAACTGGTTGTATCATGGTACTATCACTGTACGACATTGAAATGGAGTACTATGTTATGGAAAGTTTAGAGCGACTTGTTCAGCAGTGTCCAGAGCCTTGGACACAGAGCCCCTTGAGTCGGCACTGTCCAGAGTCTAGAACACAGGGCCAGCGCATTGCAGGACTTGCCTTTACTTCCCGACTCAAGCTTCTACCAAATTCCAGTACTTGGTAAGAGGCGAGTGCATGGAGTCTGCTCAGCAGGCCTGAATCCACAGTTGTTGGATTACAGACCGAGTGCACTAACTGAATAGACAACCTTGTTGCACACATGAAGTGTTGCTATAAAATGTCTGATTGCATCGCAGTGTGGTAATGTTTTCTGTGATATATGTGACTGTTTCAGTGATGGTGGTTCTGACAGCTCAGCATCTGATGGTCCACCTGTTGGTCTGCAGTACCTTGGTGCTAAGGTCAGTTTCTTCTGTTGGACAGTTATGCTTCAGTTCTAGGTCTATGATTCAATGAGTTTCTCATAACATAATCGGGTATTTACTAAAGTCAAATTGGCTTTCAGATCTTCTGAATTTCTAAAATATGATACGTGTCGGAAGATAATGGGTTTTATTGACTGACAGTTTATAGCAGTGCACTTCTGGTACCTCGAAGTGATGAATACATGGGAAAAAAGAAATTATTTACTAGGAAGATCATTACATTGCATTTATTAGATTTAAATGTGTGCACAACTTTGGTTTCTGTGCTGTTGCACACTTTGATATTTGGTTAAGCAGCCAGATGATGTGAATTCATATGTTGACTATTTAATTCTTAAAGCATTCGGATTGTTTATGGTCAGAATCTTTGCTGGTTGGTTTTATTTCTGTTCTTGACTTAAGAAAGAAAGAGAGCAGCTGATCAGGGCAGTAAAACTAATGCTTATAATTAAAATCCAATTTGAAACCAGTTTGCCTTTTTCTACTTCTCTTTTGTGTTTTATTTTCTCAAAATCAGAAGAAGAAGAAATTAAAATCAAGAAAGGAACGAGGTCGCAAAAAACTTCCTTCATCTGCTGTGAGAGATAAGAAGCCAGTGACTGCTAATGTCCTGGTAAGTGTTGCCTTTTTCTACATTGAATTACAGCTTGATCGTATTGCTCATAAAGCTTCAAAACATTCTGATTGTTTACTATTTTGAATAAGTTGGTCAGTGTAACCTATGAGTCTGGGGTTAATCCATCATTGAGAAATCCCTTTTTAATATATTAAACTGACTATTTGGAACCAATTATAATACTGTTCTTTGTCTTGGGAATGTATTCTCTTGGTTTCAGTCATGGAAAATATACTGAATTCTACTGTTAGGCTTCTAGCTCGTCTTCTCTGACTCTCCCATTTCTCTTAATACACACTTCCATCCGTTTCCAGTATTTAAACCAGAGAGTCCAGTGACTTTTGACCCAGAGATACTGGGTACTGAAAACAATCATTGTGACATATTTGAAGAAATACCATTCTAATATGCGAGTCTTAAAAAAATACCATTATGACTTATGTCTACTGGAACAATACCTTGTGAATACTTAGTATTGGTAAAACGCCATTATGTCATATGGGTATTGGAAAAGTCTTTGCAACTGATGCTGTAAATAGATTAAATTGATACATTGGTTTTGAAAAATAGTCATAATTGATTACTATTTGATGGACTTCTGTTACTTTATAAGGAAGCAGAGAAGAAGCCAGAAGCTCCAACAAAATCTGTAAAGGTAGTTTTTATCAGTTGTTTAGTTCACACAAAATAATTTTAATGCTTAAAATAAAACTTGAGAAATACAGTAGAAACAGATTATTCATCTCAGAACAGCTGCAGCCTGCCTGTGATCTTATACTGCACTTTGACAGCTACAGAAAATTCAATCAATCATGTTTATTGACAAATCACGTGTAGACTGAAAACATTTGTACTGAAAGAACATGTCAGGAAAAGTCAGTCTTATGGTGAACTACCAGTGTTTAATTTTTCGTTATTGTGTGAAGCACAGTACAGATTCAACATTTCTATGACAGATTTAGAAGATTTTGCATATGGCAGAGCTGTAAGTGGTAGGCTGCTTCTAGGAGTTCAGCTCAGTGTTGGTGAGGCTGATAGCTTCCATTGCATAAATCAGGAAAGGTTCGTATTGGGCGCTGACAAGATGGAGCAAGCAGGTTTATTATTTTGTTGCATTTGCTATACAAAGAATTAACCAATCTATAAAATATAACTCTCATTTCGTGCAGACTAATGCATTTTATTTCAGTAGGTCAAAGATAATTATTACCATAAATCCATCAATATATCTGGAATTAGCTATTGATGCCTTGATGACATTAACAAAGGATATTAGTCTGTGGGATGAAGAGAAGCTCCTCTTCTATATGTTGAGGCACATCCAGCCAAGCATTTGCAAATGATTTATCTGTTGCTCAGTTCATATGTCTGATGTCATTCACTGTAATTTCTCCTATTTGAAACTAGAAGTATACCAAAGCAAACTCCTACTAAGCAGCCACATTATGATTGGTTTAAGTGCAAGGGTGTAAGGAAAGCGTACCAACAGTTATGCATACAGTCCAGAGGTTAAAAAGTCTGATGAATTAATATTAAGACTGAAGTGCTATGCAGTATTGTTAATATAAATTTGAAAGTCAGCATTGGATTAATGCTAATTATGTAATTATTATTATTTGCAAATATCTGTTATATTTCACTATCTGTCTTTGGATGTCTATGTACTGATTATATTACTTTAAAAATTTTATATATTTTATAGGCATCTGAATATGTATCAACTGCAAGAGTAGTCATTTTGTTTTGTTTATAGCCAGTTAAGTCAGCCCAGTCAATCTACGGTCGACGGCAGGTCGTCAATGGCGACCGTTTGAGTGGGGATGTTCCGCGGTTTATACAGGAACATATTGAAGATGGAAACGCGAAACAGGTAAATTTTCTTCTACCTTTCTTCATGATCCATGGTTTGACTCACTGTCACATCCGTCCCAAGAATTTTGTGGCGCTGCCTAAGTATTACACTGATAAATATTTAAACTCTTGAGAAGTTTAATGGCACTTTTTTATTGTCACAGCTAACTGGAGCTAACTGGAAGTCTCTTTCCGTAAACTTTCATGGCAGTGTTGTAATATTACAGTGCTAAATTCTATTGAGTTCTATTAATTTATGGGAATATTGTAGCTCTGTTGTCATAAATTTATAAGTCGCACCTTTCTCTAGGATGTTTTTTAATTTTCTAGTAAGCAGTTATTAACAGAGCATTGTTACAGCCATGGCGGTAAAGCAATCCGTCAGTGTTGATAAATATTACGACAGAGGTGTGGTAAACAGTTGAGTGATTGTTATAGGAACAATGCAATTGAGGCATTCTGCAGTTGATGTATAGAGTGATACCTAAGAAATTAAACCAAGATATTTAATGTAAGACAATGAGACATGCGATCGACACCAACGGGTGATCAGCCCAAGGACAGAACAAGAAGATTAAATGTAAAACCTGTTTATCATAAGTAACATAATTATGTGTCATGGTGATGTAAAACAATGCCATTGTTTACAATTTGCTTATGATTCACATTTATTGGCATTTGGAAGGTGTGGTGACTGGCAACACTTTGTCAAGGGATCATAATTCTTATATGTAGCTGTTTGATTTATTCATTTTGTTTTATACTTTTGAAGGCTAATGGACATTATCTTGAGGCATTAACAGAGGCCTGTATCAATGAAGGCATTCGATGTCGGAACAAAGTTCCACAAGGTAAACCTTTCAGTTCCTGGATGTATAAATTAATGTAACTGAACAGATTTAAACTCAGCTGTATGTAATTACTTTGGATTATTCACATCTTTGTGTTGTTGCCACTGATGTTAAGGTATTGTGACTGTTTCAGAAATGCAGAATTTTAGAAGTACAGATGTCTTCAAGCAGAAACCATCATCAGCTGCTTCCATGGTAAAGGCCACTTCATCACAACTAGGACCTAGCAGAAACCAGAAATTCATATTTCCTGGTGAGTTAAAGATTCTTTGTTGGGTGCTGTGTTCACTGTGAACAAAAACATTTTCTCCCTTCAAGTGTTGCACTTGCTTAAACCACCTGACCAAACAACCATTCGGTTTTACACAATCAGTTGCTCCTCTTTATTCAAACCTTGCACCAGTTTGAACTTTAATGTAAGATAGAGAAATAATTTTGATGCTGTTTTACTTTTCGCTTAGTTGGTTTTATAATTTGTATTAATTTTGTTATTGCAGTTTTTTGTCAGTTTAACTAATGTGTTGTTGGTGTTGTATATATTTCTGTTTGTCAACTTAAGTACCGTAGCCATGGCTGAAGAATTTTAGCTCAATGGGGTCACAGATCTAGCTTGTTGAAGTTGTAGAGTGCAGAATATAGTAACCTGTTGTTAAGACACCTGATGAACAGAGGATGTGTCATAAAGCAGTACAACCTGTATGGGGCCTTGAAGTACTGTCTGTGTTTAACCAATCTCTATCAACCTCATTTCTTCAGTTTCTTGTCTGCCTGAAGCTGTAGGCTAATCTGTTGGCATTTTATCATCCATTGACGGTGACCATTTGGCTGTTGTTGACTGTTTCATCTTAGATGCATCTTTTAAGATCTGGTAGTTAGCGATACATGCATACATACGTGCATGCATACATGCATGGAACATGCATACATTATACATGCATGCATGTTGCTATATATTCAAGCATATGCAGCATGGACCTGTTGACACGAAGTCTTTGGTGGACAAGCCATCAGACACTGTGCATTTACTAGACTCTGTGTAAAATGGAGTATTGCAGAAGTAACCTATTGTCTAACTACATTCTTACATCCATCCACCCAACCATTCATCCAACTGTCAGTTTATTCAACCAACAGTCCATCTGTCACTCTGTCGGACCATTGATCCATTCGTCCAACCGTCCATCCAAGTGTTCGTTCAACCATCCATCTTACCGTCTGTCTGTCCCTCTGACCATCTGTCCGTCCGACCATCAGTCCGTCCATCCGACTGCCAGTCTGTTTGTCCGGCTGTCCATCTGACCTTCCATCTGACCATCTATCAACTGTCAGTCCATCCTAGCCGACTCTCAGTCCGTTCGTCTGACCACCCATCCAACTGTCCAACTGACTGACGGTCTATTCATCTGACCAACTGTCAGACGATCTATGTGATCGTCAGGACATCCTACCTGGCCATCAGTTCGTTCATCCAAGCTTCATTCCAACCATCCATCCAGTGCGTTAACCGATACGGCATGTTGAGATAGTCGCTTTGGGGATATAACACCATTTCGCATTAAGCGGAAGTGCTCATTATTCGGAAGCTCATGAGTCCACAACATTGTGCTCTGTAAATGTGCTCTGTGATTGTGTATGATAAGAAAGCAAGGCAGAGTAAATTTAATTAGGCCCTAACGACTAAAGTAAAGTAAGTTGAGGAGACTGGGTACAAGAAATCACTTACTTTTACCCAGTAATCAGAAAAGTACCAATTTGTGCAGCAGCTAGTCTGATCTCGTTGATGAAGTAAATATATCTGAAATTAACCCAGCTGTCTGCTTGGTTAGAAACCGTGTCTTGTGGTGCAACGGGAATTAAACCCTAGAGTGCCTCTTAGAGGTTCAAGGTGAACCAAAATGACTACATAACTGGCATGATCTATGCATTATTTTCATATTTCTTGGAAGTGAGGGGGCACTATATAAATGATGCCACTAACTTACATTAGGAAGATACGGTTTTGTGTAGTTTAACTGTTTTTAGCTTTCAGGAGATGTGCTGAGGTTGAGTGTGCTACAATTGAAAGGTCTTGTACTGGGCTGCGAGTAACTATTCCAATTGTATAAATTTTTTAATTGGTTTAACTGGTCATGTTTAAATTGATGGGAAGCTAATTGAAGACCTTTATCATGTGAAGTAATTCGGTATTCTGTCAAGGCATGTGCTGCTTCATTTTAATTTGTTCAGAATGTGCATCTAGCCTAACATTACTTTCAAAATGAAGCTTAAATGCTGAGGCATGATGGGAATGTTTGGTGTTCATGAAGCAAACATTACACATTTCTTCTGCAGTATTGTTTCTTATTTTTATTGTTATTGCTATTATTATTAATGATATTAATCAGTAACTTCTATTACACCAGGGTCTAATACACAAGGTGTCAACTGATGACACAGCAAAAGCAAGGGAATACATGAATATATGAAATGCTGGTACAGAAATTATTTGTAAGATTAACTTTTCATGTAGTTAGGAGCAATGCATTGTGCTAAGGCAGGCAGACAGACATATGGATAGGAAGACAGACGGACAGGCAGACAGGCATGCATGCAGGCAGTCACTTACTGGGTGGCTATCAGCTGCTTACCTGAATGTCTGGTTGGCTTTCTTGCAGACTGGCTGAATGACCTATTTAGCTATTGAATTCCTATTGACTGATTTATGGACTATGAGAAATCACTTGGTTGAATTTGCTAAATGCCTTGTTAACTGCATGCTCTTTGATTCTATGGGTCATCACCAACCTAATGTAATTGTAATTGTAATTGTAACCGAAAACTTATATAGCGCCACTCAATCAGCGGCGCTTTCAACCCGCATCAATGCCGGCACCGGCAAAAAGGAAAGTTTTCAGGCGTCTACGGAACTGGAGAGGAGAGAGGGCAAGAAGCTCTTGACAGACTAATGACAGACTCACTGACTCACTCTGGTGGTGAGTGTAACACTTTACACTCACCACCGTCTGCAGTGTTTAATATGATTATGCTATTGCTTCTGACTTTTTCTTTATGTATTCTGCTCTTGGTGAGTAACAATAGGTGTTCAGATGATCTCCGAATGTACTCATCTGGGTAATGTTGAACCATTTTTTCAATATGTATGATTGCATCTCCTCAATCAATTGCCTTTGTTAATTAATGATCCCTCTCCTTCCAATGATTTACCTGCATTTTTACACGTTGGCTGTTGTAAGTGAAATTTACTAGCTCCAGGTTAGTGTGATGTAACCCTTCTGTTTCTCATATCTCATTTGGCAAACAGTAATTATGGACTTCTTTTCCAATTTTCTGCACTTTTTTAAGGTGAATTCATGTATTAGCGTAATATAAAATTCACATTGCTTGTAATAATGAAAAAATGCAATATTTTCTTTGCACTGTGATATTTTAATGTTGTCTCAGATGTATTTGATGACTACCTGCTGTAAACTTAACTTTCAGGCAGATGAGAAAACTTTGAAACTTAAAAAATTGAGAAAGGATAAAGGTTAATATTCCGGCGGTGTTTATATTCCCATTATGAATTCGTACATTGGCCATTATGAATTCGTACAATGTGTGAATGTGTCGATGTTAACTGAACATTGGTGTTTGTGCAATGTTTTTGTTGACAGGGTCTAGATCTGATCGTTATATTTATTCTGCGGCGTCATCTCAACTCTGTGAGGCCTGTAGGTAGACCATCCGTCGCTTGGATGAGGAGAGGCTTTTGTTTCCCATCTGTGCCTCTTTTGCTGTTTTGCTTGTATTTTGCATCTGTCTCTCAGACTGTGCTATAATGGAACTGTGATATTATAAAACTGCATTTTAGAACTGGGGAATTTTAGAACTGCCCAGAAGCATTTGCTTTGTACAAGTGCGGTTTTGTACAAGTGGGGTTTTGTACAAGTGGGGTTAATTGGAATACTTTAGTTTTCTGAGGGCACAACACTTTACAGTTTGGGTATAATATAGGCAGGTTATTCGTGATGCAGATGTGGAATAAAACTGGGAACTAGGGTCTGGTAGAATTATATGAGTCATATAGAAGATATGGTGGTTTTAAGTCTGGGAATTGTAGTACAGACTTATTTTGGAACTAGCATAACATATATAGAAGTGGAGTGATTTGGTTGTGGGATAATGTTGAAGGTGGATTATGTTTAACTTAGAAATTGTCTGCTGAGTAATTTTGGAAACATACAGTGAAGCAGCAAGTTGTTTCAAGGATAAGCTGGAATGGTGGTAAAATAAAACTGGATTGTTGTAGAGATTGTTATCAGGCTCATTTGAGGATTGTCATTTCATAACCTAACTGGAGGCTTTTGAATACTTTTATATGGAACTATTGTTTTGATTGAGAGCTAATGTGTTTTATGTTGCATATGTTATGCCTGTTAACTTTATGACAGGCATAACATCTGTTCTGTCCTTTAATATTACAAGTCATCCACTTGTCCCACTTGCTGTCTGTCTTTTCTGTCTGTCTGTATGTCTGTCTCTGTGGCAGAAAAAGAAATTCATTGTTGCATGGAGATTATTCATATCAGGACTCTCTGTCGATAGTACAGCATGCTAACCACTGCACCATCGCACACCCATAAATGTGACCCTATAAAAGTGACCCCATAAATGTGACCCCATAAATGTGAGCGCACACCCCATAAATGTCAGAGTAATTAAATTCCTGAATATATATAAATATATATATATATATATATATATACGTACAGACTGAATTGATGACAAAGTGATTGAACTGACTGCAGCATTTATGGTTGACGTCTGGGTGTATGAATGTGAAAGTGCTAGTTCACTGTGCACCCAGAACTGTGAGTTATAAGGAAAGACTTGCAATAGATGAATCCCTGTATTCCTAATGCCTCCTGTTCACTGACTTTTACCTTGCAGGCACACAGACTCATCTTTGCTCATCTTCCACAATGCAGTTCACAAGTAATCTGTACAAAAAGCATGACTTCGACTAAGTCATCTTAACATAATGAGTTGGAATAAGTAATCGTAACCTGATGACTTTGTCCAAGAACTCGTGTAAACATTTGTCCAGATGATAGACTTATAGATTGCAGAAGAGGTGGACACATACTGCCAACTTGAGTACTTCTTAGTAGATGTCATAAACAGGCAAGATATGATTGTTGAAAATGAATGGATTGATGGATGACTGGATGGATTGTGTGGATTGATGAATGGATGGATGGATGACTGGATGGATTGTGTGGATTGATGAGTGGATGGATGGAGGAACAACTGAACGAATAAATAAGAGAGTTGCCTTAGGCGTTTTCTTGATGTGGTGCCGTGTAAGTTTTGATTAAATCATAAATTTACTAGTGGTGGACAACAGGAAGTGCTTGGCCTTTCTTTGCCTTCATTTTGTAATCTTTTTGTATGATGGTGTGCTGATGTTTTTATTTTCCAAATCATTTATGACATCAAGTTTCCATATAAATGGTTACTTCAAATGCCTCATTACCATAGCTTTAACTTAACTGCTTACAATGACCTAGAAATATAAAACTGCTTCTGCCATTTGCTTAACCAAATCAAAGTTTTAATCTCAGTTAAATAAGATACATGTGTATGCTTATTAAAAATTTCTAATCAACAGGTGCTTGCTTTTTTCTGTTCAATGACACTCAAGTTGATATGCAGGAGAGTGAATGATTTGTGAAGTTTGACAGGTCGCCTTTGGACTACATGTCAGATTTCTTTTATTAATTGTGCACTTAAGAGGATTGATCCTGCAAGTTTATGACCAAGTGTTTGACAACTATTCTTATTTATGCTTTTTAAAATTTGTTGTCTAGAATGCTGTCTAATGACAAGGTTTCAAAGGAAGGCACAAAGCAATTACAAATAACTGTCTGGTCAGGGTCTCTGATGAGTAACCCTTTTGAGGCAGGCTTGAATCGCTCATTCTGTGTGGGTCATGGTGGCCGATTGGTTAGAGTGTTCACCTTGTAATGCTGATAGTACAAGTTCAATCCTCTCCTAAGATGGTTACTATGTAGGGAGGGACCTTGATCTAGTCTTCCACTCATTGTTGGTCAGTGCCATCGGCTGATGCTTGTTTATTAGATCATGGAACTCAATAAGTGCATAATAATGGTAATAATCTAAGTCAGTGATTTACTGATCAGGCTTCTTGTCATAGGTTTGTAATTATCTATTTGCAAATTTTACATGACCTAATCTGACTGCAGTCTAGCCGTTCAGTTCCTGCTGAAAACTGAAAGACAGAAGTTGACTTGCTAATTGAATCTCTCCTCTTATTACATTCTGTTTTCAAAGACAACAGTTTATGACAATAATGACTGATTGTTAAAGAGAATGCAGGTGATGATGATGTTCATTATGATAAGGAGGAGGTGGAGGAATAGGAGGAGAAGGATATTAGTGAGAATTAGGATAGAACCAACAACTAAAAGTGAAACCACCAACTCTTAGTACAGGTGACTCACTCTCGATTGAAGTGATGATGATGATGACCGATGACACAATAGCAGTGACATCAGTGATGCTTGCAATGACAACAAGGATAATGATAATTACAATGTTACCCTATTTATTGTGACAGTTAATATGTTTATAGTGAAAGAAGCATTTGTGGCACAGTCTTGAAAGTGGTTTTGGCATTCACTTCTAAAGGTCTTATTCCTATTAGCTCCATTTGCCTTTGTTTCAGATGACATCAACACTGAATCGATAATCATGGACCAGAGACCTCAGACGGCATTCTACACAGCGGCTGCTGCCAGGAGTGGCCTTTGCTTCCAGACACAGAGTTTGAAGATTCTCGACCGACAGGTTCTACAGGTTGGAGTTAAACAGCATCGTCTGTTCATTCTGCCTTAGCTTATTTTTGTGCTGTGATATGTCTCAATATGGGCCAAAAAGGCACAAGACAGACGAAACAGTCATTTCTGTATTAACAGATTTCCACTGACTGTTAGCAGTAGGAATGACACCTACAGCACTGTCTGTGTGTTATGCATTTTGTTTATGGTTTAAGAGTTCAATGTTTTATATATAAATAAACTTATTGTTGCATTGAGGTTTGCTTGCTTAACTGAGCTGTTGTTTTCTTCCTACAGCAACGATTTCCAGGTCGATTGAAAAGAGATAGAATTTTGTTGGAAGAAACACAGAAACAAATGCCAGAGTCACAGAGTGACCAAAATGGTAAATTACAGTTACCTGTATCTAAGAATTACTTTCAGAAATCCTTAGAAATTGGTTAAAAATTCAGCTACCTATTTTCAAAAATTATATATTGTGTTATTTTTAATATCCCAGTAGTCGGTGATTTGTCAGTATATGCTTTATTTTAGCTTTCTTGATTGTGATTTTAAATCTGGGTAAGAAAATAATTGTCTTCATTAATCACCATTACTACATGCCTCTTGATAAGTGTGGGAATCTTTTTGGATCTTCCGTTTTTACCCCATTAGAATTTATATACTTAATCTAAGAATTGCTACTTGATCGTGTGATCAATAAGCAAAGGCAATGATGGTGATGATTTCTGCTCTAGCTGCACATGGTGACAGTTTATCTCGTCCGTGGCACGCTTCCGTTGAGGAATTAGTTGAGAAAGAGAGGAAATTTCTGAGTTCAACTCCAAGTGGCATTAACAGATCTGCAACTGGGTTGGTGCAGATTAGACTTTCTTCGACTCAACATACACAGGGATGGCAGAGGAGTAAAAGTATCCCATCGTCAGCAAAACCCTTTCGTTGTGTTGCTGGAGGCAATATGAGCGATGTTGCAAGTGAAGAGAAGCTGGATAAACAACTGCAGGTTGATTTTTTCGGTTTAATTATTAATCATTTTAAAATAAATAAGCAGACTTTTTTGCATCTGGCAAGTGCATATGCTTAGTCATTGGTACTAGCTCGCACCATTTCATAAATCAAAAAGTGAATCTTGCTAATAAAATAGATAACCAATAGTTCTTATTAAAATAGTAATAATATTAATAATAATGATGACTTTAATGTTGATATGATGATAGTGATGACAGCAACAACAACATTAATAATAATAAAAATTTAGAAGTTTAAAGATATCAGTTAATGAAAATGCAAAACTGTATATCAACTTACATTCTACATTTGCATTCATGTTTGTGTGCATTTTGTAGCTGAATAACACAGAGGGACTACTGAAATAGAAATCTATTCTAATAGCTTAGAAATAAGCACTTTAATTGAACAGTTTTATAAGTATGAGAACTCAGTGATTTATTGTCACTTTTTGTCTGTGTATCGGTATTTAGGATGCATCAGATGTGAGAGGAAGTGACATTCTGTCACTTGCTGGTTTCTCGACTGCATCAAAGCGCAATTTCAGCCCCGCTTCTGCAACTGCACTGACAAACTCTTCTCTCACAAATGACCTGACTGTTTCCTCTCCTGTTGCTGATGACCATATGACATATGGAGATTGGTCTACCATCAACCCCTCTGTTATGGTAAACGATGGTTCAGGCCTCCAACACAAGGACAAATCGCGTCACTTGCTAAGTGCCACTTTCGACTGCACTGAAATGGTGCCAAGAATGTCGAAAGCCCGTGACATTTCAAGATTTTCTGATTTAGAGCATAGTAAAACATCTGTTGATCATTTTGAGTCCAGTGTGAGTGATCCAAGTAACAACAATGAGGTAAGAAATGCTTTGTTGACTGTATTGTGCATGTACTTCATTTTGCTACTTATTTTGTCGCATATGATGCATTGCGCTGTGTTGCACTCGAGTATTAGTTACTTTTAGTTTATCAATGGGTTGTAGAAAGTAACAAAAGATTTCAAAACTTTTGATGCACATTTACCCAGTGACCACGAATCACAGGCGCTCACAGTGCAAAAATCCTCGGGAATAAAGGCAAGTTTTAAGACAACGAAAAGCTGTGGCAGGGGCACCAGATAGTACTGCAGCCCGGACTGAAGGAGGAAGCCGATTCCACAAAGAAGGCCCAATACTTCCAAAGGAACGAGACTGGGCCATGGCCGTTCTAACTCGGGGAACAAAAGAGTCAAGTTAGTCAGAGGAACGAAGAGGGTGAAGGAAGCCAGCTGAGTCTGGCAGCTGCATTAAGATTGTAGAGGGAGAGGCAGACTTTAGGGAGGCCAATAAAGAGGGAGTTACAGTAATCTATGCGAGAGCAGATGAAGGCATGGACAATGGAGGTAAAGATTGGAGAGGAGACAGATCTTCGGATATAGCTTTCACACGTCGGAGATGGTAGTAGCCCTAGCAGGTGAAATTAGAGAAAATTGTGATCAGAAAAGGAAAGGGAACTATCAAGACCGGCACCCCAGTTACGGACAGATGTAGAGAAGGTACTTAAGTACTTAAAATTAGGTTTGCTGTTACTTTTAGTTAAGTACTTTGGCTTAGTATTTAAACAACTGTGATAATTTTACAGGTTGGATTAGAGGAAATGTTGAACAGCCAGCGATCAAAAAAACCGGGTAAGTGGTTCAGCAAACATTTCTGGTTATGTAGGAAGAAAGGGATTATATGTATAAGAGTGCAAAACTTCTTGGACACTGTGCTAAAGCAGCAGAAAAGGTTAACTCAACTTTAGATATGATCATGAGGGAAGTAATTAGTAGAGAAACATAACATGCACAACACCCAGGTTTTACAAATCGCTGGTGAGGTTGCATTTGGAATATTGCGTCCAGAACCCATACCTGAAATAAGACACATAAGAACTATGAGAAGAACAGAGTTGTCAAACAGATTTGGGGTTATGAGGATCTGAACAGTGAGAATGGTTTGGCTAACAACACTTGAAAGCAGGAACAGAGAATTTATTGTTGCTTATAGGTTATCACTGGAAAGAAGATTGTTTGATTTAGTGCCAGACAAAGTGACCCAAGACCACTTTTATGCAATATTTAAGACACACCAATAGTTTGGGTGATCGTGTTGCCTCTGTGGAAACTATGATAGTTAAGAGGAAGCTAGGAAGAATCCTAATCATAATTGGAAACTCAAAATAACTTAAGTGCTACATGTAAGGCAGCAGTTTATTCATGAGAACTGTGTGAATTGCCTGTTGAATATATCATGTTATGTGCATTGGCTGTAACACAGATGAAATGGCTTCAGAACCACTTAAAACCCAATGAACAACAATGTTAAAGTTAATATTAAAGTGGTAAAAATATTCCTTGGCATGCTTTTTGTCAACCTACGTCCTACAATCTTATAACCCATTTCTGCTGTATGCATACCTATGATCTCTACATCATTCGTTTTGTACATATACTTCAAAACTGTATCCACCATCACCATTTCTTGAATACTGTGATTTACTGTTCATGGACATCAGCACCACTAAAAATAACTCTACAATTCATCTTAACACCACTGAAAGTAATCCTAAAATTTATCATTTTCAATCCATTTAGTTTGTTCTAGCTTCTGTTGTAAGTAGAAACCACAAATATCGCTGCTGTCCTCAAATCTCTTCATTTGATTCAACTATGTACAGAAATAGATAATACAATCCTGTCTCTTACTTTCAACTCACTCCAATCTTCCGGCAATCTTCTCTGTCAGTTATTAGCATTTCAACCACCCGGAGTGAAATGAAGTGATCCACAGTAGAATTAATTCTTTCCGCAAAACCAGAGACAATGTCAAAATTTACACACAAAATGCCAGTTGGTGCCGCCTGTCAAACTATTTACTTTTGGTTGTGATTGTTTTAGTGTCATATCCTAGCAAAGTCATGCTGACAGTAAGTCGAGAATCTACTCAGTTCTCATCCAGTGATGGACGTTCATGGGGCTCAGCTCTTGGCCAACCAGCCAATCCTCATCCACCCATACCTCGACAGATTGTAAAAAAGAAGCATAGCTAGAGGAGAGATGCTAACCAACCTGTTCTTCACGTGTGACAATGACTGTACTGGTCAATTGCTCACCTTGTAATGCAAAGTCAGTAGAGATGGTTGCCTTTGAGCAAGTCATTAACTCACTACTACTTAACCATCATCTACTTGGTTGATGCCTCATCATTAGATAGTGGTGCTATATAAATGAACAACAAAATAATCACAAATGATGGTGCATTGTTGAAGAAAAGGTTCAAATGTGGCTAGAATGCTTATAGACAATGGTATCGCATTATAATTTATTTCTTGGATATTTTTTACTGTAGGCCTACTTGGGCACCCTCACAAAGTTGGAAAAGTTAATTGCAAGAAATGTGAAGAGAAGGCAATCAGGCATAAAATGGGTCAAACTGAGTTATTTGCATAATAATTTTTATGTTTGCATTAGCTATCAAGTCCTTATGCAGAGTTTCACTAAGTATTTTATTTTCAATTTTATTATGATGCCCTGCAACAGACTTATGTAACATTTCTCGGTGGTGCTGTAATTTAAATCCATATGCACCGATTATTATGCATGACCAACTCATATAAAGTAACCCGTTTTATGAAGATTTCATTGTTGGCAGCCTTAAAGTGAGAGGTGTATGAATACACTCCAATTTACTATACTCGTTAACACTCACGACCCTTAGGTTAGCAACTTTGGTCAGATCATGGTTATAGTAACTTTAATATGCCGTTTCTGAACGGTAGCAACGCTATAATGTGGGCTCTATAGCTGCAAAGAGACCTACATCTGTAACAAATTGTAACGTTTGATAGCCATATGCAGTTTTCACCTTACTATTCAGCATCTCCTGACCAGTGCAGTATCAGACCCAGTTTTAAAATTTTCTGAATTCCTGATGGTTTTTCAGGCATAGACACAGTTGTCTGGTACAAATTCTTGAAAATCCAAACACAGTTTTCTCTGCATAACTCACTGAACCTTCACCTGACACTGATCTTACTATGTAGTCTGGACTTCTGCTTGTGTGTTTTTATTTGCATATTTATATGGTAAGAGAAAATTACTTGTTCAAAATACTTAATTTCATTGTTATTATTGAACCAATTTCTATACTAAAATGAAGCATTTAGGGTAATACATATTTATGAGTGCTTGTCTATGGTATAATGTTTGTAATGTGTAGTATGCAGCCTCCTCTTTCTTTTTTCAACAAAACTATAAACATTTCAAACTAGCATGTATAGATAAAAAGCACATCTTACAGTTTATTCAGTTTGAAATTATAATTGATGTTTTGCCTGTTTTTATGCATCTCCATGTTTTATACCAGAAAAGGAAACATTACCGTTTATGCTGATATCACTTTATTTGATTTGTTACTATTTTAAAAACTATTGCTTGGTGGGGTATTGGGAGACATTCATTTCCTTTTCGAAAGCCCTTTTGCCACCATACATAGCACCTGTGCCTCACTAGACTTGTTATATTACAGTTGTTATATTTCCTTCCTGTTTGAACTCACGATTTCAGTTGTTGGATGACCGAGGAAGCACACTACTGAATAGATTCGCCATAATTTCTGACACTGTACAACAGTTTTCTTACAAATGCTGTATAAAATTTTATTGGGCCTTTTTGCTTGTGTATATCTTTTATATTTTTCTTGGATTTGTCTGTTTCTTTTGCTCTGTTTTAATCATGTAGTACAGATTAATGCTGATTTTTAAACAGTGCTATTAATTATAAATAAGTGCAATTATTTCAAACATAATTTCAGTAATTTTTAGAGAATTGTGGACTTGTAATTATACAGTTTGTTAATACTTGTAGTGTAGTCACCATCACACTGTTGCTGTTGGGAGTGCTACCATTTTGTAGTCACTTCTTTTGTTACTGAGTTTGTTGTATACGTGAAACAGAGTGAAATCAACGGAATACTTTAGGTACAGTGTTGTTTTAAAACCCATAATTAATGGTGGACACTGGTCAGTATGATCGGTAATAAAGTTTCCTGGGGTACAGTAAAGTAAGGTTACTGCTTAGTTACTATGCACCTAAATCCACATAGTTCTTAGAGATGGGGTCCTATGGATATGAAGTTTTTGAGTTTGGCAGAAATACAAATCACCTGCTGTCCAACAACAGAAACAGCTTCCTTTATGTTTGGATCAAGTGAGTGAACAATGAAACTGCCAACTACACTTGATGAATCAGTATTCAGCCCCATTCCCTAGGAATGTACATACTATTACTTCACTGCATAACGCGAAATTATGACTGAATCCCATATGTTCTTGTGTTAAATGTAAACGATGAAATTGTAGATACACAATTGGGAGGAATTTTCCTGTTTATTTCTGGCCTAAATTGGGTTAAACCTAGTCAACAAATCTTGGACGACTCAGATTAAGGTCACCACAATTTCAAAAGGAGATAAAATTTCAAAAGCATAAACATGACGTATGCAATGCAGAAATAACTGTCCTATTGTAAATCCATCAAAAACCGAAACCAAAATGTTTTGCTTGTGGTATTTGACCCAATCATATTTGATAAGAATTCAGTTACTGCTAAGATAGGAATTTTTGCTAGCTGTGATTATTAGTAGCTATCTTGTGCTCAGTATTTGTGCTATACATATATATTGTACTGTGTTATCACCACTATTTATAAAGTAAAGAATAAACATATTCCTTATCTGTTTATTTATGTAAAAGCTAACTGTACTTTCTTAGTATTAATGTGGTCATCTGCTGGTTATTGTGATAATGCGATTGTCTCATCACTTATTTAGTACAGGTACTTCAGTTAACTGCATACTACTATTGTTTAAATTTACTAAATAGAACTATAAGCACTTGTTATTTACTATTAGTAGTTGGCCACTATGACTATAATATCCTTTCAATGTATATGTACTATTATCAGTATTATTATTACTACCTTAGTAGTGCACTTTTAAGAATGAACAAATTTCTGATTTATTACATGCATGCAATCTACCCATGTGTTATTTAATTGTTTACGGTAGGAATACATTTTTAGAACAATATTTGCTAAATATTAAAATGGATTACAGTAAGGTTCGTTTGGTTCAACACTTGATAGTATTTGTTTTAGAATGGCAGTCATATAGTCATGCCTTTACTTAAAACACCCGACCAGCAGAAACTTCCAAGATCCTCAAACGTCCCTTTCCTACGCATATCAAGAAACACGTCCTCTCTCAACTTCAGTCCTATCAGTCAGCTTACCGCAAGGGCTATTCCACTGAAACTGCTTTTGCCTTTACACTGGATGACATATTCTCGTCTATTGACGATGGAACAGTCTGCCTCTCACTATGCCTTGATCTCAGTGCAGCCTTTGACACCGTAGACCACCAGCTACTCCTTTCAAGACTCATAAAAGCTTTGGTGTCTATGGGACTGCTTTAAACTGGTTAGCGTCTTACCTGCATGATCGCAATCAGCAGGTTGGCATCGATCCCGCTCGGTCTGAGCCCATTGTCTACACTGTTGTGCCACAGGAATCTGTCCTTGGCCCTTTATTATTTATAGTCTACTTCCCCAATCAGGCATAATTTTATAGCTAATCACTTCTCAGTCCAATTACAACAGAATGCGGATGCTGCTTAGTTCCATGTTGCTCTATCACGATGTAGAGAGATTTGCCATGTCCGTGGGGAACAATATTTTGTCGCCATGGCAACCGCTCTCGGTCGACGGTTGAGCGAAAGCAGTTCGCCTTTGAAGTCCTCCAGCCTGTTGGCTGTATGCGGTTTTTCTTTTAAGTTGCGCGAGGCAGCTTTTTCCCTCTCCCTCCTCCTTTGGTCGATATGCGGCGCAGTGCTGAAAGTAGTTTAAAAAAATAGCCGGGTCGTATGGCGAGCGCGGGAACGCAAGCCTGGTCTTCAGGCCCCCCTTTGGGACCATGGGCACATTTCTGTGTTTTCTATTATTTTTTATACTTAGGCCTATATATATAATAAAGGTAAGGTTTAGAAATTAATCTTGAAACGTTATAATACAATATAATTATTAATACAATAAATAATCATGGTTCATCCAACTTCTAGTTTCAGTTATAAATATTTTCATCGATAATCCAGCTTCTAGTTTCACTTATATTTTCATCAATCTTCCAATTTCCATTTTCAGTTTTACTATGAAATTTTTCATCGCTCATCCACGGTAATAACTTAATATCGCCGCTAAAACGACGTATTTTAATCGCAATTCCAACGTGTAGGTTGAGTTTTATTTGGCCTATGTAAAATTGTCATCGATCATCCAGCTTGTAGTTTCAGTAGGCCTAATATTATTTTCATCAATCTTCCAACTTCTAGTTTCAGTTTTACTATGAAATGTGGTAGGCCTAATGTTTATAATGAAATTCGCTATTCCGATTTTTAAAATTTGGAAAATAATTAAATTCGCTAAAACGATATTTCACCTGTAATAAATTCATAATTTATGTTTAAACACGCGACCCGGTAAAGACAGATCGCGAAAATGAATGCCGGGTCGCGGAGCCGGACAGAACTTTCAGGCCTGATGCGGCGTCCCCCTCTCCCCCACCGCTGTCTTCGCGTAGGCCCCTACAGAGACCCATCTCCCTCCTCCTTTGGCCTGTATGCGGCGTCTCTTTTAAGTGTGCGATGCTCTCTTTCTCGTATAGAGTCCCCTTCTCCCATGTCGCGCAGTGTATATAGTCCCCTTCTCCCCGCCGCTCTCTTTCACGTAAAGTTCCCTTCACTCCTCTGGTTTCCCTTGAAAACGTAGGCTATATATTTAACGGGGCGAGTGATTTGCTATACAGAGACGCACAGAAAGGCGTATGAAGTTGTAGAGAACTGAATTGGGCGTTTTCGTAAAGTTACTCAGCGTTTCATTTATTCGTGCAGTGACGAAGATTTAGTTTCGTTGGTTACCTGTGTTGTGTTTCATCAATTCGTTTGTTGAATAAACTATTGAACTGTCGACCGGTGAGGTGTCCTCTGACAGACCAGGGCGGCCGAATCGACGCGCACAGTGGCAGCGATAGATAACCCCGCAGATCCTCCGACGAACAACTCGGCCTGCTATAAGCTTTGATTGTTTGCGACAAGTCTAAAACTCGAGGACACACCCAGATGTAAGTGGGGGCGTTTACAGAAAACGGGCCCTATAGGCACAAACATGTTGGGGCCCTTCTGAACTTGTAGACTGAGAGTCCGAGACTCTGGCGGCGTTTAACCTAGGCTATGATGTGCAAAAACTCACGAAAGTTGAACCTGAAACCGTTTTGTGATTGTTATTAGCACTGTAATTATGATTAGTTATAATTCTATTTTCCAGGAATGTAAAATGATCTGATTTAATGATTTTAGTAAAAAAAAATTGTGTATGTATGTATGTATGTGTGTATGTAGGCCCTATGTATGTATTTATGTTGTATGTTGTATGAATGTATATTCCGGCGGATCCCCGGACTAGCGGACCCCCGGAATAGTGGACCCGGAATAGCGGACCGGTACCAATGAGTCTGGCTGTGCTCGTGATTAAGCGCTTTGTATTTCTTGCATTTGCGCATCGTGATTGCATAAATTTGATTTTAACATCAATTGGTAAATTAAAATCACAATATTATTGAATTTTATTAGCTTTAGGATCCGAGTTCACGGTGCGTCGCGACGGTCGCGGACATAGGGCCTACATACAAAACAAGCAATTATTATAATTAAGGTCCGTAATAACAATAATAAACTTTTGATTTAATATATGGATCAGTACCAACTTCGAATAGGCCTACAGTTCAATTTATATTCACAATCTCGGATCTATTATTGAATTAATATTTATCAGAAAATCTCATTCTATTGCCGATTTCAACCGAATACAGAATCTGTTTTCGATACAAGTTATAAAGCACAGTTTAAGCGACAAAAGTTACTGCTGATCACACGTCTCAACGGTAAGACATGAACTATATTTAAGTTTTGAAGTTTCAGATTTGTAGAGCCTATCATTTCTATTGTAGGCCTATTGTGTTTGTAAATAATTATAACCATATAGGCCTTAGTGTAGGATATTTACTGCGAAACTTAATTCAAGAATGAATATTATTAGAGGCAATACAATACAAATACAAATTGTATTGTATTGCCTCTAATAATTATATTCATTCTTGAATTAAGTTTCGCAGTAAATATCCTACACTAAGGCCTATATGGTTCTAATTATTACCCCTAGGCCTACATGTAGGCCTATATTTCAAGCCAAGCTAATTAAGCCAATTAACCCCTTGTCATCTCGATCTTCGATTTTATAAAGGCGACTGAATATGAATGGATCTGATTTGTAGATTTTCGCAGGCAAGAAAAATGAAGATATCATTACTTTTCGGGCTGTTGGAAATTTTTCATTTTGTCGAAACCAGTGCAGTCAAAAATAGAGGTAGGCCTAATTAGGTTGCCGATCATTATGCTAAGGTTTATTTAGGCCTATTGCACCCTAATCATTTTCAAATCCATCGATCATTGCTGGATTGATGCAGTTAGTGATTATAATAGAAATTCTTGGTGTGCCTGAAAGATTTAATCACAAAGAGCCATTTTGGTAACCGATTCATCTGCATCAAAGTTGTAGCTGAGTCATTTTCCGGTAAATGCATAAATTGACAATTCAGCTGTCCCCGGTCATTTCTAAGAAAACAATGCCTAGTCTGATCATGCTAAGTGATTAGATTAAAACGTTATTGATCAGTCAACAATTTAAGACCTTTGAAAGTAATTCAGAGCAATAAAATAATTTATTACAATTTATTTTGAATTTAAAATGTTCCACTCCGTTACCGTCCCTAGGCTATAGTACATATTGCTTTCGTCTACAATTTCAAAATGATTTGCATTAAACCAAAAAATGTGACTGTTTCTTTTATAATAAACATAATTGCATATTTCTAAATACAACTTAGAAACTTACAACTTCAGTATAATTTTTAAAAATATATTTTAACTTGTCCCCGGAAAATTATGTCCGCTCCGTTAAAATGTAAAAATTATCTCGTATCTCACAACCCTTCCAGTTCTTTGGTCTCGCAACTTAACACATCTCTTCTGTGAAGATCTATGTAAGTAAGTATGTCTTAATACAGGATCTGAATGCTAAGACAAATTTCTTACAAATTTTCATTTATTACGTACCTCATGTGTTTTTTCATAATACATCCACTCCGTTACTGCATTTTTGCAATGATTATGAATAAATATAATTTAAATAATATTTTTAATATAACGTTTATAAGCTATATAATGAGTGTACCGACGATTAATGTGGACGCATGAGAGATAATATGATATTTACCGTGCTGATACACAATTTGTCCACTCCGTTAACTGTCCACTCAGTTACCATAAATGTGACCCTTGAGGTAGTAAAATTTATTCCACTGTCAGGATAAGTCGTCTACTTAAATTATCATTTCTAATACAACTTATATAACAATATATGACATTTTAAATAAATTTTTGCTTCGGCAGGCTGTTTTTTTTAAAGTTCACTTTTCACATTCTGTGCTCAATTCTCGACAAATGGTAACGGAGCGGAACTTTTTATGGTAATTTTTCATGTAGTTTTGATGTTATGAGCAGATTTTTAAGACAACATCATAAATATTTTAATGTTTTTTTGTTCATTTGATCACTGGTAATGATTAGCTGAAGTGATTTTTATTTTGTTATTTGGCCAAAAAAAAATACAGTCAACTTTACGTTGATTAGATTCCCTATTTTTCTTTCGGTAACGGAGTGGAACTTCTTAACAAAATTTAAAATGTGATGGAATTAAATGATCATTTGTATTGTAATTTCTTTTATATTTATTTTATAAACATTAATACTAAGAACATATTGGCATGTCAAACTACGCAGTAGGAAGCTGTCTACTATATATAAATAGCTCATATGTTTTGGTAACGGAGTAACGGAGTGGACAAACATTCCACTCCGTTTTTCGTAGGGCTATTTTCTTTCTGCTAAAAACTTCATAATTTTACATATTAGTGCAAAACCAAATATATATTAGTGAAATAGAAATATTCAAGATTTGCTTCAAACAAAAATCAATGTAATTTGTCAAAAAATTTTTTGGCTTCTTCAATTAGTGAATGTGACATATTACCGGAAAATGACTCAGCTAGGCTACTGTAGTCAGAGTTGCAGGCCTTCTCGACGCTGTAGCGGCACTTATTTAGCCTATAGCTTACAGCAATCTAACAGCGCCTTTCTTTGGACTATGCATGTCACATATAATGCACCAGAATTCAAAATTCACGTTTTTATATAGCGACCGTATCCACGGCCTTGATTCTGCTCATTTTTCAGTGAATTGATCGGGTGAGATCCTTCACCGTCGTTGCCATGGTTGAATGGGCGCCACGCCTTAACGCCTTTTAAGGTCTGCGTATAATCAGTGTGATTCTCATTAACGTTAACGATAACGAAAATGTTCGTTAACGAATAAAAAATGATTTCGTTAACGATAACTATAACTATAAATAAAAAATATCATTAACTGTAACTATAACTATAACGAAAATAACACTAACGAAAATTCATCGTTAGGCCCTATTTTCGTTAATGAAATAAAAAGTGCTAGGGCCTATATCGATAAAAAACATTATAAGAACGTGAAAAAGAGCAGTCTTTAAATTATCCACTGGGTCGTCAACATATTATACTGTTGGCATTATACTGTATATCAACAAAATGGAGTGATTGATTTGAAAAATTTAGTTTAACAATTCCTGACAAGGGGAGGGGTGTTCAAGACAAATTGACTTCAGCAATAATTTAATCAAAACGCAGCCATAGATTCGGGAAGTCTTTATGAGTGATCTATTTCATTTTTGTTTGTAACTTAATCAAAAGGTTGACAAAAGCGATATTTTCTTCGTTTTTAAATATCCGGCTTATTGTTCTCTGCAGCTAAAATGAGAAAATGTGCTGCATATTCTCTTTGGGTTCTTTTCTAAAATCTAATATTTAGAGTTTCTTTTTGATAGAAAGATAATTTTTCTTTCGATTGTTAATATTAAAGAGTGAGAAACATGTTTTGATTTTAATTTTCTATGTTAAAAGGAATATTATAAAAAAAGTTATCATGTTCATGTTCAAATTAGAAATGCTCATAACAAAAATCAAATTGAATAGGCCCCTACACATTTGGAAAAAGCGAGATTGTATTCTTGAATGGCAAAATCCATGAAATATCTGTGACAGACAGTGATTCCACATGTAGGCCTACTGTAGCCATTAGGCCTAAGTATAAAATTCAAATCTGAATAACAACATTTTTGTTTTTTCGGCAATTTCAGTTTCTTGCATTTGTTAGAGTCATAGAAATTTTCTGAGGTGGGGTAATTTTCTTTGACATAATTTTGTTAGGGGGTCCTTGAATGTTTGACAGTTGTTGACAAGGGGGAGAAGATCAAAATCTGCCTAAAAATTTTCTGACATAATTAATCGATGACCCCATAGGGACCAGACGGAGCGCCATTGGGGCCAGTTGTAACTATGTACTAACTAAAATTAACTAAAATAAAAGTCCAGTAACTATAATTATAACTATAACTAAAAAATAATGCTAACTATAACTGTAACTATAACTAAACTGAAAAACCATTAACTATAACTGTAACTATAACTAAAATAAAATCTGTAAGGAGAATCACACTGCGTATAATCAATAGGCCTACCACCGTAGCGCCCTGCTGTCTCCTCGGCTTGACCTCCCCGGACTCTGACCTGGCACCGGAACGGACAAGGCGGACATGGCTATTGCGGATTTTATTTGATATAGCGCCGGTGACTAAGCTGGTCTCCCTGACGTGGCTTTTGTTTGGCGCTGAGAAATTTCGGTGATTTAGGCCTACATTTACATGTGCTAACCTGAGATTTGAATCTGCAAAATAAACCGCTATCGGGAGGTGAACTGCGATCCACATGCACGCTCACGCAGAGTTCCACGGGACGTTTACGCTCTATAATGAATAGGCCTAGCTAATAAGGCCAGCGTCACTCGCGCATCACATCACAACCGTCCTCAAATCACTCCACTGGCTTAAAATGCCTGAACGAATAGAATACAAAGTCCTATCACATACAACACACTTCTATCCCAACCCTCCTATCCTATCTTCATCAGTTGTTCTCGGTCTTCACTCAACCTCTCCTCTTCCTCCTTAACACTTCTCCGCCCTTCCGTCACCTCATCACTAAAATTTGCTATAAAAACGTGTACATAAAGACCCAACCTGCCTATCGATTTTATTTTGACTAGGCGCCTGTGAATAAGCTGGTTCTGTGATTCTCTTTTTTGGGCGCTGTAGAAGTCTTGAGATTATGATTATGCATATTGATACAAATTGCTTATTCTGATAACTGTCCGTGACATCGTGTTGTTGTATAATGATTGCAGATTCCGTTTGTCCTAAAGACTGGGCGTTTAATGCCCAGAATCATCAATGCTATATCGTTAGCAGAAGAGATTTAGGGGGCATGGCTACATTCGATGTTGCCGAGAATATATGCAAGAACATGTCTTCGTCTCTGGCATCCATATTTTCATTCGAGGAATTACTCTTCATAATACCATTGATATTTGTACAAGGGTATGAAGCGTTTCCAAGTCACTAGAGTCATTAAGCCGTCCATCCTTTAGAGGTTGATGAGTGTGGATCAACTGCAATATGTAGGCTGTATACCTACCTATTTTGACAAAATAATTTAGTCTATTACACTGTTAGGCCTACTGCATTCCGGCCGAGCCACATGCATGCGCACTTCTGGAATATGCATCGGGCGAGTCCGATCCATGCGTACGGGCTATTATCGGGCGAGAGCGATCCATGCGTACGGGCTATTATCGGGCGAGAGCGATCCATGCGTACGGGCTATTATCGGGCGAGAGCGATCCATGCGTACGGGCTATTATCGGGCGAGAGCGATCCATGCGTACGGGCTATTATCGGGCGAGAGCGATCCATGCGTACGGGCTATTAGCGGGCGAGCAGGCGCACGGACCAATGCAGGGAAACGGGCTGCGCTGTTGAATGTAACTCTTGCTGTCTAAGGCCTGGATCGGGCGAATGCAGGCACAACCAAGGGCCCATGGTCAGCTTTATGTTGCATTATCGCGTTCATGAAACAGAGACAACCCGTCATATATGACGAGTAGATACTTTAGTTGTTTAATAATTATATCAGCATCGTATTTAAAAAAAATAAGAATATTGTAAACTGTGAATCTTCTAGCGAGAATTATGCACTTAGGCCTAAGTGGGGTAATCGTAATCGTAAACTCAAAATTGCTGAATCGTCACTTAAAGGCTAATTGCGCAGGGCACCAACTCATTCAACAGGGCTGAGTCGTGTCAGAGGAGTTGTCAATGCTCCAGAGGGTCGTCAAATGGAGATCCAAGTCCGGTAGTCAAGAGAGAGGGGCAGAAGAGCTCCTAAAACAGAGACTTTTAGGTCGAGAAGAACGTGAAGGAGGATAAGATGAGCCAGAGTACTTTTGAATTGAAAGCCACAGGGTGAACAGTTTTGGAACCTTAGTGGCAGTAATGACGAAGAAACCGAAACTTTGCGGGTTTCAGGATGGAGATCGTTCCAGAGTGCAGTATTGTATATGGCTCGGTTGGATAAGTAGGGTGAGAATTGTCGGGGTTGGGGTTGGGGGTTCAAACCCACCTTTAGTCTTTCTTAGGACCCCATAGTAAAGTCTTCATTGCATACCCCAACTCCACGTGAATCAAAGTCTAACCCCCAGTCTTTTTTCTACAATTCTCATACTGTGGATAAGTCGAGATGACCAATGATCTGGGGTCGGGAAAAACTAACATAGGAGAGTGATCGCGTAGAGCGGTGTGACTGGATGGTGAAAAGTTCACGGAGGTACTTGAGCTGGGAATATTGTAGGGAGTTGTAGGTTAGTGATAGGACTTCGAAGTGAATTCGCTCTGGGATTTTTATCCAATGGAATGATTTGAGAATGGGCGTGACAGTGTGATGCTTGGGCGTTCTGGATAAATTGACCTCTTCAGCTTTGTATAAATATACTATAGGGATATACATATTGTGTACTATAAAGTTATACAATTGATTAACGTTTAATGCACGCCAATGCTCAATTTTAGGAATACATGCACATACCCTGACGATTGCATGAATTATTGGATCGGTTTACGCAATAATGCCCACAATAATGTACAAAACTGTACGTGGATCGACGGATCACCATTGCTCAACCAAACGAGTTTTTGGGGGACAGGATGTCCTTTAGGCAACCAGAAGTGTGGCTTCGTAAACATTCTCTTAGACGAGTTGTATGCTTCTCTGAAGGAATCGGATTGTGAAAGACCTCTGAGGTTCATCTGCAAAAGAGGTATGGATATATATTATGAGTGCATTTTCGTGTTAACGGTTAATGTGGTTGACGCTCTGTGAATGTGAAACTGCTTCGACTGACTTAAAAGATGATAGGCCTAAGAATTATCGAAGTAAGTTTAATTTGAACTTGAAATTGATAATTCAAACTGATAACGACTATATAGGCCAGTTTACTTCAATCGAAGTGTAGTTCAAGGCGTAATTGGCTGCCAACAAGATTAACGACTGTTTTCGATGTTCTCCTACACAAATTTTACTTCAAAGAATAGGGGTCTAGTTAGTGCATAAATTATTTGGCCTCGACTTCTTTACGAACATAGTAACAATTATACGTTGCATGGAATACCACGCCATCTGGAGCTTACTTAGGCCTACATTTTCCTGCATTGAATATACATGGGGGCCTACACAAATTATTGCCAAATACCCTATAGTTTGATTTCTTGCCCAAATTGAAGTTCTGAAACTCTTGTGTTTAGAATTGCATGCGTACGACTATACAAGTCATGTGCCTTGCAGCGTATTCTTAAAGGCACTAGAAAGATTGTTAACAGAATGTATAACATTTTATTGGGTCTTTTTGCTTATGTTCGTAGGCATGGCCTGATCGATGCCCGTGTCATAATTATGCGACTGCACCCGATAAATTAGCCTATAGGCCTACTGAGGCGTATCGTTACACCTGATTTCTATATTGTTTAAAATGGGTAGCCTATAAGTGGCTCTACGAAAATACACTTTCAAAATGTAACAGTTTCATTTTTACAATATTTGACTGATTTTCTCGGTGTTTAGGCCTATCATTCAACACGTTAGAATGTACATAGCAAATCAAAAATACTTATAGCTTTGTGTCTATCACTGTAGGCCCTGCAGTGTATGTGGGGCATAAGCTGATATAGATACGTATGCAGTCCTAAATAATACCAGAGAAGAAAACCAGATCACCTGCTAATAATAGGAACAACTCTAGTACAAGTTACTAATGAGCAGTAATAAATGTTTAACTTGAAATTTGCTCCTTTGAAATATTGAACGAGCCAATTTAGCTAGCAAGAAAGCGTTTTATCATAATCTAATTTAACCCTATACTATTGTCATTTATTAACATAAGTATAGACGGTTGCTCACAATCCAAATATAGGCCCATACAATTACGTAGGCTCTTTAGGCTTAACTTTGCATTGTGACGGTGGGATCCGCTCACCACCACTTTTAAAAGTGGTTGTGATAGTCACTATCACTTTTTGACTCTGTGTTGAAATGTTTTTCAAAGAAGACAGCGCCATTTTGGTTTGAATTTAGTGTTTTCTTACGCTGATTTTCAAGAAACTGCACGTATCGTGCAATATATTGGAGTGTCTCAGTACGCACAACTCCTAGATGTTCAAATCACCTTCTCATTATCTATTAAAGAAATTGAATTCTCAAGGAAAACAAAAAACGCACAAGCAGTTCGCAAAGAAATGTCATTTTCTTTTAAGACTTATTGCAAAGCGACTTTCTGAGCCCTACAAAGCTGACAGCCTTTTAAATTTTCAGACGCATGCTTGGACTCATAGCTGGTGGAACATAAATTAATTTAAAAAAATTAAAATGATGTTGAACTTTGTCAAACTGTCATAAAATTACGCTGGATAGAAAGAATATTGTCTTATTGACTTGTAGGCCTAGCTTGTCCTGAAGGATTCGTTCAACCACCAGGGTCAAATTACTGCTACAAAATTCTGCATGAATTTTTAAACAACGTGGATGCTGCTCAAAGATGTCAAAGTTCTGATAATGCTCAGCTGGCAATTATTCGAAGTTCAACTGAAAGCGAAATCGTGAAAAATTATCTCATAGAAGAATTTGCCAGTGAGTTTATTACATGAACAGTAATGTTTAAAGCCTCGATGAGTACGTGACTAAAAATTTAGGATTCATTGGTTATCCTGTCATATATGACGTACGGTAATAAACAATTGAAATAACAATTAATGTTCGTGGCGTGGACATGCAAGCTGACCGCTTATTTCTCTAGCGTGTCACATTTGATCAGTTAATAGGCCCTAGGTCACTTTCGAATTTTGCTCGATAATTGTCTTTTGTTTGATCTTATACTATGCTTTAGAAATTCTTATAGGTATTGAATGTTTTCATCGTTGTAACCAATTTTTGTAGCCTACAAGTTATGTAATTTTTGCACTTGTAAAAATTGTTTAAATTATTTTTATTTATTAAACTCATTGGTTGATCGATATCGAGATTTCAGTGTTTATTAAAATGTTGTGAACCTTCTATTTAAATGTGAAGACTGCATAGCAACAATCTGTTGCAGCTATGCATGCGACACAGCATATTTGGTGATGCTTAATTGAACACTTTTTTATCGCAGAGAATCCATCGTTGTGTCGTCCGTTTTACTGGAATAGCACAAATCAAGCAGTATGGCTCAACGGCCAAACCAGAATTCCAAGTCAATGCCACACAGGTTACGTCTGGAGGAAAACGGATGGAGTTGAAATACCAATGAACTACACAAACTGGTATTCGCGGCAACCAGATTGCGCTGGCAGATCAGAAAACTGTATTCACACAGCGAGTGGTTTTGATTACAAGTGGAACGATATTAACTGCTTCTGGGAAATATGTGCCCTTTGTCAAAAGGGTATTAAGGCAAAGATATAACGGTATTAGCCATAATGCATATTATAACCAATTTACGGATACACGACAGATGGTACATTATTAATAAAGTATGAGGAAACAAAACTGCACAGCTTTTGAATATTGTAATATTGTAACATACACAGGCTGAGCCTGATGGTACAGGAACGCGACGAATGCAGACAATTAGTGAAACATGCGATTGACACCAACGGGCGTTGAGCCCATGATGATGATGAATATTAGAATTAGAAATATTCCACAGATACTATATAATAAGTAACTAGAAATTTGTTGTCATCAGTTATAGCATTCGACATACTATGCCATGCAAAAAAGTCGACACGGTATAAGCTTGCATACTTGATGGCTACTTCCTACTATCAGAAATCTCTTTCAAGGACGGTCTTAAGTTAGTAGGCACTATTGAACGCAAATAACACGATCGTAGTTGATATTTCTTATATCTCCACGAGCTACAACGGTAGGCCTACGCATTGCAGTCAAATTTGTACGACAACAATCCCTATAGGGCCTAAGCATTTGAAATGATTATTTGAAGTGATGAATTAATTTTCGAAACCTGACATAATATTATTATGTCGATGTATTGCGTTGTGGAAGTCTACCCCTAAAAGCCTACAGATGTAATGTGCATATCACCTACACCCAAAATGAAACAATACCCGAAAACTGCAATTTTCTCTGACCAGTGTAAAGTCAACAACAGGCAAACCAGTTTAAGGCCAATCCTTAAGAATTGCAAAACTTGCACTGCAACGCCATACTGTGTAGTTGCTGTAACAATCGATGAATTAGAATTCCCAAAGTCCTGCCTGAAAGAAGCTAAACAGCCCATTTGCCAATTCTTTAATCGTATTGCACCGTAGACCTACATGTGAGCTATTAGCTAGCATGCAGTTACTCCTCAACAGTAGGCCGATGTGTACGTCGTTAAGAAATAGATTCTCTGAGCCAGTGTTTGAATTGTTCAGCACGATTCTTAAACTCAGAGATCAACTTCGCTATGCTCAAGCAGAATAAATGTTTCACTTACATCTGATTCGACAGCAACTGTGTATGCTCTCCTCATTCATGAGCTCTATGCTATGTTTTAATGGTTTTCATTTGAAATTGGGGGATATAAATATTATTTGTCTGCTTGTTGATGTCTTGGGTAATAGGTAAAGCCCTTTAGTTCTGGCTACTGAGAATGCATATGAAGGCATCACAACAAATTAGCTTAATCATACACGCAAGTAACATGAAGGGAGGGAATTACTCGAGGAAGGCCACGCACCTCCAGAGGAAACCCATTCCACGTCGCATGGCCAATAGCAGAGAAAGCCAGGTGCTGCAGTGTGGCTGTATGGGCAAAAGGAACAGCCAGATCGCCGAGGGCGGAAGCGCGTAGAAGACGGCTACCGCTATAGTACAGAGCTCCTGCAAGAAGACGGGGGCCGCCCTGAAAGGCACCTCCAGACCAAGGAAGGGATCCGGAAGTAGATGAGCTGAGGAAAGAAAAGCCAGTGCAGGGCCTCCCGCATGTAGTGCGGGACTTGGTCAGTCTTGACGAAACCCCCCTGTGAGACATTGCAGCCGCCTTGTGCGAAACCCGTAATGAACATACCGAGAACGAAGTAAAACTCTCATAATGGAACCAAAGAAAATGTTCACCAGCCAAACAGCAATTCGAGTTGGACAAGGCTCCCACATCGAATGCCGCAATCCGTGGGTTGCCAGTTTATATAGAATATATCCCCGGGTGGATATGGTCAACTGATCCATCCAGGACTTCAAACACGGGTGCAAAAGATGGGAGACCAATCTGGCAGAATCGACCGTAAAGGACCTACACCCAGCGCTATGGGTGACGGACCTGTCCGGAAGACAGATTGCTTCGACCGGAAACCACGACGACTTGATCTGATCGGACACAAACTCTATATGGGATCAAAGACATACACCGCTCATACCAAGGCAGAAAGCAACCCACGTTATATACCAAACTATTTATGTAGCAGTAGGTATCTTCTTTAAAGCACCACTATAATTTTGAATTCTCTGAAGACTCTGCACAAATTTGACTTTGTGATACCAGTTAGAAGCAATTTACAGTTACTCAAGACTTAGTGCTGAAGACCAATGTCTTCACCAGAGATATCCCAACAGGCATAGGGAGGTGATGCCTAATTATGTGTAAGTAACGAACATATGTGGCTGACGTGTATGACTGTTACAAATACCATTGGCGTAGTCGGCGAGGGACACAGTGGAGTTAAACAATGATAAACAATACCCAATTTATGAACAGAATCAGCCAAATTGTCACCCAGTTTCAAAGATCGAAAGCATTCAGGAGTGGTGTGAGGAGTGCCCAGTAGCAAAAATTTAGTTACTGACGAGTTGAGACGGAATTTATTAGCCGCCATCCATGATTGCATCTTCTTCTCAAAGGCAGCAGACGACAGCTGCAGAGCGAAATGACATGACAAATCACTGAAGCTAAGATATGAATTAGGATCATATCGAGTTAGGCTGAGCAACGCCGATTCACCAGAGGTCGCTGCAGTCAATCACGGTTCTATGTGACTGTGTGGCCTAAGACAATGAATGTATTTCAAGTATGTATGTATTTATGCGGGCAGCTGTACATATATATATATATATATTATATATATTATATATATTATATATATATACGTATTTGTATGCAGTCTTGTTGTCAAGACCTTAAACCTCAAAACCAAGACCAAGACCAAGACCTTGAACCTCAAGACCAAGACCAAGACCAAGACCTTGAACCTCAAGACCAAGACCAAGACCAAGACCTTGAACCTCAAGACCAAGACCAAGACCAAGACCTTGAACCTCAAGACCAAGACCAAGACCTTGAACCTCAAGGTGACCGAGACGAAGACCCCAAAAAAATCACAGTCCTATCCAGACTTCTATTCCTTACTAAGAAATTGTCCAGTCGGACTACTCGTTATTTTAATGAAAACATGAGTTTTTTCTTTTATTCAAGCAAAACAACTCTAAATGGAGACTGCAGAGAATTCCGAATTCGTATTTACAAAAGTCCTTCATGCGAAATGTTATTCCAAATGCTTGCTGAATTTTATAAAAACCAATTTGCTCAGAATTTTCTGACCAAGGCGTGACCTGTGGGGCCTCATAAAAATTCTGCCATGTGAAAAAACACGGTCTACAAGTGCTGAAATCGCTAGCACACAAAGCAGCTTTTCAAGAACCGGATGTAAATGTACAAATTAATCATGAGTCTGTTTTGAAATCATTCCATGGTAAATAACCGGAAGTCACAATAATTATCCAAAACAACAGTGAAGCCCCATTCACACCGTGTAAATACTAAAGCAATAACTGTATGAGTAATTATTGGATAAAGTTTTAAAATTCTTGCCGTTTGTTAAAATTAATGACTGTTCATATTGACAAAAGTCTTGGTCTTGGTCTTGCAAAACCAAGACCAAGACTTTGAACCTCAAGACCAAGACCAAGACCAAGACTTTTAAAAACGAACTCGAGTGCACTCGAGACCAAGACCTTGGTCTCGAGGACTACAAGACTGTTTGTATGTATACGTGTGTTTTAATTTATTATTAATTTTATATACGCATAAATTTACCTATAGAGAAGTATATTTTTCTTTGGAGTACACGTGGTTTCTAGACTTGCAGATCAGATGTCACAATCCGATGCCCTGTAACAGCTTTCTGTGAACGATCTGTTTCTCCTACCTTCATCTCTGTCGAAAACAGATGAAAACTCATATAGTCTATATTCAAGTCGCCTGCACTTCTGAGGTGAATTGATTTTAATCAGAATGACAGAAATGTCTGAATAATATTTATGACAAATGAATTAAGTAATCTGTTGTTTTTTGCGATATTTGCGTTTTCGATCCCTTTCCTCCACATCAAAAGGTTGCTGGAGTTCATATACAGGTCTTCCGGTTCATCTTATGATCGCTACGCATCCTCTTGGTTATGCCTCGAGATTGATCGGCGTATTTTGTTACATAACAACGAAGAGAATATGATCGATGGTAGGGGCCTACGCATCTGAATGAAAAATTGCCCGATATTCATTTTGAAACGAAATCACTTTATACGATTCTGCAAATAGTTAATAAATTTTGTGCAAAGTTCTCATTTAAAAACTAGAATTTTCGAAACTAGTTTCCCTTGAGCAGTAGTTTATAGGCCTATGAGGCCTGACGCAAATATAGATCTCAACATTTGTAGTACAATGCATATAGGGCCTAGGCCTGATCAGAAACCAATTTCTTTTAATTTTATTTTTACTAGTTTGCAAATGATTTTGATATCTAGGTTTAGGTCGATGACAAAAATTGAAAGTACGGGTAGCATAAATTTTAAAATCTTTCGAGAACAAAGTTAACGAGGGACTGTGGAGCGTTTACCAGGCAATTGTTGATTCAGAACTGCTACAACTGCTGAAATCTCTGGTCCCATACTTTTGAGGTTGTGCCGAACATTCTTCTGTCTTAGAAACAGTTTGCATCGGATATTAAGAGTTTGTTAGTAGCACCGAAAGTATAGTTCAGAAGATTTTCGCTTGTGGTTTAAAAAGAGAAAAATGTAGAGATGTTCAAGTTGCCAAGCCTGAGTTACTGTTAATTAATTAACGAATCCTTATGCTTGATAATGCTTCTTCTAACCAACAATGCGGTCTAAAAAAAACTCTCGTAGACTTTAAAATCGGAGGAGTAATGCAGTAAAGCATAAACAGGACTATAATTTTATATATTCCTTATTTCCGACACATCTGGATTTCGAAATTGGAACGTTAATTTATGCGTAGGCCTACATATAATATTATAGGCACAAATTCTAGATGCGTAAGAGTTAAAGAAGCGAGTCCACGAAAGGTGGAGTCGTCTGGATAAGAGGAATATTGGCCATTGGCCATTAAATAGTGACCTCTGAACGTTCATTAAGTCTAACGGCGGAGTTTCTTAGCACACAACTAAAACATCCATGATAGATCGTAGATATAATCAACTGAAACGTTTATGACTGAATATTGAGACATCAGGTTTAAGAAATCGAATAATATCTGCATAATTGATAAACATTTAATGGTATACGGTGTATAGTCACGACAGACTACTAGATATAAAAGGGGAACAGCAGTAATTTAAAATATTAATATTTAGTCTACCAAAAAATGCGGGTACAGAATTTACGGATTCGGAGCTCCACTGAAGATTACGCGAAAGATTAGAACTCCTGGGTCATATCATCTTTGCAAGTAATAAATAAAGATCAAATTATTTTAGATGTAATTTATACTAACTGTGGAATGTCTTTGTAACTGGATAGATTTTATTGGCCACTTTTTGACTCTTTAATAACACAAGCGCTTACTCTGCTCTCGACTAGGCATTGCATAACTGGCCTCATAGGCGCCGACTTTTGCTTTTGTCTCTGGGTGCCAGTCACGCAGGGGCGGATCCAGAAGGTTTATAAAAGTTTTACAGGACCAACGAAACTTTTTTTAGGAAATCATCTCCGAAAAAACTGAAGACTTTTTTTAGTCATCCGGAAAAATTCCACATTATTTGGTCATTTTCCATCGTCTACTACGTGTTCACACATAAAATGGGGGCCATGTCTCCTAAAATTTGACAACTTTTTTAGGAATTTATCCCCAGAAAAAATTTTACGACCTTTTTTTAGGATTACCCCAAAAAATTGAATTTAAGGTCCGAATTCTTCTGGGGGCCAGGCCCCCACTGAACTTTTTCTCTGGGTGCATTGGCACCCAAGGCCCCCAAGAAGTCGGCGCCTATGACTGGCCTCACCTCTTTCAATGCGCCGCCACTTTACTATTTCTCTCGACCTAAACACAACCCAGCACTGCAGCAGCTCCTATGCCTCTTTCTCTCTGGTCTTCTAGCCCCCGCCCGTTGTTCTTCACACAATGTCTCTGACTGAAAACAGGCCTTGCACATACCTTTAAGTTGCTTTTTACAATATTAGATTTTACAATTATGATTAAGAATAAGTCTAACTTATGAGCATGGCCTGGTGCTTATGTGGCTAACTAAATGAGTCGCAAATAGCTACTTGCTATATATTCATCCAGTTAACCATCTAACTTGCAGCGCAGTTAAGCTGTTCACATTTTAATAATGCGTTGACAAAGTTCAATAGTAATCCAAGTGTACGAAAAGTTTTTACGATTTAAGTTAAACCAATATAAAAAAGTTAGTGGCATTGAAGGTGAAAGATTGGATGATGCTGACGGCTCATGTGACAAAAGAAAACTTGAGCAAAACGGCAGAAAAGTCGCTAACGCATGTATATTAATGTAGGCCTATATTAATAACCGTGCACAGTTTAAACTACTGTAAATAGCAACACAGTATTAATAATACAGCGACCTCTGAACGCCAATAATTTTAATTCTTTACAGTGTTCATGTGTTCAGCGGGAAAGTTCATAACGTTCACAGCGTTCCGGCTGAAAAAAGCACTGACGACGGCGACGACGACGACGACGATGATGATGATATGATGATGATGATGATGATGATGATGATGATGATGATGATGATGATGATGATGATGATGATGATGATGATGATGATGATGATGATAACGAGGCGGTGCTACTGGCAATTGGTCTTTCGGTTAGATCTTGACCCATCTATCGCCCTCATATGTGTCGATGTGGAAATTCTGTTGGCCCAGATGGTCACGACAGGCTAGTGTTTAAGCTTTTTGACATTTGAAAAGCAAATTTTAACATTTTGAATTTAGTGAATTTATATATCAGGATATAACAAATATGCCCGAACAAATTCTGGCAAAGATTCTGGCAGGGCATCGACCAGGGTAAAGGCTTTTTTACTAGGGCATTTGCCCTGGCGCGCCCTGGTGTAGTGCCGCCTCTGAAAATGTGGCTGACGATGTGTTTTAACTTTTTGTAGATTCTTCAGTCAACGATTGTAGGCCCATATATCATGCTACGGAAATTGGCATTGTTAAATTTTCTGATGGCAGCATTGGTATGTGTAGCAATGGAAGCCCAAGTTATCCAGGGAGGTAAGTAAGCATTTGTACTTCGAGCTGCAAATAAGGTATTCTCATTGCAATCGATTACACTGGAGGCATAAACTACAGGCTAGCTGAAAAAAAATGAACCACTAACTGACGAAATCTCGGAGCAGTATCAAAAACATGATTTACACAGTGTCGGTTATGAAGTCTATACTTATGGATTTATGTTAGTGCTTTATTTATTTATCACGAAACTCTCATTTGACCTTATCTTATTTAATAATAAAACGTATACAGCGGTGAGACCATAGCAAGTGACCTAAAATCCACCCATTACGAAGCTGCAGGTCATAGTTATAATAGCATGTTTTGCTGCCAGACAATACAATAACTACACTGTGTCCGGGAAAAAAGGACCCCTTATGGTAATATGAAAATAGCTAGTAAATAGGCCTATTCATCGACTTTCAAAATTCCAATACCGTTTTAATCCTGACATAATTAGCTAATACTGGTTAAAATAATTATACAAGTTCCTGTCGTCCAATAATGACGTCATAATGACGACATTTGCATCAAAATTCAAGTGTTAAGGATGGCACAAAACTTATCTAAAAAATTAAATATTATTTTTAACTGTTATTTATCAATTATAAATTTAGTTTAATATTATTTTTATATTTGAATAATAGTAGACTACCAGTAGACTACCAGGTTTGTTCAAAGTGTCCGCCTTCGGCCTCAACACAAGCTTCAAGACGCGCGCGCCATGGGCGAATAGCAGCATCGATAACCAGCTGACCAAATTCCTCCCAGGCATTAACGATTCGCTCACGGAGTTCTTCAATGTCTGTGAGCTTTGTCCTGTAAACCTTCTCTTGCTTTATTCCTCAAATCTTGTAGTCAACCGGATTTAAGTCTGGGCTGTTTGGCGGCCAAAGATTAGGAAGTATGAAATCCGGAGTCTCCTTTGTCATCAATTCAACAGTTTCACAAGCACGGTGAGCCGTAGCGCCATCACAGTATAAATAACTAAACAGTACGTCGACTTCGGGCCGCTGTCTGTTGGCTTATTTTTCTGGTCACGCCTTTTTGAAAGTGAGATCTTGAATTATAGATCTAAGCTGACATAAACGTTAAAATAATATTGTTAATTCTAATGAAGTCCTCAATGTTGTTGTAGGCCTAATGTTTAAAAAATATTTGATGTGATGGAGTCCGGTGTATCGGTGTGTAAGCAACTTAAACGAACAGAACTGGAACTCACTCTAAAAATGGCGGTCAGTCACACATTCTGACTGCTGCAGCGGCCGGGAGTCGACGTACTGTGTAATTATTTATACTGTGACGCCATCTTGTTGAAATGTGTAATAATCTGAATATTCCCGAATATTAGGCAACAATTTTCCGACAGCAAACAATCCTGGTTGTAAGCTCCATTTATTTTCACCTCTGGTTCTATGAAATAGACTTCCGTTTCACCAAGAGCCGATACACCAACCGAAACCATGACTGACTGAATAAATGTCGAGCGAGTACGAAGCAAACGAACAGCTGAGATGTTTTTCTTCAGAGTTCCGGCGGTAGCATACACACAATCATTCTGTCTGTTCTTTGGTGTTGCGATGGTAAACAACTTTTCGTCCGTGAACCGTATAAAATTTACCACGTGAACAGGATAGCGTTCTAAGAGTTGCCTTAAAGTGTCAAGCCGTGCATGCTTGTTGGCTTCTGTTAATGCCGTCGCTAGACGTTTCTTCAAGCATTGTAAGCCAAGTTCTTTCTTGACAATTTCATGCACGAAAGTTTTTGAAATGTCGATCTCTCGAGCAATTTCTCTTAGCGTTAGATGCGACTGTGGTTTTCTTCTTGACTTAAAACAAGCTCTTGCACTTGTTCGATATTTTCATTTTCCGCGCAGATCTCGGTCTAGGCCTACCGCGACGCTCAGACGATCCGGTTAAATCAATTTTTCTTAGAAGCTTCTGTAGACCGCCTATATGTCCATCTTTGTCCGGAAATTTTCTAATAAACTTTTTTGCGCCGTGACGTTTGTTTATCCGTAACATTTTTATAACAATTTTATCTTCTTGACTGAACACCATTTTCTAACAGTTTTGTTTTTAAATATGTAATTTATCGACGTCATTACGACGTAATTTTTAACGGGCCGTTCATAGCCTACATTATGTCAGGATTAAAACGGTTTTGGAATTTTAAAAATCGATGAATATTTACTAGTTTTTTACATTACCGTTAGAGGTCCCTTTTTCCTCGGACACAGAGTATATGTTAGTTATATATATAGGCTCATAAGTATAGGCTATAATTTTATTGTAATTAGCACTGCAGGTAAGGTTTTTTCACATTATGCCTATTCCAATGTAGGCGCAGCTATAAATCATAATTGAGGAGGATCGCTTCAGAAGGATAATATTATATTGTACAGATTTGACAAGGTCTAGATACGACGATTGATGGCGAAATCGCTCTTAGTAATCGTTCATATTATTTATATATGTATGTATTTATAGATGTATGTGGGCATAATGTGGCTAATTATAAAGCGCCTATTAAGAACCTCAAAAGGGGCTAAACATGGAAAACTAGCAGATCTAAAATAGTGCGTTTTAAGATGACTTGAAAATGTTTCTTGAGCTTTCACTGACAAACTAGTTCAAAGTTTTAATAATAGACTGTTAAAAGAAAACACGATGTGCCCGCATCGTCATACGAAAGCGCGGGACCATCGTCCATCAGGCTTCAACGCTTAGTTGGCTGGAAACAAAAACGCACAGCTCTCTGACGTAGTCAGACGCCGCACCGACTCTTGAAACTCGAAAGGCAATCATGTTATCAACTGGAAGCCAGTGCAGCGTGTCTCTCCTATAGCTCGAAACATGCGAGAATTTGATAGGTTAGCAACAATTCTGGCAGCGCAGTTGAGTATGGACTGAAGCTGTAGTTTCCGGAATTTCGTCAGGCCTGCGAGAACAGAGTTTCAAAAGTGCAGGAGCGTCAGAATGAAGGAATGAACGAGAGTCGCAGCTGCGTCGAATAATAAATTTCGCCTTATGATTCTAGTTTGATGCATTTGATAAAAACAGAACCTGCGCAGGAAACTAAAATGCGCCTGCATAGATAGCCTTCATCCAGAAGCGCTCCAAGGTAGTGTTGTGAGGCGGAAAATTATCCGGAAAATTTTCAATTTTTCTGGAAAATTTCGGGTAATTTCCAGCTTTTTTTCCGGAAAATTTACCATATTTTTCCGTCGGTACATCAGTGTTATAGTACTAACTAAGAATTTAAATGCATCATAATTGTTAAACATCACTCACTCTAAGCTATCTTATGTAGTTATACCTGAAATGTTTATTCAGTAGATGACACTGTTAGTGCTTACTGTTCAGTGTTCACAAGGCTCAACATTCAACAACGACAATACATTTGCTATTGTTTTTCCCTCACTCAAGAAGCCCAATCTCTGCCAAAACTACCGTCCTATCTCTAATCTATCATTTCTCTCCAAAACCCTTGAACGCCTTGTCTCTCTTCAACTTCTTCCCTATCTGGAACAATCTGGGCTTCTACCTCCCTTTCAGTCAGGTTTTAGGGCTCACCACTCCACTGAAACTGCCCTCCTTTCTTTTCTCTCTGAAATTTATTCAGCTGTTGATAGATCCGAACTCACTCTTCTGGCGCTATATGATGTCTCCTCAGCCTTTGACATGGTTGACCACACCATTCTTCTCCAGCGCCTTGAGACCTCTTGCGGTCTGAAGGGCCCCCCTCTCCAGTGGTTCCGGTCATACCTGTCTGATCGCACTCAGATGGTAATCTCTGGTGAATCTAGAACTCTGTGGGTCCCTATTAAACTGGGTGTTCCGCAGGGCTCTGTTCTAGGCCCTCTCCTCTTTATTTTGTACACGGCCGGTATCCCCTCTCTCCTCCCCGTCCATGGGGCTTCAGGCCATCTCTTTGCTGACGATGTCCAGGCTTATGTCCATGGGCCTCCTTCCTCTCAACTTCTTCTTGTTCAGCGCATCGAAGCTCTTTCTCATGGTCTTCATACCTGGATGTCTTGTAATCGCCTCTCCCTCAACTCGTCCAAAACCCAATTTATCTGGTTTGGCACTCCTCAACAACTTCAAAAACTCGACTTTGCTGTGCTGTCTCAAAGGTTTCCGCTTTTCACTTTCTCGTCTAGCGTTCGTGATCTAGGAGTGACCCTTGACAATTCTCTCACCTTTACTGAACACATTTCCAAACTCACTCGCACTTCCTATTTTCACCTAAGGCGCCTTAACGCTATCCGTCGCTCTCTCTCTCATCTCCAATTTTCACTTCAATTGTCCATGCATTTGTCTGCTCTAGACTTGACTACTGCAATTCCCTCCTCATTGGTCTTCCTAAAGTCCGACTTGCTCCTCTTCAGTCCGTTCTCAATGCTGCTGCTAGATTAATTGCCCGTCTTCCTCGATTCTCTCATATCACCACCTTTATGACAGAAGAACTCCACTGGCTCCCGCTTTCTGCCCGCATCCAATTTAAGGTCCTCGTCCTTGTCTCTAAGGCTCAACTTGGTTTCGCTCCAAAATATTTATGTGACTTAATACATCGCCCTCACTCTGCTGCTTCTCTTCGTCCTCTTCGTTCATCTGACCGTTTTGACCTCCTCGTTCCCGTGTCAGGACTTCTCTGGCTCAATCTAGGTCTTTTGCCTCCATTGGCCCTGCTCTTTGGAATGAGCTTCCTCCGTTCGTTCGTTCTTCTATTCTCTCAGGTCACGTCTCTTCCTCTTTTACCTTTCTTAAAACTTGCTTTTTCTCTCGGGGTCTCTCGCACTGAGAGCGCTTCTGAATGGCCCTCCCGCTAGAGGCGCTTTATAAATATCCAAATACAATACAATACAATACAATACATTTAAGAATTAATTGCAATTAAACTTCACTGTTAATTTAGAGGAAATTTTTTATGATTTAGTCTCCTTAATATTTTTTAGTTATGAAAATATGAGAAAAAACATGTTTATTTTAATATATTAAAACATTTCCTGTGGCAGAGCAGACTGCAGACATAGGCCCTACAGGCTACAACTAGTTTGAACTAAGCTATTGTTGTCTGAACCGCTATTGAACAGAACAGTGAACTTTTGATGAGAAAATTGTTACGAACAGCATTGTTTCAAGTATTGTAGATTGTTTCATGTTTATTTTATTTTTTGAAACATATCCTGCAGCAAAGCAGACTGCAGACATGCAGACTACAACTTGTTTGAACTAGGCTACTCTAGTCTGAAACGCTAATGTACATTGCACAGGGTTTAATGTTTTGTTTTAATTCTTTTAAGGTGAACGTTGCCTGCATTGACTGAAATGCTGTAAATAAATAACTTTAAAAAACCCAGAAATTTTCTAGTGTTATCTCACTTGTCTGATACGGAAACTTGGACATTTTAAATGTACGTATTTTTCCGGATCTACGGAAAATTTATGGAAATTTGCCGGAAATTTTCCGGAAATTTTCCGCAGAATATTTCTCCGGGAAAGCTACATCACTACTCCAAGGTTCCCGGACAACATGCTTCAGTTTCCAATCTGGAAAAGTCGTCGCTATTGCATCCCTGTCTATCTTTGCTCGTACCTGTTATATAAATTCTGTCTTTCTTGGGTTAAATCTGAGCCGAGTTGAAGACAGCTCTTTAGATAATTGATTCCTTTGGATTTCATCTCTAAGGTTACAATGAATGCTCCATTTGAAATACTAGAAAACTGAGAGGGTTAATTTATGTAAATATATTTATATGCATGCCTGGACAGAAGTCAAGCAACTGCCAGCATTATCATCGTACCAATCTACTATATAACTTAAGCAACAATGCAGCGGGTTCTGAATAAGTTAGGCTACTATACTTACAATGGCAGCACCGTAACAGGTTACTAAAAGTGTAAGCAACAAACATAATAAATGTATTCATCAGTCATTAGGTTTCAGTCATATTTCGATAAATTGTACAGTGTAATGTGTGATCGCATTTAAATTTAGGCAGCACATGTCCTCTGTATTGGTTCTGGCAACCCTCAAATCCCTTCGTGTGCTACTACATTAGCACCGAACGCCTTGGTTTTAACGATGCTGAAAAAAGTTGCAATAACAAAAATTCTTCACTCGCAGCCGCCTTATCTTCGGACGAACATCAGTTCATATCCAGACAACTGTTTGCACACAGGTAAATTCATAATGATGTCATTCCGTTGGTTTAGGCGTTACAGTGCGCGCGGAGATTTCAATCATGCCTATGATGTTATGAATTTATTTAAAACAAAACTATGTTGAGTTGTGTGATAGTTTAACAGCGTTCAGAGGTAAGATGGCTTACAAGTGACACCTCTCCCACAGTCCTACTTCCTCTGGTAGTACCAGATAGCTGGAAGGACTGAACTCTAGCTCACTTGACCCCCCCCCCGTTCGCAAGCGTACGCAAAACATGCATTTCGGTTACTCCCCTCCCCTCCATGCGTACGTAATATATGGATGACCCCCTAGCCATTTCTGGCTTAAAATCTCTCTACCACTTCAATCGCATCTTCAAATACGCAGGTGACTGATATCTTCTCATACTGGCTTGTAATATCTCCACCACGGTTGCAGAACTTGATAGCATAAATACCTGTGCCCCAGCCCCAGAGATGCAATCTCCATCTTAACCATTCAAAATCCAGTGACATTATCTTCACCAGGCCCAAGGCGAACCTTAGATCCTGTCCACCACCTATATGCGGCATCTCAATGGTCTGGTCCTTTAAAAAACTAGGCACTGAGAAAACCGATAAGCTTGGATTTTCTCCCTATATCCAGAGACTAAGCGTTAAGGCAGAGCTCATCGTATCTTAATTTCGCACGGGCTCTAAGGCGCCAGGCTCCATGGCGTGATACGGACCACCTCTGTCAAGTGTCAACCGTACGCTATAGGCCTACTGTTCCCAGTTATGGTTGGGCGTTGCTAACAAGCAAGAACTTGATCATTTGGGTGCAATTCTGTGTAAGTAGGCCTAAGTTCGTCTTGGCTACCTCTCTACTTCATTCTCCAACTTTCTCCAACTCTGCAATAAAGCTTATCGCGATCTCTTAATAATAATAATAATAATAATAATAATAATAATAATAATAATAATAATAATAATAATAATAATAATAATAATAATAATAAGGCGATCGCCTTGGAGACGGGCGGTTCTGGAGTGGCGAAGGTCTACAGTTCGTTGTGGAGCTGGGAAGCCGAATATCAGACTCAACGCACGATCCACTGGAGACATCGTATTTGTTCCAACGGATTTCAGTGGCCCTGCAACGTGGAAACGCCATCTGCCTTTCCAGGACCCTGCCACCTCTGTCTGAGTGACGCTGAAATGGCGCTTCAGATAATAATAATAATAATAATCATCATCGACCTTTTCACGATAAATAATTGTTCACTGAGTGACGCTGAGATGGCGCTTCAGATTATATAATAATAATAATAATAATAATAATAATAATAATGATGATGATGATGATGATGATGATGATGATGATGATGATGATGATGATGATGATGATGATGATAATAACCTAGTATCCTTCAAAGGTACCTTTCCGTCAAACCCTGAAGACGAGGCCTGACCCTCCAGACAATTACCCTGCTCCTAAATAATTTTTTCCAAATCCCGAGAGATCACTGATACCTCGGGTAAAATAATAATCATAATAATAATAATAATAATAATAATAATAATACTACTACTAATAATAATAATAATAATAATAATAATAATAATAATATCGGTGATGGTGCAGCGTTTCAACGCAGTGGCTTTCCAAGGCGCCATGTCAACGCTGCCCGGAGCCAAAGAACAACAAAGCCGTCGATATCCATCGCCTTCTTAACGGAGGCAGCGGCGTGGAACTTGATTTTCTGAGGGAACAGAACCTTGACATGAATTATCGGATAATAATAATAATAATAATAATAATAATAATAATAATAATAATAATAATAATAATAATAATAGTCTCAGATAATAATAATAATAACCATCAGTTGACGGAGCAAGTCGAAATTTCCACACTTAGCGCAAATTGCATAATTTCTCAGGCTTGCGTAGACGTTCGAGTTGGTTTTTTATATTTATTTATAAGTCAACATTCCGTGATCTCGAAGTCTTTTCCGTCGAAACCGAATCTCGCAGGATTTTGGACAGATTGGTTTGAAATATTTTGTTACCATCATCAGAGATCATCGCGCCATTTAAAAATTCGCCAAACTGTATTTAAATGGCCTACGACGTCACCATTACCATGACAACGCATTATCCTTTGCACGCTAAGCGTAACTGGTCATCTTAGTTCCGTTTGAATAATAACAATAAATACGAATGTACACCTCGTCACCCCCTCGACCGTCGCAGAAAGCACGTGGAGTTTGTAGTGTATGTAAGGTGGAAAGACAACTGCATAACCGGGATGGGAAAGTTCATCTACATGGTCTTAGAAGCCAGCCATGCCCCGGCTCACACAAACCACCGCTTGGCACCACAACGCCGTCCGAATCCGGACTCAACCCCGGAATAACCCGGGAAGCAGAAGTCCCTCGTCAGTCGCAATCTGACCCACTTACACCTGCGGAGGATGGAACCAAAGCCCCAGAACCGGACGGAGAAGCGAGGATGGAAGGAACCCCCCAAGATGGGATAACCCATCCGTCGGTGCCACATAAAATTTTGAAGCATATCCCAAAAGCTGCTAGATCAAGCGTCGGCAGACTTCTGACCTCGATCATCAATAAAATTCTCTCGGACTCAGTCAATCCAACTCCATGGAAGATGTTGCTCACTTTCGGAGCAGGAATTCTCGAGCAACCAATAAGAGGAGGTAAACGTCACAACCTAACATCAACCATAAAAAAGCGGGTTGAAAAATTCCCCACGGACTGGCCACTCAAATGGGCGGAAATTTCATCAAACAGCCTCACTGACAACAACCGCGGAAGAAGAACAAAATTGAGTGACGAGCAGGCGGTGGCTGCGGCGGTGGCGTCCAAGTTGGAAGACGGTAACATAAGAGCGGCAGTCAGAATCCTATGCTCAAGCGACAAGCCGGCGCAGGCAGACCTCGAGACCCTGGAAGAACTGAGAACAAAACATCCGGAGCCTCCGCCCAAACGACATGTGATCTCGCCGACAACCCATATACCGCCCTTCCAAACCACCGAGGATCAGGTTAGAGCTCAAATACGCTCTTTTCCGGCGGGTTCTTCGGGAGGGCCGGACGGCTTACGGCCACAGCACCTGTCAGATCTGATGAACTGCGCCGATATCGGGGCGGAATTTATCTCAGCCATCACCGGCTTAGTTAACCTCCTCCTGACAGGAACCTGCCCGGAACAGATTACACCGATCCTGTTCGGAGGCACACTCCTGGCACTGAGAAAGAAAACTGGAGGCCTGCGCCCCATTGTAATAGGCTACTATTGGCGCAGACTCACATCCAAATGTGCAAACACCCATGTAGTTCCAAAAGCAGTGACCTACCTCGCGCCGAGGCAGGTGGGAGTAGGTGTACCTGGAGGGACGGAAGCCGCGGTTCACGCGGCTAGGCGATTTCTGGAAGAAATGCCTACAGATTCGGTCCTGATCAAGCTAGACTTCAGCAATGCTTTCAACAGCCTACACAGAGACCGCATGCTCACCTCGATGGATGAGATCGCGCCAGAACTGACATCATATATCCGTCTTGCTTATGCTGAAGCTTCGATACTACAATTCGGACAATATACTATTCTCTCACAAGTCGGTCCCCAACAAGGCGACCCGTTGGGACCGCTACTGTTTTGCCTGCCGTTGCAACCAATCCTTGAGAAATTATCGTCATCGCTTGTGCTTGGATATCTGGACGATTTGTCTCTGGGAGGAAGGGCCTCTATTGTGGCGGAGGACGTGAAAACACTGGAATACGAGAGCGGATTGCTAGGTCTGCAACTCAACTACGCAAAATGCGAAGTAATATCGCGCATGGAGAGGGGGGAAGTTCCTTCAAACCTTCAACACTTTCCCGCTATCGCACCGGAAGCGGCCTGTTTGCTTGGCGCACCGCTGTCGTCCGAGGAGGCCCTAACTGCAAGCCTGGAGTTTCGCTGCTCGGAACTGACGCTGGCGCTTTCAAGACTGGAAAATATTGCAAAACATGATGCCTTAGTCCTCCTCAGAAGCTCACTGTGTTCACAAAAGCTACTACACACCCTAAGATCCCACCCCTGCAGCGGACATGCTCTACTAGACAAATATGACGAAATACAGAGGGAAGGTTTGTGCTCAATCCTCAACCTTAACCTTACCGATATGCAATGGCTTCAAGCGTCCTTACCGGTCAAGACGGGAGGACTGGGCATACGTCGGGTCGCTTCGCTTGCGCTTCCTGCCTTCTTGGCTTCCGCTGCAGGCACCCACGTCCTTCAGTCTTCCATGTTAGGTTACGACCAATCCATCACCGACGCGCGCGTTGAAACGTTGTTACAGCGATGGAACGCCGAAAGTCAAATCACACATTCAGATAATTACGCAGCATACAGACAATCGTATTGGGATGGTCCTCTCGTGAAGAGAGTGGTGGACTCATTGGACGCCTCTCTGGTCGACGCTTACCACCAAGCAAGATTCAAAGCAGCCTCAGCACCACACGCCAGCGACTGGCTGTTCGCACTACCGGTGTCATCATGCGGGCTGCGATTGGATGACGAGGCGGTAAGAATTGCAGTAGGCCTCAGACTGGGGACGAATATATGCGAACCGCACGCATGTCCCTGTGGAGCAATGGTGACGGCGGACGGGTCACACGGGATGTCGTGCAACCTAGGACCTGGCAGAATCGCCAGACATGCGGCTTTGAATGATTTGATAAGCCGAGGCCTATCTCGAGCGGGCGTCCCTAATATCAAGGAACCACCTGGGCTGTCGAGGACGGACGGGAGACGACCGGACGGACTTACGCTGATACCATGGCGCAGAGGACGAAGTCTTGTATGGGACGTCACCGTAACTGACACTGTGGCGCCCTCTTACCTTCATGCAACGTCCGCGACATCAGGAGCAGCAGCGGAACTAGCGGCCACGAGAAAGAACAACAAGTACAGCCAGATCCGCGCAGACCACTTTTTTGTCCCTCTAGCTTTCGAGACCTTAGGCCCTATCAATGACGACGGAATGGCCCTTATAAAAGACTTGGGGAGATACTTAGCTTTAACCACCGGAGACCCTAGGGAGACTTGTTATCTACTCCAGCGGTTGTCAATCACCATACAACGCTTCAATGCTGTTGCCTTCATAGGAACTTTCATGCGGCCAGGACTTGTCGAATGATGTTTAAAAAAAATAAATATATAATAATAATAATAATAATTGTGAACTGAATTTTGTGTACAGTCTTGCAGTGCGAGATATTTAGCGTATATATTAAGTGCGCTTACTTTAGTTTCATGTGTATATGTATATATGATAGATGCATCACGTTTAGTCGTACTGTCTTAGTGACACGCGCGGCCGGCCGATATCGGCAGCGGCGCGCTATATGTATATTATTAGAGTTCGCTTATGCGCACAGAAGACAGGTGTGTCAAGGGGCGCGAAGAATTATGCTGACTAGAGAAGTTTGAATTCGAGTGTGTTCGCTGTAGTAGTGTGGCTGACTAGTTGAGTTGTAATCGAATTGAGTTCTGTCTGTTTGTTTCTTATTAAACGGAAAGATATTAAACTGTGTTGCTGATTAATTCAGGTTATACTTATACGTAGAATTAGTGTTCAAAAGGTGAACGTTAAATAGGCGTTAAGTACGAAGAGAACAAGGATTTAATCAGAAGGATTGTCAACGGAAGGATTGGGTTGACATTATTGGTGGCAGCGGTGGGATAAAAACTCACGGTGGAATAGCGACGGTGTGATAACAACTCACGGTGGATAACAACTCACGGTGAATAAAAACTCACGGTGAATAAAAACTCACGGTGGAATAAATACTCACGGTGGATATAAACTCACGGTGGATAATTACTCTCGGTGGATTAAAATTCACGTTATCACCTCCTTTGGGGGATAGAAGAATCTACGACGGTGATAAAAGAATTTACAACGGTGTTAGAAGAATCTACGCGTTGTTGCTGTGTGACGTGTCTTCGATATCAACGACGGTGGAACACGAGAAACGGTATAAAAATTTCGTTGTTTTCCACGAACAAATACAAAAGAAATCCCGTTTGTTTATCGATTCACACACCAAGAAAAACCGTGACTTCTTTGAAAAGAGAAATCACCAAAGTAAACAAGTAAGATGGAGAAACTAAGTGCTGAAAGACAAGCAGATATTAAGAAGATGTCTACTGAAAGGCTAAAACAGCGTTTGTTGAAAGCCGGTTTTAAAGAAGAACAATTAGAAGGTATGTCACGTGGTGACATGATACAGGAACTCGCTGAAGTGTGGGTGAAAGAAGAAGTCGAAGAAGAAGGTGCCGTTGGCGGTGCCGTAGAAAAGACTATTGAAAAACCTCCTGCGCCTATGTCTATGGAGATGTTGATGCAGTGGATGATGATGAAAGAAGATAGGGAGGAGAAACGGAGACAAGAAGAGAAAGAAAGAGAGGAGAGACGAAGACAGGAAGAGAAAGAGCTGAGACAAGAAGCAGAACGTGTAAGACAAGACGAATTGCGCTTGCAGAGAGAGAGAGAGAAGATAAAGCAGAACAAGTGCGTAAGGCAGAACTGGAATTGCAAAAGAATCAGTTTGAGATTCAGTTAGAACAGTTGAAAAGAGATAGGGAAGATGCTGAAAGAAGAAGACTGGAGCAGATGATTGAATTTGAAAAAGCTAGAAAAAGTGATGAAGAGGTTCGTCAGCAACAGATTGAAGCAAAGAGAATGCGTGAAGAAGAAAAAGAAAAGGCGCGAACGTTAGAATTGGAACGCGCAGAACAGATCAGACAGGAAGAACTCAAATTTCAGAAAGAAAGTTTGGAAAAGGCAGAGGCAGAAAGACAAGAACGTCTGAAACTGGAGAAATCAAAATTGACGTTGAAAGAAACGCAAATGAGAGAAGAACGGGAAGCAGAAAGAAGGAAACAGCAAGAAAGTGAAACTTTGGTGTCAAAAATTAAGAAAATAGGTGATGCAATGAAGCATGTATTGCCTCAAATGCCAACTGATATGATGGAGGTGCCATTATATTTTGAAACAGTCGAGAACGCGTTTCGCAGTTTTGCTATGGAAAAGCCGTTTTGGGTTAAATTATTACTACCATTGATGACGCCGAAAGCTCGAACTGTTCTGAATAGATTGTCATTCGATGATCTAGACAATTACGATAAAGTCAAGCAGCACTTATTAAAAGAATTTAAATTGACCTCGAGAGAATACAGAGCCAGATTTGTGGATGCTAAGAAGACAACAGAAGAGACTTATACGATGTTTACGGCAAGACTGAAGAACTTGCTAAACTATTACGTGAGAAGTCGAAACGTGAACAGAGAGTATGATACGCTCTTTGATTTGCTGGTAGCGGATAAGCTAAAAGAATGTTTACCGCCAGGTCCACTACAGTTTGTATTGTCGAAGGAAGGAACTGACTGTCTTCAAGCTAGTGCAGTGGCAGACCTAGCAGACATTCATGTAAACAATCGAATTGGGTTTGCGATCCCAAATATAAACAGTTATCCTTCTCAACGTTCCGTAAACCAAAGCCAGAGTGGAAAGTGGAAAAGTAATCCAGAAACAGGGAATCAGTTCAAAGGTAAAGAAGTCAAGGCTAGTGTCCCTGTACCCAATGAGACCAGAGACGTGACGTTTGGTCGTCAGGGATTTAACAAATCGTCAGCGCCGTTCGCCAAGAGGGAAGGCAACACATCGTTTACGCAGTATAAGAGAAATGAAGGAAATGAACAACGAGGCATGGTTGTGAAGCGTTGTCACAACTGTGGTTCAGACAAACATTTGGTTAAATTTTGTCCAGTTCCAGTGGCAGCAGCTAGTTCTAGCAGAAATCAAGAACACACAAGGGTGAATTTGATTCAAGTGGTTAGTGATACAGATAATCAAACCGCGAGTCAAGAAAACCAAGAGATTGAAGTAAAGTCAGTAATGAAATGTGGTATTCAAAAAGAAATTCTATTGGAGGCTGAAATTCAGAGAGAAGTCATAGGAAAAGATGACAGTCGAATATTGAAGAAATCGTTCTTGCAATATGTCGAGGTTGAAATTCGTGCAGTAGACGGTAAAGAGCCAGTGAAAGTCAAAGCACTGAGCGACTCGGGTGCAGAAATTCCGGTGATTAGTGAAGAATTACTGGAAGGCATGAAGGTGGAACATATTGGAAAAGTGAATTTGCAATGTGTGGCAGGAGATGCCATTCCTGCGAAGTTAGTGAAAGTCGATGTTAGACTGTGTGATAGTGACGTGGAAGAAGAGGGATTTCCGCGTAAAATCCAGTGTTCACTTACACCTTATGTCACCTTGATGTGTGCTAGTATTGCAAAGATGGGCAGTACAGAAAGATTCTTGTTGCATCCAGAGATAATTGCCGAATTAAAAGCCGTACCACAGATGAAAGTTAAAACGATACAAGGAGATGTGAGTGTACGAGCAAAGGTAATGACGAGAGCGCAGAGTCGGAAACAGGAAATGGTAGATGTTGATGAGAAGAGTGAAACTGAAAGTTCCAGTGATGAGGAAAACGAAAGTAATGAGCAACGAAGCTTATCGCGAGATGGTGTAACATCAGAGATAAACGAGCAAGAGATGGCTGCATGCGAGAATGGCACATTAAATGAAACGGAAGAAGACAATGAATGTGATGTGGGAATAGGAGACTTGTATAGAGATGAAGAAATGGATGAAGAACAAAAGGTGCAGATTGCCGATTCGAAGAAGTTCGAAGAGCAACAGAGAAAGGATGAATCGTTGAAGCCGTGGTGGAAGTTAGCACAAGAGAAAGAATCTGAATTCTGTGTGATCAACGGTTTATTGCATAAGAAATATCAGATATTAGACCAGACGATATATCAACTAGTGTTACCAAAAGAGAGACGAATTAAAGTGATGGAATTGGCGCATGAATCGGTATTTGGAGGACATCTAGGAGAAGAGAAAACAAGAGAACGAATAAAGTTGTCTTTTGTATGGCCAAAGATGAGAAGAGACATTGTGAAATTTTGTAAGTCTTGTGAGAAGTGTCAATTAAAGGCAAGGAGTTTGGTGATGGATAGAGTGCCTATCACTCCGGTCTCAAGAGAAGAGGTCGCCTTCAAGAGAATGACGATGGACCTCGTTGGCCCGATCGATCCAGTATCTGCTGCAGGTCACAAGTATTGTTTATGCATTGTGGACTCGTGCACCAGATGGCCTACAATCTTTTTATTGAAATCGCTGACAGCGAAGGCTGTGTGTGAAGCGTTGATGGAACTATTCATGAACGTTGGTGTGCCGTCCGTGATTACAAGTGACCAAGGAACGAACTTCACAGCCAGTTTGACAAGAGAATTTCTCAATTTAATGGGCTGTAGTCCAAGATTCGACACACCAGGACACCCAGAGGCTGCTGGATTAGTAGAAAGATGGAATCAGACATTTAAAAAGATGATCCATCATGTGATAATAGACAACCCGAGGAAATGGCACAAGATAATTCCTTTCACAGTGTGGGCATTACGAGAAGTGCCGAATGCAACTACTGGAGTATCACCATATATGCTTGTCTATGGGAAAATTCCGAGAGGACCATTGGCAATATTAAAAGAGAGTTGGACTAGAGAAATAAACTTACCACCTCATGTTGGAGTTAAACCAGAAAAGTATTTGAAAGAACTCAAAGAAAATATGGAGAAAGCATTATTGTTTGCAGAATCTTATTCTCGAGAAAAGCAATTACAATACACAAATCAGTATAACAAGAGAGCAAAGCACAAAGAATTTGAAGCTGGTGAGAAAGTCATAGTTTTGTATCCAACGTCAACGAACAAACTTATTTCTCGATGGCATGGTCCATGTACGATCATACATCGAAGATCAAAGTACTCTTATTTAGTCGATATGGGTGAAAATGGTCGAAAAATAATTCACGCCAACAAGATCAGAAAATATGTTACTCGAGCATTAAGTTGTGGTCTAATTGTTGAAGAAGATGAAGATTTTGGTTCAGTGGTTGAATTACCAATGAGGAATGAGGTTCAAGATGACAAGAATTCACTTAACCTCGATCCTGAACAAATTAGCCATTTGACAGTAACTCAGCAAGAACAGTTGTTGAAAGTCTTGAACAAATACTGTGACAGATTTTCAGAAAAACCTGGATTATGTACATTGGTCGAACATGAAATTGAACTAAAACCAGGATTTCGTGGAAAGGAATTTGCAGCATATCGAATTCCTTTGATTTATCGATCAGAAGTGGAACGTCAGATCAAAGAAATGTTAAAAACAAACATTATTAAACCATCATCGAGCAGAATGGCAAGCCCTTTGGTTATTGTTAAAAAGAAAGACGGATCTTTGAGACTTGCCTGTGACTACAGATACATTAACTCATTCACAGTGGATTGTAAATATCCGATGCCGATTGTCAGAGACGTTTTGAACAAAGTTGGAAAGTCTAATGTGATTTCCATTTTGGACTGTCGAAGTGCTTATTGGACTTGTCCTGTAAAACAATCTGATCAATGGAAGACAGCTTTTGTAACACATAATGGACTGTATGAATTTACTCGTGTTCCTTTTGGAATGATAAATTCAGGCCGAACTTTTGTTAAGGCGATAAATTTAGTTTTACAGCCTATAAGCGACTTTGCAGAACCGTATGTTGATGACATTGCTGTGCATTCTGACAGTTGGAAAGTTCACTTGCAGCATCTAGATGCATTTTTGATGCAAATGAGATTGCATAACGTTACTTTGAATTTGAAAAAATGCATATTTGGTAAGAGTGAGGTAAGGTTTATCGGTCATGTGGTTGGGTCTGGTAAGATAAAGATGAATCCAGACAGAATTGAAAGTTTGAGTAATTTGAAGATCCCAGAAACTAAGAAGCAAGTTAAGCAACTGCTTGGATTTTTTAATTATTACAGACAGTTTATTAAGGACTTTGCACAGATTGCGAAACCTTTATCTGATTTAACTAGTAAACGTGTTTCTGATAAGATTGATTGGACTGTTGAACATCAGCAAGCATTTGATTTACTTAAAGAGGCTGTGCGATCCAAAGTAGTGTTATATGTTTTTGAAGTGGGAAAACCATTCAATTTGTACTGCGATAGTAGTGACTTTGCAGTCGGTGCTGTTTTAACACAGATGGACGACAAGGGAATAGAACGCCCTGTGTCATTTATCAGTCAGAAATTAACTGATACCCAGAAGAGATGGGCTACTGTGGAAAAGGAAGCCTATGCTATTGTTTGGGCTTTAAACAAGTTAAAAGAAATTATAATTGGATCGAAAATTTTCATTTTTACTGATCACAATCCTCTTACATACTTGACTGAGTCAATGTCTAAGTCTGCTAAACTTGTGCGTTGGGCGTTAGCCTTACAAACTTTTGATGTTGAGGTGAAGTACAAGAAGGGCAGATTGAATGTTATTGCTGATTGTTTGTCAAGGTTATAAGTAATCGTAAGACTGTTCATTAATTAGTTAGATATATATGTATGTTTCATGTATTTTGGTAATTTCGCAAATTTTGAAATTTAATTTGCTCAATTCCAGAAAAAGGAAGGAGGTAATGTGAACTGAATTTTGTGTACAGTCTTGCAGTGCGAGATATTTAGCGTATATATTAAGTGCGCTTACTTTAGTTTCATGTGTATATGTATATATGATAGATGCATCACGTTTAGTCGTACTGTCTTAGTGACACGCGCGGCCGGCCGATATCGGCAGCGGCGCGCTATATGTATATTATTAGAGTTCGCTTATGCGCACAGAAGACAGGTGTGTCAAGGGGCGCGAAGAATTATGCTGACTAGAGAAGTTTGAATTCGAGTGTGTTCGCTGTAGTAGTGTGGCTGACTAGTTGAGTTGTAATCGAATTGAGTTCTGTCTGTTTGTTTCTTATTAAACGGAAAGATATTAAACTGTGTTGCTGATTAATTCAGGTTATACTTATACGTAGAATTAGTGTTCAAAAGGTGAACGTTAAATAGGCGTTAAGTACGAAGAGAACAAGGATTTAATCAGAAGGATTGTCAACGGAAGGATTGGGTTGACAATAAT
>OY744608.1:52741231-53031231 GCA_963556255.1 Allolobophora icterica
TTCTCGATGTATTTGAATCAATCGAATCATATAATACTATAAATAATTGGAGCACAGACAAAGACTCAAAAGTAGTTTTATTCAAGTAAATTCTAAGACAATTTATTACGTCATATGACGTCATGACATGGCGTCAAAGCAACATGTCGAAAAATGTACACTTTTACACCACAACTATTTGAAAGTTTTCTGTACAACACAATTGTAACACTGATTAGTGTAAGGCCTACAGATGAGAAAGCAATATTGCAAGATATCCAATAAGTTTTCCTTATCTACTTTGCACACTCATGCACAGCCTGTGCAAAGTGCGACTAAATGGTCTGCGCAAGCAAATGAACCACACCTATGACACGTAGTACGCGATTTCTTGTCTTTACTGCGGTCACACAGAATGCAACGACCCTCCTTTCTCTTCCTCACAGCATTGTCTGCACCGCCATGGCCATTGTTCTGCTCTTCATAATTGTTTTGTGTCGCATCATCTCGAGCATCGCCTTGTGATTCATGCTGTTGTTCAATGCATTCATGAATTGTGGTTTTGAACATGATTCTGATGACTGACTTTCTGATTCTAATATAAGCTTCCTTGCCTGTTCTGCGGTAAAAATTCGAATATTATCTTTTTTTATAGTCGCCATTGTTGTTATCTCTTATAAATATACGCACTTCCTGTCTGGCAACAAAGAATATGTAATCTAAGAAAGGAGTCCATAGATATAAAAATGCCAAGTTAGAGATAATTGACTTATAAATGCCGCAATATAACACATGGGGTGCATTTGCACCCCGAGGACCGCAATGTATAAACCTCAAAATTATCAGAAATGTTGAGGGGTACAATTATGGGCAAATATTGTTAAGTGCATCCTCATAAATAAGGAAAAGTCATAAAATGTAGGCGTCATATCATGAGTCCTTCTGGGCGAAACAAAGGAACAAAGTGTGACTAGGGGTGCAAATGCACCCCAAGAACGTCACAGGTTACGAGTATCGTAACCTATGTTCTACTCCGTGTCTGACGGAGTGGTCGAGTGTCCGTTGCTGAATGCCTGACAAGGTAGCGATGCAGACAGATACAGACGTAGGCAATCGGACTTTAAGACAAGGTACCGATGCAGATAGATACAAATTACAGACGTGGGCACACGGACTTTAAGACAAGGTAGCGATGCAGACAGATACAGACGTAGGCGAACGGACTTTAAGACAAGGTAGCGATGCAGACAGATACAAATTACAGACGTAGGCAAACGGACTTTAAGACAAGGTAGCGATGCAGACAGATACAGACGTAGGCAAACGGGCTTTAAGACAAGGTAGCGATGCAGACAGATACAGACGTAGGCAATCGGACTTTAAGACAAGGTAGCGATGCAGACAGATACAGACGTAGGCAAACGGGCTTTAAGACAAGGTAGCGATGCAGACAGATACAGACGTAGGCGAACGGACTTTAAGACAAGGTAGCGACGCAGACAGATACAAATTACAGACGCAGGCAAACGGACTTTAAGACAAGGTAGCGATTCAGACAGATACAGACGTAGGCGAACGGACTTTAGGACAAGGTAGCGATGCAGACAGATAGAAATTACAGACGTAGGCAAACGGACTTTAAGACAAGGTAGCGATGCAGACAGATACAGACGTAGGCAATCGGACTTTAAGACAAGGTACCGATGCAGATAGATACAAATTACAGACGTGGGCACACGGACTTTAAGACAAGGTAGCGATGCAGACAGATACAGACGTAGGCGAACGGACTTTAAGACAAGGTAGCGATGCAGACAGATACAGACGTAGGCGAACGGACTTTAAGACCAGGTAGCGATGCAGACAGATAGAAATTACAGACGTAGGCAAACGGACTTTAAGACAAGGTAGCGATGCAGAAAGATACAGACGTAGGCGATCGGACTTTAAGACAAGGTAGCGATGCAGACAGATACAGACGTAGGCGAACGGACTTTAAGACAAGGTAGCGATGCAGACAGATACAGACGTAGGCGAACGGACTTTAAGACAAGGTAGCGATGCAGACAGATACAGACGTAGGCGAACGGACTTTAAGACAAGGTAGCGATGCAGACAGATACAGACGTAGGCGAACGGACTTTAAGACCAGGTAGCGATGCAGACAGATAGAAATTACAGACGTAGGCAAACGGACTTTAAGACAAGGTAGCGATGCAGAAAGATACAGACGTAGGCGATCGGACTTTAAGACAAGGTAGCGATGCAGAAAGATACAGACGTAGGCGATCGGACTTTAAGACAAGGTAGCGATGCAGAAAGATACAGACGTAGGCGATCGGACTTTAAGACAAGGTACCGATACAGATAGATACAAATTACAGACGTGATCAAACGGACTTTAAGACAAGGTAGCCATGCAATCAGATACAGACGTAGGCGAACGGACTTTAAGACAAGGTAGCGATGCAGACAGATACAAATTACAGACGTAGGCAAACGGACTTTAAGACAAGGTAGCGATGCAGACACATACAGACGTAGGCGAACGGACTTTAAGACAAGGTAGCGATGCAGACAGATACAGACGTAGGCAAACGGGCTTGAAGACAAGGTAGCGATGCAGACGGATACAAATTACAGACGTAGGCAAATGGACTTTAAGACAAGGTAGCGATGCAGACAGATACAGACGTAGGCGAACGTACTTTAAGACAAGGTAGCGATGCAGACAGATACAGCCTGAGCGAACGGACTTTAAGACAAGGTAGCGATGCAGACAGATACAGACGTAGGCGAACGGACTTTAAGACAAGGTAGCTATATAGACAGATACAAATTACAGACGTGGGCAAACGGACTTTAAGACAAGGTAGCGATGCAGACAGATACAGACGTAGGCGAACGTACTTTAAGACAAGGTACCGACGCAGACAGATACAGACGTAGGCGAACGGACTTTAAGACAAGGTAGCGATGCAGACAGATACAAATTACAGACGTGGGCAAACGGACTTTAAGACAAGGTAGCGATGCAGACAGATACAGACGTAGCCGAACGGACTTTAAGACAAGGTAGCGATGCAGACAGATACAGACGTAGGCGAACGGACTTTAAGACAAGGTAGCGTTGCAGACAGATACAGACGTAGCCGAACGGACTTTAAGACAAGGTAGCGATGCAGACAGATACAGACGTAGGCGAACGGACTTTAAGACAAGGTAGCGATGCAGACAGATACAGACGTAGCCGAACGGACTTTAAGACAAGGTAGCGTTGCAGACAGATACAGACGTAGGCGAACGGACTTTAAGACCAGGTAGCGATGCAGACAGATAGAAATTACAGACGTAGGCAAACGGACTTTAAGACCAGGTAGCGATGCAGACAGATAGAAATTACAGACGTAGGCAAACGGACTTTAAGACGAGGTAGCGATACAGACAGATACAGACGTAGGCGAACGGACTTTAAGACAAGGTAGCGATGCAGACAGATACAAATTGCAGACGTAGGCGAACGGACTTTAATACAAGGTAGCGATGCAGATAGATACAAATTACAGACGTGGGCACACGGACTTTAAGACAAGGTAGCGATGCAGACAGATACAGACGTAGGCGAACGGACTTTAAGACCAGGTAGCGATGCAGACAGATACAAATTACAGACGTAGGCAAACGGACTTTAAGACAAGGTAGCGATTCAGACAGATACAGACGTAGGCGAACGGACTTTAAGACAAGGTAGCGATGCAGACAGATACAAATTACAGACGTAGGCAAACGGACTTTAAGACAAGGTAGCGATACAGACAGATACAGACGTAGGCGAACGGACTTTAAAACAAGGTAGCGATGCAGACAGATACAGACGTAGGCGAACGGACTTTAAGACGAGGTAGCGATACAGACAGATACAGACGTAGGCGAACGGACTTTAAGACAAGGTAGCGATTCAGACAGATACAGACGTAGGCAATCGGACTTTAAGACAAGGTAGCGATGCAGACAGATACAAATTACAGACGTGGGCACACGGACTTTAAGACAAGGTAGCGATGCAGACAGATACAGACGTAGGCGAACGGACTTTAAGACAAGGTAGCGATGCAGACAGATACAAATTACAGACGTAGGCAAACGGACTTTAAGACAAGGTAGCGATTCAGACAGATACAGACGTAGGCAAACGGACTTTAAGACAAGGTAGCGATGCAGACAGATACAAATTACAGACGTAGGCAAACGGACTTTAAGACAAGGTAGCGATTCAGACAGATACAGACGTAGGCAATCGGACTTTAAGACAAGGTAGCGATGCAGACAGATACAGACGTAGGCGAACGGACTTTAAGACAAGGTAGCGACGCAGACAGATACAAATTACAGACGCAGGCAAACGGACTTTAAGACAAGGTAGCGATTCAGACAGATACAGACGTAGGCGAACGGACTTTAGGACAAGGTAGCGATGCAGACAGATAGAAATTACAGACGTAGGCAAACGGACTTTAAGACAAGGTAGCGATGCAGACAGATACAGACGTAGGCAATCGGACTTTAAGACAAGGTACCGATGCAGATAGATACAAATTACAGACGTGGGCACACGGACTTTAAGACAAGGTAGCGATGCAGACAGATACAGACGTAGGCGAACGGACTTTAAGACAAGGTAGCGATGCAGACAGATACAGACGTAGGCGAACGGACTTTAAGACCAGGTAGCGATGCAGACAGATAGAAATTACAGACGTAGGCAAACGGACTTTAAGACAAGGTAGCGATGCAGAAAGATACAGACGTAGGCGATCGGACTTTAAGACAAGGTAGCGATGCAGACAGATACAGACGTAGGCGAACGGACTTTAAGACAAGGTAGCGATGCAGACAGATACAGACGTAGGCGAACGGACTTTAAGACAAGGTAGCGATGCAGACAGATACAGACGTAGGCGAACGGACTTTAAGACAAGGTAGCGATGCAGACAGATACAGACGTAGGCGAACGGACTTTAAGACCAGGTAGCGATGCAGACAGATAGAAATTACAGACGTAGGCAAACGGACTTTAAGACAAGGTAGCGATGCAGAAAGATACAGACGTAGGCGATCGGACTTTAAGACAAGGTAGCGATGCAGAAAGATACAGACGTAGGCGATCGGACTTTAAGACAAGGTAGCGATGCAGAAAGATACAGACGTAGGCGATCGGACTTTAAGACAAGGTACCGATACAGATAGATACAAATTACAGACGTGATCAAACGGACTTTAAGACAAGGTAGCCATGCAATCAGATACAGACGTAGGCGAACGGACTTTAAGACAAGGTAGCGATGCAGACAGATACAAATTACAGACGTAGGCAAACGGACTTTAAGACAAGGTAGCGATGCAGACACATACAGACGTAGGCGAACGGACTTTAAGACAAGGTAGCGATGCAGACAGATACAGACGTAGGCAAACGGGCTTGAAGACAAGGTAGCGATGCAGACGGATACAAATTACAGACGTAGGCAAATGGACTTTAAGACAAGGTAGCGATGCAGACAGATACAGACGTAGGCGAACGTACTTTAAGACAAGGTAGCGATGCAGACAGATACAGCCTGAGCGAACGGACTTTAAGACAAGGTAGCGATGCAGACAGATACAGACGTAGGCGAACGGACTTTAAGACAAGGTAGCTATATAGACAGATACAAATTACAGACGTGGGCAAACGGACTTTAAGACAAGGTAGCGATGCAGACAGATACAGACGTAGGCGAACGGACTTTAAGACAAGGTAGCGATGCAGACAGATACAAATTACAGACGTAGGCAAACGGACTTTAAGACAAGGTAGCGATACAGACAGATACAGACGTAGGCGAACGGACTTTAAAACAAGGTAGCGATGCAGACAGATACAGACGTAGGCGAACGGACTTTAAGACGAGGTAGCGATACAGACAGATACAGACGTAGGCGAACGGACTTTAAGACAAGGTAGCGATGCAAACAGATACAAATTGCAGACGTAGGCGAACGGACTTTAGGACAAGGTAGCGATGCAGACAGATGCAAATTGCACACGTAGGCGAACGGACTTTAAGACAAGGTAGCGATGCAGACAGATACAGACGTAGGCAAACGGACTTTAAGACCAAGTAGCGATGCACACAGATACAGACGTAGGCAAACGGACTTTAAGACAAGGTAGCGATGCAGACAGATACAAATTACAGACGTGATCAAACGGACTTTAAGACAAGGTAGCGATGCAGGCAGATACAGACGTAGGCGAACGGACTTTAAGACCAGGTAGCGATGCAGACAGATACAGACGTAGGCAATCGGACTTTAAGACAAGGTACCGATGCAGATAGATACAAATTACAGACGTGGGCACACGGACTTTAAGACAAGGTAGCGATGCAGACAGATACAGACGTAGGCGAACGGACTTTAAGACAAGGTAGCGATGCAGACAGATACAAATTACAGACGTGGGCAAACGGACTTTAGGACAAGGTAGCGATGCAGACAGATACAATTTACAGACGTCGGCAAAGGGACTTTAAGACAAGGTAGCGATGCAGACACATACAGCCGTAGGCGAACGGACTTTAAGACAAGGTAGCGATGCAGACAGATACAAATTACAGACGTAGGCAAACGGACTTTAATACAAGGTAGCGATGCAGACAGATACAGACGTAGGCGAACGGACTTTAAAACAAGGTAGCGATGCAGACAGATACAGACGTAGGCGAACGGACTTTAAGATGAGGTAGCGATACGGACAGATACAGACGTAGGCTAACGGACTTTAAGACAAGGTAGCGATGCAGACAGATACAGACGTAGGCGAACGGACTTTAAGACAAGGTAGCGATGCAGACGGATAGTATTTACAGACGTAGGCAAACGGACTTTAAGACAAGGTAGCGATGCAGACAGATACAGACGTAGGCGATCGGACTATTAAGACAAGGTACCGATACAGACAGATACAAATTACAGACGTAGGCAAACGGACTTTAAGACAAGGTAGCGATGCAGGCAGATACAGACGTAGGCGAACGGACTTTAAGACCAGGTAGCGATGCAGACAGATAGAAATTACAGACGTAGGCAAACGGACTTTAAGACAAGGTAGCGATGCAGACAGATACAAATTACAGACGTGGGCACATGGACTTTAAGACAAGGTAGCGATGCAGACAGATACAGATGTAGGCGAACGGACTTTAAGACAAGGTAGCGATGCAGACAGATACAAATCACAGACGTAGGCAAACGGACTTTAAGACAAGGTAGCGATTCAGACAGATACAGACGTAGGCGAACGGACTTTAAGACAAGTAGCGATGCAGACAGATACAAATTACAGACGTGGGCACACGGACTTTGAGACAAGGTAGCGATGCAGACAGATACAGACGTAGGCGATCGGACTTTAAGACAAGGTAGCGATGCAGACAGATACAAATTACAGACGTGATGAAAGGAACTTTAAGACAAGGTAGCGATGCAGAAAGATACAGACGTAGGCGATCGGACTTTAAAACAAGGTAGCCATGCAATCAGATACAGACGTAGGGGAACAGACTTTAAGACAAGGTAGCGATGCAGACAGATACAAATTACAGACGTAGGCAAACGGACTTTAAGACAAGGTAGCGATGCAGACACATACAGACGTAGGCGAACGGACTTTAAGACAAGGTAGCGATGCAGACAGATACAGACGTAGGCAAACGGGCTTGAAGACAAGGTAGCGATGCAGACGGATACAGACGTAGGTGAACGGACTTTAGGACAAGGTAGCGATGCAGACAGATGCAAATTACACACATAGGCGAACGGACTTTAAGACAAGGTAGCGATGCAGACAGATACAGACGTAGGCGAACGTACTTTAAGACAAGGTAGCGATGCAGACAGATACAGACCTGAGCGAACGGACTTTAAGACAAGGTAGCGATGCAGACAGATACAATTTACAGACGTCGGCAAAGGGACTTTAAGACAAGGTAGCGATTCAGACAGATACAGACGTAGGCGAACGGACTTTAAGACATGGTAGCGATGCAGACAGATACAAATTACAGACGTGATGAAAGGAACTTTAAGACAAGGTAGCGATGCAGAAAGATACAGACGTAGGCGAACGGACTTTAAGACAAGGTAGCGATGCAGACGGATAGTATTTACAGACGTAGGCAAACGGACTTTAAGACAAGGTAGCGATGCAGACAGATACAGACGTAGGCGATCGGACTATTAAGACAAGGTACCGATACAGATAGATACAAATTACAGACGTAGGCAAACGGACTTTAAGACAAGGTAGCGATGCAGACAGATAGAAATTACAGACGTAGGCAAACGGACTTTAAGACAAGGTAGCGATTCAGACAGATACAGACGTAGGCGAACGGACTTTAAGACAAGGTAGCGATGCAGACAGATACAGACGTAGGCAAACGGACTTTAAGACCAAGTAGCGATGCACACAGATACAGACGTAGGCGAACAGACTTTAAGACAAGGTAGCGATGCAGACAGATACAAATTACAGACGTAGGCAAACGGACTTTAAGACAAGGTAGCGATGCAGACAGATACAGACGTAGGCGAACAGACTTTAAGACAAGGTAGCGATGCAGACACATACAAATTACAGACGCAGGCAAACGGACTTTAAGACAAGGTAGCGATTCAGACAGATACAGACGTAGGCGAACGAACTTTAAGACAAGGTAGCGATGCAGACAGATAGAAATTACAGACGTAGGCAAACGGACTTTAAGACCAAGTAGCGATGCACACAGATACAGACGTTGGAAAAACGGACTTTAAGACAAGGTAGCGATGCAGACAGATAGAAATTACAGACGTGATCAAACGGACTTTAAGACAAGGTAGCGATTCAGACAGATACAGACGTAGGCAATCGGACTTTAAGACAAGGTAGCGATGCAGACAGATAGAAATTACAGACGTAGGCAAACGGACTTTAACCCTCAGAAGGTTTCGCTACCTTGGCCTACACTCAAGGTCTCGGGGGTGCAAATGCACCCCAATGCATTCTCGATGTATTTGAATCAATCGAATCATATAATACTATAAATAATTGGAGCACAGACAAAGACTCAAAAGTAGTTTTATTCAAGTAAATTCTAAGACAATTTATTACGTCATATGACGTCATGACATGGCGTCAAAGCAACATGTCGAAAAATGTACACTTTTACACCACAACTATTTGAAAGTTTTCTGTACAACACAATTGTAACACTGATTAGTGTAAGGCCTACAGATGAGAAAGCAATATTGCAAGATATCCAATAAGTTTTCCTTATCTACTTTGCACACTCATGCACAGCCTGTGCAAAGTGCGACTAAATGGTCTGCGCAAGCAAATGAACCACACCTATGACACGTAGTACGCGATTTCTTGTCTTTACTGCGGTCACACAGAATGCAACGACCCTCCTTTCTCTTCCTCACAGCATTGTCTGCACCGCCATGGCCATTGTTCTGCTCTTCATAATTGTTTTGTGTCGCATCATCTCGAGCATCGCCTTGTGATTCATGCTGTTGTTCAATGCATTCATGAATTGTGGTTTTGAACATGATTCTGATGACTGACTTTCTGATTCTAATATAAGCTTCCTTGCCTGTTCTGCGGTAAAAATTCGAATATTATCTTTTTTTATAGTCGCCATTGTTGTTATCTCTTATAAATATACGCACTTCCTGTCTGGCAACAAAGAATATGTAATCTAAGAAAGGAGTCCATAGATATAAAAATGCCAAGTTAGAGATAATTGACTTATAAATGCCGCAATATAACACATGGGGTGCATTTGCACCCCGAGGACCGCAATGTATAAACCTCAAAATTATCAGAAATGTTGAGGGGTACAATTATGGGCAAATATTGTTAAGTGCATCCTCATAAATAAGGAAAAGTCATAAAATGTAGGCGTCATATCATGAGTCCTTCTGGGCGAAACAAAGGAACAAAGTGTGACTAGGGGTGCAAATGCACCCCAAGAACGTCACAGGTTACGAGTATCGTAACCTATGTTCTACTCCGTGTCTGACGGAGTGGTCGAGTGTCCGTTGCTGAATGCCTGACAAGGTAGCGATGCAGACAGATACAGACGTAGGCAATCGGACTTTAAGACAAGGTACCGATGCAGATAGATACAAATTACAGACGTGGGCACACGGACTTTAAGACAAGGTAGCGATGCAGACAGATACAGACGTAGGCGAACGGACTTTAAGACAAGGTAGCGATGCAGACAGATACAAATTACAGACGTAGGCAAACGGACTTTAAGACAAGGTAGCGATGCAGACAGATACAGACGTAGGCAAACGGGCTTTAAGACAAGGTAGCGATGCAGACAGATACAGACGTAGGCAATCGGACTTTAAGACAAGGTAGCGATGCAGACAGATACAGACGTAGGCAAACGGGCTTTAAGACAAGGTAGCGATGCAGACAGATACAGACGTAGGCGAACGGACTTTAAGACAAGGTAGCGACGCAGACAGATACAAATTACAGACGCAGGCAAACGGACTTTAAGACAAGGTAGCGATTCAGACAGATACAGACGTAGGCGAACGGACTTTAGGACAAGGTAGCGATGCAGACAGATAGAAATTACAGACGTAGGCAAACGGACTTTAAGACAAGGTAGCGATGCAGACAGATACAGACGTAGGCAATCGGACTTTAAGACAAGGTACCGATGCAGATAGATACAAATTACAGACGTGGGCACACGGACTTTAAGACAAGGTAGCGATGCAGACAGATACAGACGTAGGCGAACGGACTTTAAGACAAGGTAGCGATGCAGACAGATACAGACGTAGGCGAACGGACTTTAAGACCAGGTAGCGATGCAGACAGATAGAAATTACAGACGTAGGCAAACGGACTTTAAGACAAGGTAGCGATGCAGAAAGATACAGACGTAGGCGATCGGACTTTAAGACAAGGTAGCGATGCAGACAGATACAGACGTAGGCGAACGGACTTTAAGACAAGGTAGCGATGCAGACAGATACAGACGTAGGCGAACGGACTTTAAGACAAGGTAGCGATGCAGACAGATACAGACGTAGGCGAACGGACTTTAAGACAAGGTAGCGATGCAGACAGATACAGACGTAGGCGAACGGACTTTAAGACCAGGTAGCGATGCAGACAGATAGAAATTACAGACGTAGGCAAACGGACTTTAAGACAAGGTAGCGATGCAGAAAGATACAGACGTAGGCGATCGGACTTTAAGACAAGGTAGCGATGCAGAAAGATACAGACGTAGGCGATCGGACTTTAAGACAAGGTAGCGATGCAGAAAGATACAGACGTAGGCGATCGGACTTTAAGACAAGGTACCGATACAGATAGATACAAATTACAGACGTGATCAAACGGACTTTAAGACAAGGTAGCCATGCAATCAGATACAGACGTAGGCGAACGGACTTTAAGACAAGGTAGCGATGCAGACAGATACAAATTACAGACGTAGGCAAACGGACTTTAAGACAAGGTAGCGATGCAGACACATACAGACGTAGGCGAACGGACTTTAAGACAAGGTAGCGATGCAGACAGATACAGACGTAGGCAAACGGGCTTGAAGACAAGGTAGCGATGCAGACGGATACAAATTACAGACGTAGGCAAATGGACTTTAAGACAAGGTAGCGATGCAGACAGATACAGACGTAGGCGAACGTACTTTAAGACAAGGTAGCGATGCAGACAGATACAGCCTGAGCGAACGGACTTTAAGACAAGGTAGCGATGCAGACAGATACAGACGTAGGCGAACGGACTTTAAGACAAGGTAGCTATATAGACAGATACAAATTACAGACGTGGGCAAACGGACTTTAAGACAAGGTAGCGATGCAGACAGATACAGACGTAGGCGAACGTACTTTAAGACAAGGTACCGACGCAGACAGATACAGACGTAGGCGAACGGACTTTAAGACAAGGTAGCGATGCAGACAGATACAAATTACAGACGTGGGCAAACGGACTTTAAGACAAGGTAGCGATGCAGACAGATACAGACGTAGCCGAACGGACTTTAAGACAAGGTAGCGATGCAGACAGATACAGACGTAGGCGAACGGACTTTAAGACAAGGTAGCGTTGCAGACAGATACAGACGTAGCCGAACGGACTTTAAGACAAGGTAGCGATGCAGACAGATACAGACGTAGGCGAACGGACTTTAAGACAAGGTAGCGATGCAGACAGATACAGACGTAGCCGAACGGACTTTAAGACAAGGTAGCGTTGCAGACAGATACAGACGTAGGCGAACGGACTTTAAGACCAGGTAGCGATGCAGACAGATAGAAATTACAGACGTAGGCAAACGGACTTTAAGACCAGGTAGCGATGCAGACAGATAGAAATTACAGACGTAGGCAAACGGACTTTAAGACGAGGTAGCGATACAGACAGATACAGACGTAGGCGAACGGACTTTAAGACAAGGTAGCGATGCAGACAGATACAAATTGCAGACGTAGGCGAACGGACTTTAATACAAGGTAGCGATGCAGATAGATACAAATTACAGACGTGGGCACACGGACTTTAAGACAAGGTAGCGATGCAGACAGATACAGACGTAGGCGAACGGACTTTAAGACCAGGTAGCGATGCAGACAGATACAAATTACAGACGTAGGCAAACGGACTTTAAGACAAGGTAGCGATTCAGACAGATACAGACGTAGGCGAACGGACTTTAAGACAAGGTAGCGATGCAGACAGATACAAATTACAGACGTAGGCAAACGGACTTTAAGACAAGGTAGCGATACAGACAGATACAGACGTAGGCGAACGGACTTTAAAACAAGGTAGCGATGCAGACAGATACAGACGTAGGCGAACGGACTTTAAGACGAGGTAGCGATACAGACAGATACAGACGTAGGCGAACGGACTTTAAGACAAGGTAGCGATTCAGACAGATACAGACGTAGGCAATCGGACTTTAAGACAAGGTAGCGATGCAGACAGATACAAATTACAGACGTGGGCACACGGACTTTAAGACAAGGTAGCGATGCAGACAGATACAGACGTAGGCGAACGGACTTTAAGACAAGGTAGCGATGCAGACAGATACAAATTACAGACGTAGGCAAACGGACTTTAAGACAAGGTAGCGATTCAGACAGATACAGACGTAGGCAAACGGACTTTAAGACAAGGTAGCGATGCAGACAGATACAAATTACAGACGTAGGCAAACGGACTTTAAGACAAGGTAGCGATTCAGACAGATACAGACGTAGGCAATCGGACTTTAAGACAAGGTAGCGATGCAGACAGATACAGACGTAGGCGAACGGACTTTAAGACAAGGTAGCGACGCAGACAGATACAAATTACAGACGCAGGCAAACGGACTTTAAGACAAGGTAGCGATTCAGACAGATACAGACGTAGGCGAACGGACTTTAGGACAAGGTAGCGATGCAGACAGATAGAAATTACAGACGTAGGCAAACGGACTTTAAGACAAGGTAGCGATGCAGACAGATACAGACGTAGGCAATCGGACTTTAAGACAAGGTACCGATGCAGATAGATACAAATTACAGACGTGGGCACACGGACTTTAAGACAAGGTAGCGATGCAGACAGATACAGACGTAGGCGAACGGACTTTAAGACAAGGTAGCGATGCAGACAGATACAGACGTAGGCGAACGGACTTTAAGACCAGGTAGCGATGCAGACAGATAGAAATTACAGACGTAGGCAAACGGACTTTAAGACAAGGTAGCGATGCAGAAAGATACAGACGTAGGCGATCGGACTTTAAGACAAGGTAGCGATGCAGACAGATACAGACGTAGGCGAACGGACTTTAAGACAAGGTAGCGATGCAGACAGATACAGACGTAGGCGAACGGACTTTAAGACAAGGTAGCGATGCAGACAGATACAGACGTAGGCGAACGGACTTTAAGACAAGGTAGCGATGCAGACAGATACAGACGTAGGCGAACGGACTTTAAGACCAGGTAGCGATGCAGACAGATAGAAATTACAGACGTAGGCAAACGGACTTTAAGACAAGGTAGCGATGCAGAAAGATACAGACGTAGGCGATCGGACTTTAAGACAAGGTAGCGATGCAGAAAGATACAGACGTAGGCGATCGGACTTTAAGACAAGGTAGCGATGCAGAAAGATACAGACGTAGGCGATCGGACTTTAAGACAAGGTACCGATACAGATAGATACAAATTACAGACGTGATCAAACGGACTTTAAGACAAGGTAGCCATGCAATCAGATACAGACGTAGGCGAACGGACTTTAAGACAAGGTAGCGATGCAGACAGATACAAATTACAGACGTAGGCAAACGGACTTTAAGACAAGGTAGCGATGCAGACACATACAGACGTAGGCGAACGGACTTTAAGACAAGGTAGCGATGCAGACAGATACAGACGTAGGCAAACGGGCTTGAAGACAAGGTAGCGATGCAGACGGATACAAATTACAGACGTAGGCAAATGGACTTTAAGACAAGGTAGCGATGCAGACAGATACAGACGTAGGCGAACGTACTTTAAGACAAGGTAGCGATGCAGACAGATACAGCCTGAGCGAACGGACTTTAAGACAAGGTAGCGATGCAGACAGATACAGACGTAGGCGAACGGACTTTAAGACAAGGTAGCTATATAGACAGATACAAATTACAGACGTGGGCAAACGGACTTTAAGACAAGGTAGCGATGCAGACAGATACAGACGTAGGCGAACGGACTTTAAGACAAGGTAGCGATGCAGACAGATACAAATTACAGACGTAGGCAAACGGACTTTAAGACAAGGTAGCGATACAGACAGATACAGACGTAGGCGAACGGACTTTAAAACAAGGTAGCGATGCAGACAGATACAGACGTAGGCGAACGGACTTTAAGACGAGGTAGCGATACAGACAGATACAGACGTAGGCGAACGGACTTTAAGACAAGGTAGCGATGCAAACAGATACAAATTGCAGACGTAGGCGAACGGACTTTAGGACAAGGTAGCGATGCAGACAGATGCAAATTGCACACGTAGGCGAACGGACTTTAAGACAAGGTAGCGATGCAGACAGATACAGACGTAGGCAAACGGACTTTAAGACCAAGTAGCGATGCACACAGATACAGACGTAGGCAAACGGACTTTAAGACAAGGTAGCGATGCAGACAGATACAAATTACAGACGTGATCAAACGGACTTTAAGACAAGGTAGCGATGCAGGCAGATACAGACGTAGGCGAACGGACTTTAAGACCAGGTAGCGATGCAGACAGATACAGACGTAGGCAATCGGACTTTAAGACAAGGTACCGATGCAGATAGATACAAATTACAGACGTGGGCACACGGACTTTAAGACAAGGTAGCGATGCAGACAGATACAGACGTAGGCGAACGGACTTTAAGACAAGGTAGCGATGCAGACAGATACAAATTACAGACGTGGGCAAACGGACTTTAGGACAAGGTAGCGATGCAGACAGATACAATTTACAGACGTCGGCAAAGGGACTTTAAGACAAGGTAGCGATGCAGACACATACAGCCGTAGGCGAACGGACTTTAAGACAAGGTAGCGATGCAGACAGATACAAATTACAGACGTAGGCAAACGGACTTTAATACAAGGTAGCGATGCAGACAGATACAGACGTAGGCGAACGGACTTTAAAACAAGGTAGCGATGCAGACAGATACAGACGTAGGCGAACGGACTTTAAGATGAGGTAGCGATACGGACAGATACAGACGTAGGCTAACGGACTTTAAGACAAGGTAGCGATGCAGACAGATACAGACGTAGGCGAACGGACTTTAAGACAAGGTAGCGATGCAGACGGATAGTATTTACAGACGTAGGCAAACGGACTTTAAGACAAGGTAGCGATGCAGACAGATACAGACGTAGGCGATCGGACTATTAAGACAAGGTACCGATACAGACAGATACAAATTACAGACGTAGGCAAACGGACTTTAAGACAAGGTAGCGATGCAGGCAGATACAGACGTAGGCGAACGGACTTTAAGACCAGGTAGCGATGCAGACAGATAGAAATTACAGACGTAGGCAAACGGACTTTAAGACAAGGTAGCGATGCAGACAGATACAAATTACAGACGTGGGCACATGGACTTTAAGACAAGGTAGCGATGCAGACAGATACAGATGTAGGCGAACGGACTTTAAGACAAGGTAGCGATGCAGACAGATACAAATCACAGACGTAGGCAAACGGACTTTAAGACAAGGTAGCGATTCAGACAGATACAGACGTAGGCGAACGGACTTTAAGACAAGTAGCGATGCAGACAGATACAAATTACAGACGTGGGCACACGGACTTTGAGACAAGGTAGCGATGCAGACAGATACAGACGTAGGCGATCGGACTTTAAGACAAGGTAGCGATGCAGACAGATACAAATTACAGACGTGATGAAAGGAACTTTAAGACAAGGTAGCGATGCAGAAAGATACAGACGTAGGCGATCGGACTTTAAAACAAGGTAGCCATGCAATCAGATACAGACGTAGGGGAACAGACTTTAAGACAAGGTAGCGATGCAGACAGATACAAATTACAGACGTAGGCAAACGGACTTTAAGACAAGGTAGCGATGCAGACACATACAGACGTAGGCGAACGGACTTTAAGACAAGGTAGCGATGCAGACAGATACAGACGTAGGCAAACGGGCTTGAAGACAAGGTAGCGATGCAGACGGATACAGACGTAGGTGAACGGACTTTAGGACAAGGTAGCGATGCAGACAGATGCAAATTACACACATAGGCGAACGGACTTTAAGACAAGGTAGCGATGCAGACAGATACAGACGTAGGCGAACGTACTTTAAGACAAGGTAGCGATGCAGACAGATACAGACCTGAGCGAACGGACTTTAAGACAAGGTAGCGATGCAGACAGATACAATTTACAGACGTCGGCAAAGGGACTTTAAGACAAGGTAGCGATTCAGACAGATACAGACGTAGGCGAACGGACTTTAAGACATGGTAGCGATGCAGACAGATACAAATTACAGACGTGATGAAAGGAACTTTAAGACAAGGTAGCGATGCAGAAAGATACAGACGTAGGCGAACGGACTTTAAGACAAGGTAGCGATGCAGACGGATAGTATTTACAGACGTAGGCAAACGGACTTTAAGACAAGGTAGCGATGCAGACAGATACAGACGTAGGCGATCGGACTATTAAGACAAGGTACCGATACAGATAGATACAAATTACAGACGTAGGCAAACGGACTTTAAGACAAGGTAGCGATGCAGGCAGATACAGACGTAGGCGAACGGACTTTAAGACCAGGTAGCGATGCAGACAGATAGAAATTACAGACGTAGGCAAACGGACTTTAAGACAACGTAGCGATGCAGACAGATACAGACGTAGGCGATCGGACTTTAAGACAAGGTACCGATGCAGATAGATACAAATTACAGACGTGGGCACATGTACTTTAAGACAAGGTAGCGATGCAGACAGATACAGACGTAGGCGAACGGACTTTAAGACAAGGTAGCGATGCAGACAGATACAAATTACAGACGTAGGCAAACGGACTTTAAGACAAGGTAGCGATTCAGACAGATACAGACGTAGGCGAACGGACTTTAAGACATGGTAGCGATGCAGACAGATACAAATTACAGACGTGATGAAAGGAACTTTAAGACAAGGTAGCGATGCAGAAAGATACAGACGTAGGCGATCGGACTTTAAAACAAGGTAGCCATGCAATCAGATACAGACGTAGGCAAACGGACTTTAAGACAAGGTAGCGATGCAGACACATACAGACGTAGGCGAACGGACTTTAAGACAAGGTAGCGATGCAGACAGATACAGACGTAGGCAAACGGGCTTGAAGACAAGGTAGCGATGCAGACGGATACAGACGTAGGCGAACGGACTTTAAGACAAGGTAGCGATGCAGTCAGATACAAATTACAGACGTAGGCAAACGGACTTTAAGACAAGGTAGCGATGCAGACAGATACAGACGTAGGCGAACGTACTTTAAGACAAGGTAGCGATGCAGACAGATACAGACCTGAGCGAACGGGCTTTAAGACAAGGTAGCGATGCAGACAGATACAGACGTAGGCGAACGGACTTTAAGACAAGGTAGCTATATAGACAGATACAAATTACAGACGTGGGCAAACGGACTTTAAGACAAGGTAGCGATGCAGACAGATACAGACGTAGGCGAACGTACTTTAAGACAAGGTACCGACGCAGACAGATACAGACCTGAGCAAACGGACTTTAAGACAAGGTAGCGATGCAGACAGATACAAATTACAGACGTGGGCAAACGGACTTTAAGACAAGGTAGCGATGCAGACAGATACAGACGTAGCCGAACGGACTTTAAGACAAGGTAGCGATGCAGACAGATATAAATTAAAGACGTATGCAAACGGACTTTAAGACAAGGTAGCGATGCAGACAGATACAGACGTAGGCGAACGGACTTTAAAACAAGGTAGCGTTGCAGACAGATACAGACGTAGGCGAACGGACTTTAAGACGAGGTAGCGATACAGACAGATACAGACGTAGGCGAACGGACTTTAAGACAAGGTAGCGATGCAGACAGATACAAATTGCAGACGTAGGCGAACGGACTTTAATACAAGGTAGCGATGCAGATAGATACAAATTACAGACGTGGGCAAACGGACTTTAAGACAAGGTAGCGATTCAGACAGATACAGACGGTGGGCGAACGGACTTTAAGACAAGGTAGCGATGCAGACAGATACAAATTACAGACGTGGGCACACGGACTTTAAGACAAGGTAGCGATACAGACAGATACAGACGTAGGCGAACGGACTTTAAAACAAGGTAGCGATGCAGACAGATACAGACGTAGGCGAACGGACTTTAAGACGAGGTAGCGATACAGACAGATACAGACGTAGGCGAACGGACTTTAAGACAAGGTAGCGATGCAAACAGATACAAATTACAGACGTGGGCACACGGACTTTAAGACAAGGTAGCGATACAGACAGATACAGACGTAGGCGAACGGACTTTAAAACAAGGTAGCGATGCAGACAGATACAGACGTAGGCGAACGGACTTTAAGACGAGGTAGCGATACAGACAGATACAGACGTAGGCGAACGGACTTTAAGACAAGGTAGCGATGCAAACAGATACAAATTGCAGACGTAGGGGAACGGACTTTAGGACAAGGTAGCGATGCAGACAGATGCAAATTACACACGTAGGCGAACGGACTTTAAGACAAGGTAGCGATGCAGACAGATACAGACGTAGGCAAACGGACTTTAAGACCAAGTAGCGATGCACACAGATACAGACGTAGGCAAACGGACTTTAAGACAAGGTAGCGATGCAGACAGATACAAATTACAGACGTGATCAAACGGACTTTAAGACAAGGTAGCGATGCAGGCAGATACAGACGTAGGCGAACGGACTTTAAGACCAGGTAGCGATGCAGACAGATAGAAATTACAGACGTAGGCAAACGGACTTTAAGACAAGGTAGCGATGCAGACAGATACCGACGTAGGCGAACGGACTTTAAGACATGGTAGCGATGCAGACAGATACAAATTACAGACGTGATGAAAGGAACTTTAAGACAATGTAGCGATGCAGAAAGATACAGACGTAGGCGATCGGACTTTAAAACAAGGTAGCCATGCAATCAGATACAAATTACAGACGTAGGCAAACGGACTTTAATACAAGGTAGCGATGCAGACAGATACAGACGTAGGCGAACGGACTTTAAAACAAGGTAGCGATGCAGACAGATACAGACGTAGGCGAACGGACTTAAGATGAGGTAGCGATACGGACAGATACAGACGTAGGCGAACGGACTTTAAGACAAGGTAGCGATGCAGACAGATACATACGTAGGCGAACGGACTTTAAGACAAGGTAGCGATGCAGACGGATAGTATTTACAGATGTAGGCAAACGGACTTTAAGACAAGGTAGCGATGCAGACAGATACAGACGTAGGCGATCGGACTATTAAGACAAGGTACCGATACAGATAGATACAAATTACAGACGTAGGCAAACGGACTTAGGACAAGGTAGCGATGCAGGCAGATACAGACGTAGGCGAACGGACTTTAAGACAAGGTAGCGATGCAGACAGATAGAAATTACAGACGTAGGCAAACGGACTTTAAGACAAGGTAGCGATGCAGACAGATACAGACGTAGGCGATCGGACTTTAAGACAAGGTACCGATGCAGATAGATACAAATTACAGACGTGGGCACATGGACTTTAAGACAAGGTAGCGATGCAGACAGATACAGACGTAGGCGAACGGACTTTAAGACAAGGTAGCGATGCAGACAGATACAAATTACAGACGTAGGCAAACGGACTTTAAGACAAGGTAGCGATTCAGACAGATACAGACGTAGGCGATCGGACTTTAAGACAAGGTAGCGATGCAGACAGATACAAATTACAGACGTGATGAAAGGAACTTTAAGACAAGGTAGCGATGCAGAAAGATACAGACGTAGGCGATCGGACTTTAAAACAAGGTAGCCATGCAATCAGATACAGACGTAGGCGAACAGACTTTAAGACAAGGTAGCGATGCAGACAGATACAAATTACAGACGTATGCAAACGGACTTTAAGACAAGGTAGCGATGCAGACACATACAGACGTAGGCGAACGGACTTTAAGACAAGGTAGCGATGCAGACAGATACAGACGTAGGCAAACGGGCTTGAAGACAAGGTAGCGATGCAGACGGATACAGACGTAGGCGAACGGACTTTAAGACAAGGTAGCGATGCAGTCAGATACAAATTACAGACGTAGGCAAACGGACTTTAAGACAAGGTAGCGATGCAGACAGATACAGACCTGAGCGAACGGGCTTTAAGACAAGGTAGCGATGCAGACAGATACAGACGTAGGCGAACGGACTTTAAGACAAGGTAGCTATATAGACAGATACAAATTACAGACGTGGGCAAACGGACTTTAAGACAAGGTAGCGATGCAGACAGATACAGACGTAGGCGAACGTACTTTAAGACAAGGTACCGACGCAGACAGATACAGACCTGAGCAAACGGACTTTAAGACAAGGTAGCGATGCAGACAGATACAAATTACAGACGTGGGCAAACGGACTTTAAGACAAGGTAGCGATGCAGACAGATACAGACGTAGCCGAACGGACTTTAAGACAAGGTAGCGATGCAGACAGATATAAATTAAAGACGTAGGCAAACGGACTTTAAGACAAGGTAGCGATGCAGACAGATACAGACGTAGGCGAACGGACTTTAAAACAAGGTAGCGTTGCAGACAGATACAGACGTAGGCGAACGGACTTTAAGACGAGGTAGCGATACAGACAGAAACAGACGTAGGCGAACGGACTTTAAGACAAGGTAGCGATGCAGACAGATACAAATTGCAGACGTAGGCGAACGGACTTTAATACAAGGTAGCGATGCAGATAGATACAAATTACAGACGTGGGCACACGGACTTTAAGACAAGGTAGCGATGCAGACAGATACAGACGTAACCGAACGGACTTTAAGACAAGGTAGCGATGCAGACAGATATAAATTAAAGACGTAGGCAAACGGACTTTAAGACAAGGTAGCGATGCAGACAGATACAGACGTAAGCGAACGGACTTTAAAACAAGGTAGCGTTGCAGACAGATACAGACGTAGGCGAACGGACTTTAAGACGAGGTAGCGATACAGACAGATACAGACGTAGGCGAACGGACTTTAAGACAAGGTAGCGATGCAGACAGATACAAATTGCAGACGTAGGCGAACGGACTTTAATACAAGGTAGCGATGCAGATAGATACAAATTACAGACGTGGGCACACGGACTTTAAGACAAGGTAGCGATGCAGACAGATACAGACGTAGGCGAACGGACTTTAAGACCAGGTAGCGATGCAGACAGATACAAATTACAGACGTAGGCAAACGGACTTTAAGACAAGGTAGCGATTCAGACAGATACAGACGTAGGCGAACGGACTTTAAGACAAGGTAGCGATGCAGACAGATACAAATTACAGACGTGGGCACACGGACTTTAAGACAAGGTAGCGATACAGACAGATACAGACGTAGGCGAACGGACTTTAAGACGAGGTAGCGATACAGACAGATACAGACGTAGGCGAACGGACTTTAAGACAAGGTAGCGATGCAAACAGATACAAATTGCAGACGTAGGCGAACGGACTTTAGGACAAGGTAGCGATGCAGACAGATGCAAATTACACACGTAGGCGAACGGACTTTAAGACAAGGTAGCGATGCAGACAGATACAGACGTAGGCAAACGGACTTTAAGACCAAGTAGCTATGCACACAGATACAGACGTAGGCAAACGGACTTTAAGACAAGGTAGCGATGCAGACAGATACAAATTACAGACGTGATCAAACGGACTTTAAGACAAGGTAACGATGCAGGCAGATACAGACGTAGGCGAACGGACTTTAAGACCAGGTAGCGATGCAGACAGATAGAAATTACAGACGTAGGCAAACGGACTTTAAGACAAGGTACCGATGCAGATAGATACAAATTACAGACGTGGGCACACGGACTTTAAGACAAGGTAGCGATGCAGACAGATACAGACGTAGGCGAACGGACTTTAAGACAAGGTAGCGATGCAGACAGATACAAATTACAGACGTGGGCAAACGGACTTTAACAAAAGGTTGCGATTCAGACAGATACAGACGTAGGCGAACGGACTTTAAGACAAGTAGCGATGCAGACAGATACAAATTACAGACGTAGGCGAACGGACTTTAATACAAGGTAGCGATGCAGATAGATACAAATTACAGACGTGGGCACACGGACTTTAAGACAAGGTAGCGATGCACACAGATACAGACGTAGGCGAACGGACTTTAAGACAAGGTAGCGATGCAGACAGATACAAATTACAGACGTAGGCAAACGGACTTTAAGACAAGGTAGCGATTCAGACAGATACAGACGTAGGCGAACGGACTTTAAGACAAGGTAGCGATGCAGACAGATACAAATTACAGACGTAGGCAAACGGACTTTAATACAAGGTAGCGATGCAGACAGATACAGACGTAGGCGAACGGACTTTAAAACAAGGTAGCGATGCAGACAGATACAGACGTAGGCGAACGGACTTTAAGATGAGGTAGCGATACGGACAGATACAGACGTAGGCTAACGGACTTTAAGACAAGGTAGCGATGCAGACAGATACAGACGTAGGCGAACGGACTTTAAGACAAGGTAGCGATGCAGACGGATAGTATTTACAGACGTAGGCAAACGGACTTTAAGACAAGGTAGCGATGCAGACAGATACAGACGTAGGCGATCGGACTATTAAAACAAGGTACCGATACAGATAGATACAAATTACAGACGTAGGCAAACGGACTTTAAGACAAGGTAGCGATGCAGGCAGATACAGACGTAGGCGAACGGACTTTAAGACCAAGTAGCGATGCAGACAGATAGAAATTACAGACGTAGGCAAACGGACTTTAAGACAAGGTAGCGATGCAGACAGATACAGACGTAGGCGATCGGACTTTAAGACAAGGTACCGATGCAGATAGATACAAAATTACAGACGTGGGCACATGGACTTTAAGACAAGGTAGCGATGCAGACAGATACAGACGTAGGCGAACGGACTTTAAAACAAGGTAGCGATGCAGACAGATACAGACGTAGGCGAACGGACTTAAGATGAGGTAGCGATACGGACAGATACAGACGTAGGCGAACGGACTTTAAGACAAGGTAGCGATGCAGACAGATACATACGTAGGCGAACGGACTTTAAGACAAGGTAGCGATGCAGACGGATAGTATTTACAGATGTAGGCAAACGGACTTTAAGACAAGGTAGCGATGCAGACAGATACAGACGTAGGCGATCGGACTATTAAGACAAGGTACCGATACAGATAGATACAAATTACAGACGTAGGCAAACGGACTTTAGGACAAGGTAGCGATGCAGGCAGATACAGACGTAGGCGAACGGACTTTAAGACAAGGTAGCGATGCAGACAGATAGAAATTACAGACGTAGGCAAACGGACTTTAAGACAAGGTAGCGATGCAGACAGATACAGACGTAGGCGATCGGACTTTAAGACAAGGTACCGATGCAGATAGATACAAATTACAGACGTGGGCACATGGACTTTAAGACAAGGTAGCGATGCAGACAGATACAGACGTAGGCGAACGGACTTTAAGACAAGGTAGCGATGCAGACAGATACAAATTACAGACGTAGGCAAACGGACTTTAAGACAAGGTAGCGATTCAGACAGATACAGACGTAGGCGATCGGACTTTAAGACAAGGTAGCGATGCAGACAGATACAAATTACAGACGTGATGAAAGGAACTTTAAGACAAGGTAGCGATGCAGAAAGATACAGACGTAGGCGATCGGACTTTAAAACAAGGTAGCCATGCAATCAGATACAGACGTAGGCGAACAGACTTTAAGACAAGGTAGCGATGCAGACAGATACAAATTACAGACGTATGCAAACGGACTTTAAGACAAGGTAGCGATGCAGACACATACAGACGTAGGCGAACGGACTTTAAGACAAGGTAGCGATGCAGACAGATACAGACGTAGGCAAACGGGCTTGAAGACAAGGTAGCGATGCAGACGGATACAGACGTAGGCGAACGGACTTTAAGACAAGGTAGCGATGCAGTCAGATACAAATTACAGACGTAGGCAAACGGACTTTAAGACAAGGTAGCGATGCAGACAGATACAGACGTAGGCGAACGTACTTTAAGACAAGGTAGCGATGCAGACAGATACAGACCTGAGCGAACGGGCTTTAAGACAAGGTAGCGATGCAGACAGATACAGACGTAGGCGAACGGACTTTAAGACAAGGTAGCTATATAGACAGATACAAATTACAGACGTGGGCAAACGGACTTTAAGACAAGGTAGCGATGCAGACAGATACAGACGTAGGCGAACGTACTTTAAGACAAGGTACCGACGCAGACAGATACAGACCTGAGCAAACGGACTTTAAGACAAGGTAGCGATGCAGACAGATACAAATTACAGACGTGGGCAAACGGACTTTAAGACAAGGTAGCGATGCAGACAGATACAGACGTAGCCGAACGGACTTTAAGACAAGGTAGCGATGCAGACAGATATAAATTAAAGACGTAGGCAAACGGACTTTAAGACAAGGTAGCGATGCAGACAGATACAGACGTAGGCGAACGGACTTTAAAACAAGGTAGCGTTGCAGACAGATACAGACGTAGGCGAACGGACTTTAAGACGAGGTAGCGATACAGACAGAAACAGACGTAGGCGAACGGACTTTAAGACAAGGTAGCGATGCAGACAGATACAAATTGCAGACGTAGGCGAACGGACTTTAATACAAGGTAGCGATGCAGATAGATACAAATTACAGACGTGGGCACACGGACTTTAAGACAAGGTAGCGATGCAGACAGATACAGACGTAACCGAACGGACTTTAAGACAAGGTAGCGATGCAGACAGATATAAATTAAAGACGTAGGCAAACGGACTTTAAGACAAGGTAGCGATGCAGACAGATACAGACGTAAGCGAACGGACTTTAAAACAAGGTAGCGTTGCAGACAGATACAGACGTAGGCGAACGGACTTTAAGACGAGGTAGCGATACAGACAGATACAGACGTAGGCGAACGGACTTTAAGACAAGGTAGCGATGCAGACAGATACAAATTGCAGACGTAGGCGAACGGACTTTAATACAAGGTAGCGATGCAGATAGATACAAATTACAGACGTGGGCACACGGACTTTAAGACAAGGTAGCGATGCAGACAGATACAGACGTAGGCGAACGGACTTTAAGACCAGGTAGCGATGCAGACAGATACAAATTACAGACGTAGGCAAACGGACTTTAAGACAAGGTAGCGATTCAGACAGATACAGACGTAGGCGAACGGACTTTAAGACAAGGTAGCGATGCAGACAGATACAAATTACAGACGTGGGCACACGGACTTTAAGACAAGGTAGCGATACAGACAGATACAGACGTAGGCGAACGGACTTTAAGACGAGGTAGCGATACAGACAGATACAGACGTAGGCGAACGGACTTTAAGACAAGGTAGCGATGCAAACAGATACAAATTGCAGACGTAGGCGAACGGACTTTAGGACAAGGTAGCGATGCAGACAGATGCAAATTACACACGTAGGCGAACGGACTTTAAGACAAGGTAGCGATGCAGACAGATACAGACGTAGGCAAACGGACTTTAAGACAAGGTAGCGATGCAGACAGATACAAATTACAGACGTGATCAAACGGACTTTAAGACAAGGTAACGATGCAGGCAGATACAGACGTAGGCGAACGGACTTTAAGACCAGGTAGCGATGCAGACAGATAGAAATTACAGACGTAGGCAAACGGACTTTAAGACAAGGTAGCGATGCAGACAGATACAGACGTAGGCAATCGGACTTTAAGACAAGGTACCGATGCAGATAGATACAAATTACAGACGTGGGCACACGGACTTTAAGACAAGGTAGCGATGCAGACAGATACAGACGTAGGCGAACGGACTTTAAGACAAGGTAGCGATGCAGACAGATACAAATTACAGACGTGGGCAAACGGACTTTAACAAAAGGTTGCGATTCAGACAGATACAGACGTAGGCGAACGGACTTTAAGACAAGTAGCGATGCAGACAGATACAAATTACAGACGTAGGCGAACGGACTTTAATACAAGGTAGCGATGCAGATAGATACAAATTACAGACGTGGGCACACGGACTTTAAGACAAGGTAGCGATGCACACAGATACAGACGTAGGCGAACGGACTTTAAGACAAGGTAGCGATGCAGACAGATACAAATTACAGACGTAGGCAAACGGACTTTAAGACAAGGTAGCGATTCAGACAGATACAGACGTAGGCGAACGGACTTTAAGACAAGGTAGCGATGCAGACAGATACAAATTACAGACGTAGGCAAACGGACTTTAATACAAGGTAGCGATGCAGACAGATACAGACGTAGGCGAACGGACTTTAAAACAAGGTAGCGATGCAGACAGATACAGACGTAGGCGAACGGACTTTAAGATGAGGTAGCGATACGGACAGATACAGACGTAGGCTAACGGACTTTAAGACAAGGTAGCGATGCAGACAGATACAGACGTAGGCGAACGGACTTTAAGACAAGGTAGCGATGCAGACGGATAGTATTTACAGACGTAGGCAAACGGACTTTAAGACAAGGTAGCGATGCAGACAGATACAGACGTAGGCGATCGGACTATTAAAACAAGGTACCGATACAGATAGATACAAATTACAGACGTAGGCAAACGGACTTTAAGACAAGGTAGCGATGCAGGCAGATACAGACGTAGGCGAACGGACTTTAAGACCAAGTAGCGATGCAGACAGATAGAAATTACAGACGTAGGCAAACGGACTTTAAGACAAGGTAGCGATGCAGACAGATACAGACGTAGGCGATCGGACTTTAAGACAAGGTACCGATGCAGATAGATACAAAATTACAGACGTGGGCACATGGACTTTAAGACAAGGTAGCGATGCAGACAGATACAGACGTAGGCGAACGGACTTTAAGACAAGGTAGCGATGCAGACAGATAGAAATTACAGACGTGATGAAAGGAACTTTAAGACAAGGTAGCGATGCAGAAAGATACAGACGTAGGCGAACGGACTTTAAAACAAGGTAGCGATGCAGATAGATACAAATTACAGACGTGGGCACACGGACTTTAAGACAAGGTAGCGATGCACACAGATACAGACGTAGGCGAACGGACTTTAAGACAAGGTAGCGATGCAGACAGATACAAATTACAGACGTAGGCAAACGGACTTTAAGACAAGGTAGCGATTCAGACAGATACAGACGTAGGCGAACGGACTTTAAGACAAGGTAGCGATGCAGACAGATACAAATTACAGACGTAGGCAAACGGACTTTAATACAAGGTAGCGATGCTGACAGATACAGACGTAGGCGAACGGACTTTAAAACAAGGTAGCGATGCAGACAGATACAGACGTAGGCGAACGGACTTTAAGATGAGGTAGCGATACGGACAGATACAGACGTAGGCTAACGGACTTTAAGACAAGGTAGCGATGCAGACAGATACAGACGTAGGCGAACGGACTTTAAGACCAGGTAGCGATGCAGACGGATAGTATTTACAGACGTAGGCAAACGGACTTTAAGACAAGGTAGCGATGCAGACAGATACAGACGTAGGCGATCGGACTATTAAAACAAGGTACCGATACAGATAGATACAAATTACAGACGTAGGCAAACGGACTTTAAGACAAGGTAGCGATGCAGGCAGATACAGACGTAGGCGAACGGACTTTAAGACCAAGTAGCGATGCAGACAGATAGAAATTACAGACGTAGGCAAACGGACTTTAAGACAAGGTAGCGATGCAGACAGATACAGACGTAGGCGATCGGACTTTAAGACAAGGTACCGATGCAGATAGATACAAAATTACAGACGTGGGCACATGGACTTTAAGACAAGGTAGCGATGCAGACAGATACAGACGTAGGCGAACGGACTTTAAGACAAGGTAGCGATGCAGACAGATACAAATCACAGACGTAGGCAAACGGACTTTAAGAAAAGGTAGCGATTCAGACAGATACAGACGTAGGCGAACGGACTTTAAGACAAGTAGCGATGCAGACAGATACAAATTACAGACGTGGGCACACGGACTTTAAGACAAGGTAGCGATGCAGACAGATACAGACGTAGGCGATCGGACTTTAAGACAAGGTAGCGATGCAGACAGATACAAATTACAGACGTGATGAAAGGAACTTTAAGACAAGGTAGCGATGCAGAAAGATACAGACGTAGGCGATCGGACTTTAAAACAAGGTAGCCATGCAATCAGATACAGACGTAGGCGAACAGACTTTAAGACAAGGTAGCGATGCAGACAGATACAAATTACAGACGTAGGCAAACGGACTTTAAGACAAGGTAGCGATGCAGACACATACAGACGTAGGCGAACGGACTTTAAGACAAGGTAGCGATGCAGACAGATACAGACGTAGGCAAACGGGCTTGAAGACAAGGTAGCGATGCAGACGGATACAGACGTAGGCGAACGGACTTTAAGACAAGGTAGCGATGCAGACAGATACAGACGTAGGCAAACGGACTTTAAGACCAAGTAGCGATGCACACAGATACAGACGTAGGCAAACGGACTTTAAGACAAGGTAGCGATGCAGACAGATACAAATTACAGACGTGATCAAACGGACTTTAAGACAAGGTAGCGATGCAGGCAGATACAGACGTAGGCGAACGGACTTTAAGACCAGGTAGCGATGCAGACAGATAGAAATTACAGACGTAGGCAAACGGACTTTAAGACAAGGTAGCGATGCAGACAGATACAGACGTAGGCAATCGGACTTTAAGACAAGGTACCGATGCAGATAGATACAAATTACAGACGTGGGCACACGGACTTTAAGACAAGGTAGCGATGCAGACAGATACAGACGTAGGCGAACGGACTTTAAGACAAGGTAGCGATGCAGACAGATACAAATTACAGACGTGGGCAAACGGACTTTAAGAAAAGGTTGCGATTCAGACAGATACAGACGTAGGCGAACGGACTTTAAGACAAGTAGCGATGCAGACAGATACAAATTACAGACGTAGGCGAACGGACTTTAATACAAGGTAGCGATGCAGATAGATACAAATTACAGACGTGGGCACACGGACTTTAAGACAAGGTAGCGATGCACACAGATACAGACGTAGGCGTACGGACTTTAAGACAAGGTAGCGATGCAGATAGATACAAATTACAGACGTAGGCAAACGGACTTTAAGACAAGGTAGCGATTCAGACAGATACAGACGTAGGCGAACGGACTTTAAGACAAGGTAGCGATGCAGACAGATACAAATTACAGACGTAGGCAAACGGACTTTAATACAAGGTAGCGATGCAGACAGATACAGACGTAGGCGAACGGACTTTAAAACAAGGTAGCGATGCAGACAGATACAGACGTAGGCGAACGGACTTAAGATGAGGTAGCGATACGGACAGATACAGACGTAGGCGAACGGACTTTAAGACAAGGTAGCGATGCAGACAGATACATACGTAGGCGAACGGACTTTAAGACAAGGTAGCGATGCAGACGGATAGTATTTACAGACGTAGGCAAACGGACTTTAAGACAAGGTAGCGATGCAGACAGATACAGACGTAGGCGATCGGACTATTAAGACAAGGTACCGATACAGATAGATACAAATTACAGACGTAGGCAAACGGACTTTAGGACAAGGTAGCGATGCAGGCAGATACAGACGTAGGCGAACGGACTTTAAGACAAGGTAGCGATGCAGACAGATAGAAATTACAGACGTAGGCAAACGGACTTTAAGACAAGGTAGCGATGCAGACAGATACAGACGTAGGCGATCGGACTTTAAGACAAGGTACCGATGCAGATAGATACAAATTACAGACGTGGGCACATGGACTTTAAGACAAGGTAGCGATGCAGACAGATACAGACGTAGGCGAACGGACTTTAAGACAAGGTAGCGATGCAGACAGATACAAATTACAGACGTAGGCAAACGGACTTTAAGACAAGGTAGCGATTCAGACAGATACAGACGTAGGCGATCGGACTTTAAGACAAGGTAGCGATGCAGACAGATACAAATTACAGACGTGATGAAAGGAACTTTAAGACAAGGTAGCGATGCAGAAAGATACAGACGTAGGCGATCGGACTTTAAAACAAGGTAGCCATGCAATCAGATACAGACGTAGGCGAACAGACTTTAAGACAAGGTAGCGATGCAGACAGATACAAATTACAGACGTATGCAAACGGACTTTAAGACAAGGTAGCGATGCAGACACATACAGACGTAGGCGAACGGACTTTAAGACAAGGTAGCGATGCAGACAGATACAGACGTAGGCAAACGGGCTTGAAGACAAGGTAGCGATGCAGACGGATACACACGTAGGCGAACGGACTTTAAGACAAGGTAGCGATGCAGTCAGATACAAATTACAGACGTAGGCAAACGGACTTTAAGACAAGGTAGCGATGCAGACAGATACAGACGTAGGCGAACGTACTTTAAGACAAGGTAGCGATGCAGACAGATACAGACCTGAGCGAACGGACTTTAAGACAAGGTAGCGATGCAGACAGATACAGACGTAGGCGAACGGACTTTAAGACAAGGTAGCTATACAGACAGATACAAATTACAGACGTAGGCAAACGGACTTTAAGACAAGGTAGCGTTGCAGACAGATACAGACGTAGGCGAACGGACTTTAAGACAAGGTAGCTATACAGACAGATACAAATTACAGACGTAGGCAAACGGACTTTAAGACAAGGTACCGATGCAGATAGATACAAAATTACAGACGTGGGCACATGGACTTTAAGACAAGGTAGCGATGCAGACAGATACAGACGTAGGCGAACGGACTTTAAGACAAGGTAGCGATGCAGACAGATACAAATCACAGACGTAGGCAAACGGACTTTAAGAAAAGGTAGCGATTCAGACAGATACAGACGTAGGCGAACGGACTTTAAGACAAGTAGCGATGCAGACAGATACAAATTACAGACGTGGGCACACGGACTTTAAGACAAGGTAGCGATGCAGACAGATACAGACGTAGGCGATCGGACTTTAAGACAAGGTAGCGATGCAGACAGATACAAATTACAGACGTGATGAAAGGAACTTTAAGACAAGGTAGCGATGAAGAAAGATACAGACGTAGGCGATCGGACTTTAAAACAAGGTAGCCATGCAATCAGATACAGACGTAGGCGAACAGACTTTAAGACAAGGTAGCGATGCAGACAGATACAAATTACAGACGTAGGCAAACGGACTTTAAGACAAGGTAGCGATGCAGACACATACAGACGTAGGCGAACGGACTTTAAGACAAGGTAGCGATGCAGACAGATACAGACGTAGGCAAACGGGCTTGAAGACAAGGTAGCGATGCAGACGGATACAGACGTAGGCGAACGGACTTTAAGACAAGGTAGCGATGCAGACAGATACAGACGTAGGCAAACGGACTTTAAGACCAAGTAGCGATGCACACAGATACAGACGTAGGCAAACGGACTTTAAGACAAGGTAGCGATGCAGACAGATACAAATTACAGACGTGATCAAACGGACTTTAAGACAAGGTAGCGATGCAGGCAGATACAGACGTAGGCGAACGGACTTTAAGACCAGGTAGCGATGCAGACAGATAGAAATTACAGACGTAGGCAAACGGACTTTAAGACAAGGTAGCGATGCAGACAGATACAGACGTAGGCAATCGGACTTTAAGACAAGGTACCGATGCAGATAGATACAAATTACAGACGTGGGCACACGGACTTTAAGACAAGGTAGCGATGCAGACAGATACAGACGTAGGCGAACGGACTTTAAGACAAGGTAGCGATGCAGACAGATACAAATTACAGACGTGGGCAAACGGACTTTAAGAAAAGGTTGCGATTCAGACAGATACAGACGTAGGCGAACGGACTTTAAGACAAGTAGCGATGCAGACAGATACAAATTACAGACGTAGGCGAACGGACTTTAATACACGGTAGCGATGCAGATAGATACAAATTACAGACGTGGGCACACGGACTTTAAGACAAGGTAGCGATGCACACAGATACAGACGTAGGCGTACGGACTTTAAGACAAGGTAGCGATGCAGATAGATACAAATTACAGACGTAGGCAAACGGACTTTAAGACAAGGTAGCGATTCAGACAGATACAGACGTAGGCGAACGGACTTTAAGACAAGGTAGCGATGCAGACAGATACAAATTACAGACGTAGGCAAACGGACTTTAATACAAGGTAGCGATGCAGACAGATACAGACGTAGGCGAACGGACTTTAAAACAAGGTAGCGATGCAGACAGATACAGACGTAGGCGAACGGACTTAAGATGAGGTAGCGATACGGACAGATACAGACGTAGGCGAACGGACTTTAAGACAAGGTAGCGATGCAGACAGATACATACGTAGGCGAACGGACTTTAAGACAAGGTAGCGATGCAGACGGATAGTATTTACAGACGTAGGCAAACGGACTTTAAGACAAGGTAGCGATGCAGACAGATACAGACGTAGGCGATCGGACTATTAAGACAAGGTACCGATACAGATAGATACAAATTACAGACGTAGGCAAACGGACTTTAGGACAAGGTAGCGATGCAGGCAGATACAGACGTAGGCGAACGGACTTTAAGACAAGGTAGCGATGCAGACAGATAGAAATTACAGACGTAGGCAAACGGACTTTAAGACAAGGTAGCGATGCAGACAGATACAGACGTAGGCGATCGGACTTTAAGACAAGGTACCGATGCAGATAGATACAAATTACAGACGTGGGCACATGGACTTTAAGACAAGGTAGCGATGCAGACAGATACAGACGTAGGCGAACGGACTTTAAGACAAGGTAGCGATGCAGACAGATACAAATTACAGACGTAGGCAAACGGACTTTAAGACAAGGTAGCGATTCAGACAGATACAGACGTAGGCGATCGGACTTTAAGACAAGGTAGCGATGCAGACAGATACAAATTACAGACGTGATGAAAGGAACTTTAAGACAAGGTAGCGATGCAGAAAGATACAGACGTAGGCGATCGGACTTTAAAACAAGGTAGCCATGCAATCAGATACAGACGTAGGCGAACAGACTTTAAGACAAGGTAGTGATGCAGACAGATACAAATTACAGACGTATGCAAACGGACTTTAAGACAAGGTAGCGATGCAGACACATACAGACGTAGGCGAACGGACTTTAAGACAAGGTAGCGATGCAGACAGATACAGACGTAGGCAAACGGGCTTGAAGACAAGGTAGCGATGCAGACGGATACAGACGTAGGCGAACGGACTTTAAGACAAGGTAGCGATGCAGTCAGATACAAATTACAGACGTAGGCAAACGGACTTTAAGACAAGGTAGCGATGCAGACAGATACAGACGTAGGCGAACGTACTTTAAGACAAGGTAGCGATGCAGACAGATACAGACCTGAGCGAACGGGCTTTAAGACAAGGTAGCGATGCAGACAGATACAGACGTAGGCGAACGGACTTTAAGACAAGGTAGCTATATAGACAGATACAAATTACAGACGTGGGCAAACGGACTTTAAGACAAGGTAGCGATGCAGACAGATACAGACGTAGGCGAACGTACTTTAAGACAAGGTACCGACGCAGACAGATACAGACCTGAGCAAACGGACTTTAAGACAAGGTAGCGATGCAGACAGATACAAATTACAGACGTGGGCAAACGGACTTTAAGACAAGGTAGCGATGCAGACAGATACAGACGTAGCCGAACGGACTTTAAGACAAGGTAGCGATGCAGACAGATATAAATTAAAGACGTAGGCAAACGGACTTTAAGACAAGGTAGCGATGCAGACAGATACAGACGTAGGCGAACGGACTTTAAAACAAGGTAGCGTTGCAGACAGATACAGACGTAGGCGAACGGACTTTAAGACGAGGTAGCGATACAGACAGAAACAGACGTAGGCGAACGGACTTTAAGACAAGGTAGCGATGCAGACAGATACAAATTGCAGACGTAGGCGAACGGACTTTAATACAAGGTAGCGATGCAGATAGATACAAATTACAGACGTGGGCACACGGACTTTAAGACAAGGTAGCGATGCAGACAGATACAGACGTAACCGAACGGACTTTAAGACAAGGTAGCGATGCAGACAGATATAAATTAAAGACGTAGGCAAACGGACTTTAAGACAAGGTAGCGATGCAGACAGATACAGACGTAAGCGAACGGACTTTAAGACAAGGTAGCGATGCAGACAGATACAAATTACAGACGTAGGCAAACGGACTTTAATACAAGGTAGCGATGCAGACAGATACAGACGTAGGCGAACGGACTTTAAAACAAGGTAGCGATGCAGACAGATACAGACGTAGGCGAACGGACTTTAAGATGAGGTAGCGATACGGACAGATACAGACGTAGGCTAACGGACTTTAAGACAAGGTAGCGATGCAGACAGATACAGACGTAGGCGAACGGACTTTAAGACAAGGTAGCGATGCAGACGGATAGTATTTACAGACGTAGGCAAACGGACTTTAAGACAAGGTAGCGATGCAGACAGATACAGACGTAGGCGATCGGACTATTAAAACAAGGTACCGATACAGATAGATACAAATTACAGACGTAGGCAAACGGACTTTAAGACAAGGTAGCGATGCAGGCAGATACAGACGTAGGCGAACGGACTTTAAGACCAAGTAGCGATGCAGACAGATAGAAATTACAGACGTAGGCAAACGGACTTTAAGACAAGGTAGCGATGCAGACAGATACAGACGTAGGCGATCGGACTTTAAGACAAGGTACCGATGCAGATAGATACAAAATTACAGACGTGGGCACATGGACTTTAAGACAAGGTAGCGATGCAGACAGATACAGACGTAGGCGAACGGACTTTAAGACAAGGTAGCGATGCAGACAGATAGAAATTACAGACGTGATGAAAGGAACTTTAAGACAAGGTAGCGATGCAGAAAGATACAGACGTAGGCGAACGGACTTTAAAACAAGGTAGCGATGCAGATAGATACAAATTACAGACGTGGGCACACGGACTTTAAGACAAGGTAGCGATGCACACAGATACAGACGTAGGCGAACGGACTTTAAGACAAGGTAGCGATGCAGACAGATACAAATTACAGACGTAGGCAAACGGACTTTAAGACAAGGTAGCGATTCAGACAGATACAGACGTAGGCGAACGGACTTTAAGACAAGGTAGCGATGCAGACAGATACAAATTACAGACGTAGGCAAACGGACTTTAATACAAGGTAGCGATGCAGACAGATACAGACGTAGGCGAACGGACTTTAAAACAAGGTAGCGATGCAGACAGATACAGACGTTGGCGAACGGACTTTAAGATGAGGTAGCGATACGGACAGATACAGACGTAGGCTAACGGACTTTAAGACAAGGTAGCGATGCAGACAGATACAGACGTAGGCGAACGGACTTTAAGACCAGGTAGCGATGCAGACGGATAGTATTTACAGACGTAGGCAAACGGACTTTAAGACAAGGTAGCGATGCAGACAGATACAGACGTAGGCGATCGGACTATTAAAACAAGGTACCGATACAGATAGATACAAATTACAGACGTAGGCAAACGGACTTTAAGACAAGGTAGCGATGCAGGCAGATACAGACGTAGGCGAACGGACTTTAAGACCAAGTAGCGATGCAGACAGATAGAAATTACAGACGTAGGCAAACGGACTTTAAGACAAGGTAGCGATGCAGACAGATACAGACGTAGGCGATCGGACTTTAAGACAAGGTACCGATGCAGATAGATACAAAATTACAGACGTGGGCACATGGACTTTAAGACAAGGTAGCGATGCAGACAGATACAGACGTAGGCGAACGGACTTTAAGACAAGGTAGCGATGCAGACAGATACAAATCACAGACGTAGGCAAACGGACTTTAAGAAAAGGTAGCGATTCAGACAGATACAGACGTAGGCGAACGGACTTTAAGACAAGTAGCGATGCAGACAGATACAAATTACAGACGTGGGCACACGGACTTTAAGACAAGGTAGCGATGCAGACAGATACAGACGTAGGCGATCGGACTTTAAGACAAGGTAGCGATGCAGACAGATACAAATTACAGACGTGATGAAAGGAACTTTAAGACAAGGTAGCGATGCAGAAAGATACAGACGTAGGCGATCGGACTTTAAAACAAGGTAGCCATGCAATCAGATACAGACGTAGGCGAACAGACTTTAAGACAAGGTAGCGATGCAGACAGATACAAATTGCAGACGTAGGCAAACGGACTTTAAGACAAGGTAGCGATGCAGACACATACAGACGTAGGCGAACGGACTTTAAGACAAGGTAGCGATGCAGACAGATACAGACGTAGGCAAACGGGCTTGAAGACAAGGTAGCGATGCAGACGGATACAGACGTAGGCGAACGGACTTTAAGACAAGGTAGCGATGCAGACAGATACAGACGTAGGCAAACGGACTTTAAGACCAAGTAGCGATGCACACAGATACAGACGTAGGCAAACGGACTTTAAGACAAGGTAGCGATGCAGACAGATACAAATTACAGACGTGATCAAACGGACTTTAAGACAAGGTAGCGATGCAGGCAGATACAGACGTAGGCGAACGGACTTTAAGACCAGGTAGCGATGCAGACAGATAGAAATTACAGACGTAGGCAAACGGACTTTAAGACAAGGTAGCGATGCAGACAGATACAGACGTAGGCAATCGGACTTTAAGACAAGGTACCGATGCAGATAGATACAAATTACAGACGTGGGCACACGGACTTTAAGACAAGGTAGCGATGCAGACAGATACAGACGTAGGCGAACGGACTTTAAGACAAGGTAGCGATGCAGACAGATACAAATTACAGACGTGGGCAAACGGACTTTAAGAAAAGGTTGCGATTCAGACAGATACAGACGTAGGCGAACGGACTTTAAGACAAGTAGCGATGCAGACAGATACAAATTACAGACGTAGGCGAACGGACTTTAATACAAGGTAGCGATGCAGATAGATACAAATTACAGACGTGGGCACACGGACTTTAAGACAAGGTAGCGATGCACACAGATACAGACGTAGGCGTACGGACTTTAAGACAAGGTAGCGATGCAGATAGATACAAATTACAGACGTAGGCAAACGGACTTTAAGACAAGGTAGCGATTCAGACAGATACAGACGTAGGCGAACGGACTTTAAGACAAGGTAGCGATGCAGACAGATACAAATTACAGACGTAGGCAAACGGACTTTAATACAAGGTAGCGATGCAGACAGATACAGACGTAGGCGAACGGACTTTAAAACAAGGTAGCGATGCAGACAGATACAGACGTAGGCGAACGGACTTAAGATGAGGTAGCGATACGGACAGATACAGACGTAGGCGAACGGACTTTAAGACAAGGTAGCGATGCAGACAGATACATACGTAGGCGAACGGACTTTAAGACAAGGTAGCGATGCAGACGGATAGTATTTACAGACGTAGGCAAACGGACTTTAAGACAAGGTAGCGATGCAGACAGATACAGACGTAGGCGATCGGACTATTAAGACAAGGTACCGATACAGATAGATACAAATTACAGACGTAGGCAAACGGACTTTAGGACAAGGTAGCGATGCAGGCAGATACAGACGTAGGCGAACGGACTTTAAGACAAGGTAGCGATGCAGACAGATAGAAATTACAGACGTAGGCAAACGGACTTTAAGACAAGGTAGCGATGCAGACAGATACAGACGTAACCGAACGGACTTTAAGACAAGGTAGCGATGCAGACAGATATAAATTAAAGACGTAGGCAAACGGACTTTAATACAAGGTAGCGATGCAGACAGATACAGACGTAGGCGAACGGACTTTAAAACAAGGTAGCGATGCAGACAGATACAGACGTAGGCGAACGGACTTTAAGATGAGGTAGCGATACGGACAGATACAGACGTAGGCTAACGGACTTTAAGACAAGGTAGCGATGCAGACAGATACAGACGTAGGCGAACGGACTTTAAGACAAGGTAGCGATGCAGACGGATAGTATTTACAGACGTAGGCAAACGGACTTTAAGACAAGGTAGCGATGCAGACAGATACAGACGTAGGCGATCGGACTATTAAAACAAGGTACCGATACAGATAGATACAAATTACAGACGTAGGCAAACGGACTTTAAGACAAGGTAGCGATGCAGGCAGATACAGACGTAGGCGAACGGACTTTAAGACCAAGTAGCGATGCAGACAGATAGAAATTACAGACGTAGGCAAACGGACTTTAAGACAAGGTAGCGATGCAGACAGATACAGACGTAGGCGATCGGACTTTAAGACAAGGTACCGATGCAGATAGATACAAAATTACAGACGTGGGCACATGGACTTTAAGACAAGGTAGCGATGCAGACAGATACAGACGTAGGCGAACGGACTTTAAGACAAGGTAGCGATGCAGACAGATAGAAATTACAGACGTGATGAAAGGAACTTTAAGACAAGGTAGCGATGCAGAAAGATACAGACGTAGGCGAACGGACTTTAAAACAAGGTAGCGATGCAGATAGATACAAATTACAGACGTGGGCACACGGACTTTAAGACAAGGTAGCGATGCACACAGATACAGACGTAGGCGAACGGACTTTAAGACAAGGTAGCGATGCAGACAGATACAAATTACAGACGTAGGCAAACGGACTTTAAGACAAGGTAGCGATTCAGACAGATACAGACGTAGGCGAACGGACTTTAAGACAAGGTAGCGATGCAGACAGATACAAATTACAGACGTAGGCAAACGGACTTTAATACAAGGTAGCGATGCAGACAGATACAGACGTAGGCGAACGGACTTTAAAACAAGGTAGCGATGCAGACAGATACAGACGTTGGCGAACGGACTTTAAGATGAGGTAGCGATACGGACAGATACAGACGTAGGCTAACGGACTTTAAGACAAGGTAGCGATGCAGACAGATACAGACGTAGGCGAACGGACTTTAAGACCAGGTAGCGATGCAGACGGATAGTATTTACAGACGTAGGCAAACGGACTTTAAGACAAGGTAGCGATGCAGACAGATACAGACGTAGGCGATCGGACTATTAAAACAAGGTACCGATACAGATAGATACAAATTACAGACGTAGGCAAACGGACTTTAAGACAAGGTAGCGATGCAGGCAGATACAGACGTAGGCGAACGGACTTTAAGACCAAGTAGCGATGCAGACAGATAGAAATTACAGACGTAGGCAAACGGACTTTAAGACAAGGTAGCGATGCAGACAGATACAGACGTAGGCGATCGGACTTTAAGACAAGGTACCGATGCAGATAGATACAAAATTACAGACGTGGGCACATGGACTTTAAGACAAGGTAGCGATGCAGACAGATACAGACGTAGGCGAACGGACTTTAAGACAAGGTAGCGATGCAGACAGATACAAATCACAGACGTAGGCAAACGGACTTTAAGAAAAGGTAGCGATTCAGACAGATACAGACGTAGGCGAACGGACTTTAAGACAAGTAGCGATGCAGACAGATACAAATTACAGACGTGGGCACACGGACTTTAAGACAAGGTAGCGATGCAGACAGATACAGACGTAGGCGATCGGACTTTAAGACAAGGTAGCGATGCAGACAGATACAAATTACAGACGTGATGAAAGGAACTTTAAGACAAGGTAGCGATGCAGAAAGATACAGACGTAGGCGATCGGACTTTAAAACAAGGTAGCCATGCAATCAGATACAGACGTAGGCGAACAGACTTTAAGACAAGGTAGCGATGCAGACAGATACAAATTGCAGACGTAGGCAAACGGACTTTAAGACAAGGTAGCGATGCAGACACATACAGACGTAGGCGAACGGACTTTAAGACAAGGTAGCGATGCAGACAGATACAGACGTAGGCAAACGGGCTTGAAGACAAGGTAGCGATGCAGACGGATACAGACGTAGGCGAACGGACTTTAAGACAAGGTAGCGATGCAGACAGATACAGACGTAGGCAAACGGACTTTAAGACCAAGTAGCGATGCACACAGATACAGACGTAGGCAAACGGACTTTAAGACAAGGTAGCGATGCAGACAGATACAAATTACAGACGTGATCAAACGGACTTTAAGACAAGGTAGCGATGCAGGCAGATACAGACGTAGGCGAACGGACTTTAAGACCAGGTAGCGATGCAGACAGATAGAAATTACAGACGTAGGCAAACGGACTTTAAGACAAGGTAGCGATGCAGACAGATACAGACGTAGGCAATCGGACTTTAAGACAAGGTACCGATGCAGATAGATACAAATTACAGACGTGGGCACACGGACTTTAAGACAAGGTAGCGATGCAGACAGATACAGACGTAGGCGAACGGACTTTAAGACAAGGTAGCGATGCAGACAGATACAAATTACAGACGTGGGCAAACGGACTTTAAGAAAAGGTTGCGATTCAGACAGATACAGACGTAGGCGAACGGACTTTAAGACAAGTAGCGATGCAGACAGATACAAATTACAGACGTAGGCGAACGGACTTTAATACAAGGTAGCGATGCAGATAGATACAAATTACAGACGTGGGCACACGGACTTTAAGACAAGGTAGCGATGCACACAGATACAGACGTAGGCGTACGGACTTTAAGACAAGGTAGCGATGCAGATAGATACAAATTACAGACGTAGGCAAACGGACTTTAAGACAAGGTAGCGATTCAGACAGATACAGACGTAGGCGAACGGACTTTAAGACAAGGTAGCGATGCAGACAGATACAAATTACAGACGTAGGCAAACGGACTTTAATACAAGGTAGCGATGCAGACAGATACAGACGTAGGCGAACGGACTTTAAAACAAGGTAGCGATGCAGACAGATACAGACGTAGGCGAACGGACTTAAGATGAGGTAGCGATACGGACAGATACAGACGTAGGCGAACGGACTTTAAGACAAGGTAGCGATGCAGACAGATACATACGTAGGCGAACGGACTTTAAGACAAGGTAGCGATGCAGACGGATAGTATTTACAGACGTAGGCAAACGGACTTTAAGACAAGGTAGCGATGCAGACAGATACAGACGTAGGCGATCGGACTATTAAGACAAGGTACCGATACAGATAGATACAAATTACAGACGTAGGCAAACGGACTTTAGGACAAGGTAGCGATGCAGGCAGATACAGACGTAGGCGAACGGACTTTAAGACAAGGTAGCGATGCAGACAGATAGAAATTACAGACGTAGGCAAACGGACTTTAAGACAAGGTAGCGATGCAGACAGATACAGACGTAGGCGATCGGACTTTAAGACAAGGTACCGATGCAGATAGATACAAATTACAGACGTGGGCACATGGACTTTAAAACAAGGTAGCGATGCAGACAGATACAGACGTAGGCGAACGGACTTTAAGACAAGGTAGCGATGCAGACAGATACAAATTACAGACGTAGGCAAACGGACTTTAAGACAAGGTAGCGATTCAGACAGATACAGACGTAGGCGATCGGACTTTAAGACAAGGTAGCGATGCAGACAGATACAAATTACAGACGTGATGAAAGGAACTTTAAGACAAGGTAGCGATGCAGAAAGATACAGACGTAGGCGATCGGACTTTAAAACAAGGTAGCCATGCAATCAGATACAGACGTAGGCGAACAGACTTTAAGACAAGGTAGCGATGCAGACAGATACAAATTACAGACGTATGCAAACGGACTTTAAGACAAGGTAGCGATGCAGACACATACAGACGTAGGCGAACGGACTTTAAGACAAGGTAGCGATGCAGACAGATACAGACGTAGGCAAACGGGCTTGAAGACAAGGTAGCGATGCAGACGGATACACACGTAGGCGAACGGACTTTAAGACAAGGTAGCGATGCAGTCAGATACAAATTACAGACGTAGGCAAACGGACTTTAAGACAAGGTAGCGATGCAGACAGATACAGACGTAGGCGAACTTACTTTAAGACAAGGTAGCGATGCAGACAGATACAGACCTGAGCGAACGGACTTTAAGACAAGGTAGCGATGCAGACAGATACAGACGTAGGCGAACGGACTTTAAGACAAGGTAGCTATACAGACAGATACAAATTACAGACGTAGGCAAACGGACTTTAAGACAAGGTAGCGTTGCAGACAGATACAGACGTAGGCGAACGGACTTTAAGACAAGGTAGCTATACAGACAGATACAAATTACAGACGTAGGCAAGCGGACTTTAAGACAAGGTACCGATGCAGATAGATACAAAATTACAGACGTGGGCACATGGACTTTAAGACAAGGTAGCGATGCAGACAGATACAGACGTAGGCGAACGGACTTTAAGACAAGGTAGCGATGCAGACAGATACAAATCACAGACGTAGGCAAACGGACTTTAAGAAAAGGTAGCGATTCAGACAGATACAGACGTAGGCGAACGGACTTTAAGACAAGTAGCGATGCAGACAGATACAAATTACAGACGTGGGCACACGGACTTTAAGACAAGGTAGCGATGCAGACAGATACAGACGTAGGCGATCGGACTTTAAGACAAGGTAGCGATGCAGACAGATACAAATTACAGACGTGATGAAAGGAACTTTAAGACAAGGTAGCGATGAAGAAAGATACAGACGTAGGCGATCGGACTTTAAAACAAGGTAGCCATGCAATCAGATACAGACGTAGGCGAACAGACTTTAAGACAAGGTAGCGATGCAGACAGATACAAATTACAGACGTAGGCAAACGGACTTTAAGACAAGGTAGCGATGCAGACACATACAGACGTAGGCGAACGGACTTTAAGACAAGGTAGCGATGCAGACAGATACAGACGTAGGCAAACGGGCTTGAAGACAAGGTAGCGATGCAGACGGATACAGACGTAGGCGAACGGACTTTAAGACAAGGTAGCGATGCAGACAGATACAGACGTAGGCAAACGGACTTTAAGACCAAGTAGCGATGCACACAGATACAGACGTAGGCAAACGGACTTTAAGACAAGGTAGCGATGCAGACAGATACAAATTACAGACGTGATCAAACGGACTTTAAGACAAGGTAGCGATGCAGGCAGATACAGACGTAGGCGAACGGACTTTAAGACCAGGTAGCGATGCAGACAGATAGAAATTACAGACGTAGGCAAACGGACTTTAAGACAAGGTAGCGATGCAGACAGATACAGACGTAGGCAATCGGACTTTAAGAGAAGGTACCGATGCAGATAGATACAAATTACAGACGTGGGCACACGGACTTTAAGACAAGGTAGCGATGCAGACAGATACAGACGTAGGCGAACGGACTTTAAGACAAGGTAGCGATGCAGACAGATACAAATTACAGACGTGGGCAAACGGACTTTAAGAAAAGGTTGCGATTCAGACAGATACAGACGTAGGCGAACGGACTTTAAGACAAGTAGCGATGCAGACAGATACAAATTACAGACGTAGGCGAACGGACTTTAATACAAGGTAGCGATGCAGACACATACAGACGTAGGCGAACGGACTTTAAGACAAGGTAGCGATGCAGACAGATACAGACGTAGGCAAACGGGCTTGAAGACAAGGTAGCGATGCAGACGGATACAGACGTAGGCGAACGGACTTTAAGACAAGGTAGCGATGCAGACAGATACAGACGTAGGCAAACGGACTTTAAGACCAAGTAGCGATGCACACAGATACAGACGTAGGCAAACGGACTTTAAGACAAGGTAGCGATGCAGACAGATACAAATTACAGACGTGATCAAACGGACTTTAAGACAAGGTAGCGATGCAGGCAGATACAGACGTAGGCGAACGGACTTTAAGACCAGGTAGCGATGCAGACAGATAGAAATTACAGACGTAGGCAAACGGACTTTAAGACAAGGTAGCGATGCAGACAGATACAGACGTAGGCAATCGGACTTTAAGACAAGGTACCGATGCAGATAGATACAAATTACAGACGTGGGCACACGGACTTTAAGACAAGGTAGCGATGCAGACAGATACAGACGTAGGCGAACGGACTTTAAGACAAGGTAGCGATGCAGACAGATACAAATTACAGACGTGGGCAAACGGACTTTAAGAAAAGGTTGCGATTCAGACAGATACAGACGTAGGCGAACGGACTTTAAGACCAGTAGCGATGCAGACAGATACAAATTACAGACGTAGGCGAACGGACTTTAATACAAGGTAGCGATGCAGATAGATACAAATTACAGACGTGGGCACACGGACTTTAAGACAAGGTAGCGATGCACACAGATACAGACGTAGGCGTACGGACTTTAAGACAAGGTAGCGATGCAGATAGATACAAATTACAGACGTAGGCAAACGGACTTTAAGACAAGGTAGCGATTCAGACAGATACAGACGTAGGCGAACGGACTTTAAGACAAGGTAGCGATGCAGACAGATACAAATTACAGACGTAGGCAAACGGACTTTAATACAAGGTAGCGATGCAGACAGATACAGACGTAGGCGAACGGACTTTAAAACAAGGTAGCGATGCAGACAGATACAGACGTAGGCGAACGGACTTAAGATGAGGTAGCGATACGGACAGATACAGACGTAGGCGAACGGACTTTAAGACAAGGTAGCGATGCAGACAGATACATACGTAGGCGAACGGACTTTAAGACAAGGTAGCGATGCAGACGGATAGTATTTACAGACGTAGGCAAACGGACTTTAAGACAAGGTAGCGATGCAGACAGATACAGACGTAGGCGATCGGACTATTAAGACAAGGTACCGATACAGATAGATACAAATTACAGACGTAGGCAAACGGACTTTAGGACAAGGTAGCGATGCAGGCAGATACAGACGTAGGCGAACGGACTTTAAGACAAGGTAGCGATGCAGACAGATAGAAATTACAGACGTAGGCAAACGGACTTTAAGACAAGGTAGCGATGCAGACAGATACAGACGTAGGCGATCGGACTTTAAGACAAGGTACCGATGCAGATAGATACAAATTACAGACGTGGGCACATGGACTTTAAGACAAGGTAGCGATGCAGACAGATACAGACGTAGGCGAACGGACTTTAAGACAAGGTAGCGATGCAGACAGATACAAATTACAGACGTAGGCAAACGGACTTTAAGACAAGGTAGCGATTCAGACAGATACAGACGTAGGCGATCGGACTTTAAGACAAGGTAGCGATGCAGACAGATACAAATTACAGACGTGATGAAAGGAACTTTAAGACAAGGTAGCGATGCAGAAAGATACAGACGTAGGCGATCGGACTTTAAAACAAGGTAGCCATGCAATCAGATACAGACGTAGGCGAACAGACTTTAAGACAAGGTAGCGATGCAGACAGATACAAATTACAGACGTATGCAAACGGACTTTAAGACAAGGTAGCGATGCAGACACATACAGACGTAGGCGAACGGACTTTAAGACAAGGTAGCGATGCAGACAGATACAGACGTAGGCAAACGGGCTTGAAGACAAGGTAGCGATGCAGACGGATACACACGTAGGCGAACGGACTTTAAGACAAGGTAGCGATGCAGTCAGATACAAATTACAGACGTAGGCAAACGGACTTTAAGACAAGGTAGCGATGCAGACAGATACAGACGTAGGCGAACGTACTTTAAGACAAGGTAGCGATGCAGACAGATACAGACCTGAGCGAACGGACTTTAAGACAAGGTAGCGATGCAGACAGATACAGACGTAGGCGAACGGACTTTAAGACAAGGTAGCTATACAGACAGATACAAATTACAGACGTAGGCAAACGGACTTTAAGACAAGGTAGCGTTGCAGACAGATACAGACGTAGGCGAACGGACTTTAAGACAAGGTAGCTATACAGACAGATACAAATTACAGACGTAGGCAAACGGACTTTAAGACAAGGTACCGATGCAGATAGATACAAAATTACAGACGTGGGCACATGGACTTTAAGACAAGGTAGCGATGCAGACAGATACAGACGTAGGCGAACGGACTTTAAGACAAGGTAGCGATGCAGACAGATACAAATCACAGACGTAGGCAAACGGACTTTAAGAAAAGGTAGCGATTCAGACAGATACAGACGTAGGCGAACGGACTTTAAGACAAGTAGCGATGCAGACAGATACAAATTACAGACGTGGGCACACGGACTTTAAGACAAGGTAGCGATGCAGACAGATACAGACGTAGGCGATCGGACTTTAAGACAAGGTAGCGATGCAGACAGATACAAATTACAGACGTGATGAAAGGAACTTTAAGACAAGGTAGCGATGAAGAAAGATACAGACGTAGGCGATCGGACTTTAAAACAAGGTAGCCATGCAATCAGATACAGACGTAGGCGAACAGACTTTAAGACAAGGTAGCGATGCAGACAGATACAAATTACAGACGTAGGCAAACGGACTTTAAGACAAGGTAGCGATGCAGACACATACAGACGTAGGCGAACGGACTTTAAGACAAGGTAGCGATGCAGACAGATACAGACGTAGGCAAACGGGCTTGAAGACAAGGTAGCGATGCAGACGGATACAGACGTAGGCGAACGGACTTTAAGACAAGGTAGCGATGCAGACAGATACAGACGTAGGCAAACGGACTTTAAGACCAAGTAGCGATGCACACAGATACAGACGTAGGCAAACGGACTTTAAGACAAGGTAGCGATGCAGACAGATACAAATTACAGACGTGATCAAACGGACTTTAAGACAAGGTAGCGATGCAGGCAGATACAGACGTAGGCGAACGGACTTTAAGACCAGGTAGCGATGCAGACAGATAGAAATTACAGACGTAGGCAAACGGACTTTAAGACAAGGTAGCGATGCAGACAGATACAGACGTAGGCAATCGGACTTTAAGACAAGGTACCGATGGAGATAGATACAAATTACAGACGTGGGCACACGGACTTTAAGACAAGGTAGCGATGCAGACAGATACAGACGTAGGCGAACGGACTTTAAGACAAGGTAGCGATGCAGACAGATACAAATTACAGACGTGGGCAAACGGACTTTAAGAAAAGGTTGCGATTCAGACAGATACAGACGTAGGCGAACGGACTTTAAGACAAGTAGCGATGCAGACAGATACAAATTACAGACGTAGGCGAACGGACTTTAATACAAGGTAGCGATGCAGATAGATACAAATTACAGACGTGGGCACACGGACTTTAAGACAAGGTAGCGATGCACACAGATACAGACGTAGGCGTACGGACTTTAAGACAAGGTAGCGATGCAGATAGATACAAATTACAGACGTAGGCAAACGGACTTTAAGACAAGGTAGCGATTCAGACAGATACAGACGTAGGCGAACGGACTTTAAGACAAGGTAGCGATGCAGACAGATACAAATTACAGACGTAGGCAAACGGACTTTAATACAAGGTAGCGATGCAGACAGATACAGACGTAGGCGAACGGACTTTAAAACAAGGTAGCGATGCAGACAGATACAGACGTAGGCGAACGGACTTAAGATGAGGTAGCGATACGGACAGATACAGACGTAGGCGAACGGACTTTAAGACAAGGTAGCGATGCAGACAGATACATACGTAGGCGAACGGACTTTAAGACAAGGTAGCGATGCAGACGGATAGTATTTACAGACGTAGGCAAACGGACTTTAAGACAAGGTAGCGATGCAGACAGATACAGACGTAGGCGATCGGACTATTAAGACAAGGTACCGATACAGATAGATACAAATTACAGACGTAGGCAAACGGACTTTAGGACAAGGTAGCGATGCAGGCAGATACAGACGTAGGCGAACGGACTTTAAGACAAGGTAGCGATGCAGACAGATAGAAATTACAGACGTAGGCAAACGGACTTTAAGACAAGGTAGCGATGCAGACAGATACAGACGTAGGCGATCGGACTTTAAGACAAGGTACCGATGCAGATAGATACAAATTACAGACGTGGGCACATGGACTTTAAGACAAGGTAGCGATGCAGACAGATACAGACGTAGGCGAACGGACTTTAAGACAAGGTAGCGATGCAGACAGATACAAATTACAGACGTAGGCAAACGGACTTTAAGACAAGGTAGCGATTCAGACAGATACAGACGTAGGCGATCGGACTTTAAGACAAGGTAGCGATGCAGACAGATACAAATTACAGACGTGATGAAAGGAACTTTAAGACAAGGTAGCGATGCAGAAAGATACAGACGTAGGCGATCGGACTTTAAAACAAGGTAGCCATGCAATCAGATACAGACGTAGGCGAACAGACTTTAAGACAAGGTAGCGATGCAGACAGATACAAATTACAGACGTATGCAAACGGACTTTAAGACAAGGTAGCGATGCAGACACATACAGACGTAGGCGAACGGACTTTAAGACAAGGTAGCGATGCAGACAGATACAGACGTAGGCAAACGGGCTTGAAGACAAGGTAGCGATGCAGACGGATACAGACGTAGGCGAACGGACTTTAAGACAAGGTAGCGATGCAGTCAGATACAAATTACAGACGTAGGCAAACGGACTTTAAGACAAGGTAGCGATGCAGACAGATACAGACGTAGGCGAACGTACTTTAAGACAAGGTAGCGATGCAGACAGATACAGACCTGAGCGAACGGGCTTTAAGACAAGGTAGCGATGCAGACAGATACAGACGTAGGCGAACGGACTTTAAGACAAGGTAGCTATATAGACAGATACAAATTACAGACGTGGGCAAACGGACTTTAAGACAAGGTAGCGATGCAGACAGATACAGACGTAGGCGAACGTACTTTAAGACAAGGTACCGACGCAGACAGATACAGACCTGAGCAAACGGACTTTAAGACAAGGTAGCGATGCAGACAGATACAAATTACAGACGTGGGCAAACGGACTTTAAGACAAGGTAGCGATGCAGACAGATACAGACGTAGCCGAACGGACTTTAAGACAAGGTAGCGATGCAGACAGATATAAATTAAAGACGTAGGCAAACGGACTTTAAGACAAGGTAGCGATGCAGACAGATACAGACGTAGGCGAACGGACTTTAAAACAAGGTAGCGTTGCAGACAGATACAGACGTAGGCGAACGGACTTTAAGACGAGGTAGCGATACAGACAGAAACAGACGTAGGCGAACGGACTTTAAGACAAGGTAGCGATGCAGACAGATACAAATTGCAGACGTAGGCGAACGGACTTTAATACAAGGTAGCGATGCAGATAGATACAAATTACAGACGTGGGCACACGGACTTTAAGACAAGGTAGCGATGCAGACAGATACAGACGTAACCGAACGGACTTTAAGACAAGGTAGCGATGCAGACAGATATAAATTAAAGACGTAGGCAAACGGACTTTAAGACAAGGTAGCGATGCAGACAGATACAGACGTAAGCGAACGGACTTTAAGACAAGGTAGCGATGCAGACAGATACAAATTACAGACGTAGGCAAACGGACTTTAATACAAGGTAGCGATGCAGACAGATACAGACGTAGGCGAACGGACTTTAAAACAAGGTAGCGATGCAGACAGATACAGACGTAGGCGAACGGACTTTAAGATGAGGTAGCGATACGGACAGATACAGACGTAGGCTAACGGACTTTAAGACAAGGTAGCGATGCAGACAGATACAGACGTAGGCGAACGGACTTTAAGACAAGGTAGCGATGCAGACGGATAGTATTTACAGACGTAGGCAAACGGACTTTAAGACAAGGTAGCGATGCAGACAGATACAGACGTAGGCGATCGGACTATTAAAACAAGGTACCGATACAGATAGATACAAATTACAGACGTAGGCAAACGGACTTTAAGACAAGGTAGCGATGCAGGCAGATACAGACGTAGGCGAACGGACTTTAAGACCAAGTAGCGATGCAGACAGATAGAAATTACAGACGTAGGCAAACGGACTTTAAGACAAGGTAGCGATGCAGACAGATACAGACGTAGGCGATCGGACTTTAAGACAAGGTACCGATGCAGATAGATACAAAATTACAGACGTGGGCACATGGACTTTAAGACAAGGTAGCGATGCAGACAGATACAGACGTAGGCGAACGGACTTTAAGACAAGGTAGCGATGCAGACAGATAGAAATTACAGACGTGATGAAAGGAACTTTAAGACAAGGTAGCGATGCAGAAAGATACAGACGTAGGCGAACGGACTTTAAAACAAGGTAGCGATGCAGATAGATACAAATTACAGACGTGGGCACACGGACTTTAAGACAAGGTAGCGATGCACACAGATACAGACGTAGGCGAACGGACTTTAAGACAAGGTAGCGATGCAGACAGATACAAATTACAGACGTAGGCAAACGGACTTTAAGACAAGGTAGCGATTCAGACAGATACAGACGTAGGCGAACGGACTTTAAGACAAGGTAGCGATGCAGACAGATACAAATTACAGACGTAGGCAAACGGACTTTAATACAAGGTAGCGATGCAGACAGATACAGACGTAGGCGAACGGACTTTAAAACAAGGTAGCGATGCAGACAGATACAGACGTAGGCGAACGGACTTTAAGATGAGGTAGCGATACGGACAGATACAGACGTAGGCTAACGGACTTTAAGACAAGGTAGCGATGCAGACAGATACAGACGTAGGCGAACGGACTTTAAGACCAGGTAGCGATGCAGACGGATAGTATTTACAGACGTAGGCAAACGGACTTTAAGACAAGGTAGCGATGCAGACAGATACAGACGTAGGCGATCGGACTATTAAAACAAGGTACCGATACAGATAGATACAAATTACAGACGTAGGCAAACGGACTTTAAGACAAGGTAGCGATGCAGGCAGATACAGACGTAGGCGAACGGACTTTAAGACCAAGTAGCGATGCAGACAGATAGAAATTACAGACGTAGGCAAACGGACTTTAAGACAAGGTAGCGATGCAGACAGATACAGACGTAGGCGATCGGACTTTAAGACAAGGTACCGATGCAGATAGATACAAAATTACAGACGTGGGCACATGGACTTTAAGACAAGGTAGCGATGCAGACAGATACAGACGTAGGCGAACGGACTTTAAGACAAGGTAGCGATGCAGACAGATACAAATCACAGACGTAGGCAAACGGACTTTAAGAAAAGGTAGCGATTCAGACAGATACAGACGTAGGCGAACGGACTTTAAGACAAGTAGCGATGCAGACAGATACAAATTACAGACGTGGGCACACGGACTTTAAGACAAGGTAGCGATGCAGACAGATACAGACGTAGGCGATCGGACTTTAAGACAAGGTAGCGATGCAGACAGATACAAATTACAGACGTGATGAAAGGAACTTTAAGACAAGGTAGCGATGCAGAAAGATACAGACGTAGGCGATCGGACTTTAAAACAAGGTAGCCATGCAATCAGATACAGACGTAGGCGAACAGACTTTAAGACAAGGTAGCGATGCAGACAGATACAAATTGCAGACGTAGGCAAACGGACTTTAAGACAAGGTAGCGATGCAGACACATACAGACGTAGGCGAACGGACTTTAAGACAAGGTAGCGATGCAGACAGATACAGACGTAGGCAAACGGGCTTGAAGACAAGGTAGCGATGCAGACGGATACAGACGTAGGCGAACGGACTTTAAGACAAGGTAGCGATGCAGACAGATACAGACGTAGGCAAACGGACTTTAAGACCAAGTAGCGATGCACACAGATACAGACGTAGGCAAACGGACTTTAAGACAAGGTAGCGATGCAGACAGATACAAATTACAGACGTGATCAAACGGACTTTAAGACAAGGTAGCGATGCAGGCAGATACAGACGTAGGCGAACGGACTTTAAGACCAGGTAGCGATGCAGACAGATAGAAATTACAGACGTAGGCAAACGGACTTTAAGACAAGGTAGCGATGCAGACAGATACAGACGTAGGCAATCGGACTTTAAGACAAGGTACCGATGCAGATAGATACAAATTACAGACGTGGGCACACGGACTTTAAGACAAGGTAGCGATGCAGACAGATACAGACGTAGGCGAACGGACTTTAAGACAAGGTAGCGATGCAGACAGATACAAATTACAGACGTGGGCAAACGGACTTTAAGAAAAGGTTGCGATTCAGACAGATACAGACGTAGGCGAACGGACTTTAAGACAAGTAGCGATGCAGACAGATACAAATTACAGACGTAGGCGAACGGACTTTAATACAAGGTAGCGATGCAGATAGATACAAATTACAGACGTGGGCACACGGACTTTAAGACAAGGTAGCGATGCACACAGATACAGACGTAGGCGTACGGACTTTAAGACAAGGTAGCGATGCAGATAGATACAAATTACAGACGTAGGCAAACGGACTTTAAGACAAGGTAGCGATTCAGACAGATACAGACGTAGGCGAACGGACTTTAAGACAAGGTAGCGATGCAGACAGATACAAATTACAGACGTAGGCAAACGGACTTTAATACAAGGTAGCGATGCAGACAGATACAGACGTAGGCGAACGGACTTTAAAACAAGGTAGCGATGCAGACAGATACAGACGTAGGCGAACGGACTTAAGATGAGGTAGCGATACGGACAGATACAGACGTAGGCGAACGGACTTTAAGACAAGGTAGCGATGCAGACAGATACATACGTAGGCGAACGGACTTTAAGACAAGGTAGCGATGCAGACGGATAGTATTTACAGACGTAGGCAAACGGACTTTAAGACAAGGTAGCGATGCAGACAGATACAGACGTAGGCGATCGGACTATTAAGACAAGGTACCGATACAGATAGATACAAATTACAGACGTAGGCAAACGGACTTTAGGACAAGGTAGCGATGCAGGCAGATACAGACGTAGGCGAACGGACTTTAAGACAAGGTAGCGATGCAGACAGATAGAAATTACAGACGTAGGCAAACGGACTTTAAGACAAGGTAGCGATGCAGACAGATACAGACGTAGGCGATCGGACTTTAAGACAAGGTACCGATGCAGATAGATACAAATTACAGACGTGGGCACATGGACTTTAAAACAAGGTAGCGATGCAGACAGATACAGACGTAGGCGAACGGACTTTAAGACAAGGTAGCGATGCAGACAGATACAAATTACAGACGTAGGCAAACGGACTTTAAGACAAGGTAGCGATTCAGACAGATACAGACGTAGGCGATCGGACTTTAAGACAAGGTAGCGATGCAGACAGATACAAATTACAGACGTGATGAAAGGAACTTTAAGACAAGGTAGCGATGCAGAAAGATACAGACGTAGGCGATCGGACTTTAAAACAAGGTAGCCATGCAATCAGATACAGACGTAGGCGAACAGACTTTAAGACAAGGTAGCGATGCAGACAGATACAAATTACAGACGTATGCAAACGGACTTTAAGACAAGGTAGCGATGCAGACACATACAGACGTAGGCGAACGGACTTTAAGACAAGGTAGCGATGCAGACAGATACAGACGTAGGCAAACGGGCTTGAAGACAAGGTAGCGATGCAGACGGATACACACGTAGGCGAACGGACTTTAAGACAAGGTAGCGATGCAGTCAGATACAAATTACAGACGTAGGCAAACGGACTTTAAGACAAGGTAGCGATGCAGACAGATACAGACGTAGGCGAACGTACTTTAAGACAAGGTAGCGATGCAGACAGATACAGACCTGAGCGAACGGACTTTAAGACAAGGTAGCGATGCAGACAGATACAGACGTAGGCGAACGGACTTTAAGACAAGGTAGCTATACAGACAGATACAAATTACAGACGTAGGCAAACGGACTTTAAGACAAGGTAGCGTTGCAGACAGATACAGACGTAGGCGAACGGACTTTAAGACAAGGTAGCTATACAGACAGATACAAATTACAGACGTAGGCAAGCGGACTTTAAGACAAGGTACCGATGCAGATAGATACAAAATTACAGACGTGGGCACATGGACTTTAAGACAAGGTAGCGATGCAGACAGATACAGACGTAGGCGAACGGACTTTAAGACAAGGTAGCGATGCAGACAGATACAAATCACAGACGTAGGCAAACGGACTTTAAGAAAAGGTAGCGATTCAGACAGATACAGACGTAGGCGAACGGACTTTAAGACAAGTAGCGATGCAGACAGATACAAATTACAGACGTGGGCACACGGACTTTAAGACAAGGTAGCGATGCAGACAGATACAGACGTAGGCGATCGGACTTTAAGACAAGGTAGCGATGCAGACAGATACAAATTACAGACGTGATGAAAGGAACTTTAAGACAAGGTAGCGATGAAGAAAGATACAGACGTAGGCGATCGGACTTTAAAACAAGGTAGCCATGCAATCAGATACAGACGTAGGCGAACAGACTTTAAGACAAGGTAGCGATGCAGACAGATACAAATTACAGACGTAGGCAAACGGACTTTAAGACAAGGTAGCGATGCAGACACATACAGACGTAGGCGAACGGACTTTAAGACAAGGTAGCGATGCAGACAGATACAGACGTAGGCAAACGGGCTTGAAGACAAGGTAGCGATGCAGACGGATACAGACGTAGGCGAACGGACTTTAAGACAAGGTAGCGATGCAGACAGATACAGACGTAGGCAAACGGACTTTAAGACCAAGTAGCGATGCACACAGATACAGACGTAGGCAAACGGACTTTAAGACAAGGTAGCGATGCAGACAGATACAAATTACAGACGTGATCAAACGGACTTTAAGACAAGGTAGCGATGCAGGCAGATACAGACGTAGGCGAACGGACTTTAAGACCAGGTAGCGATGCAGACAGATAGAAATTACAGACGTAGGCAAACGGACTTTAAGACAAGGTAGCGATGCAGACAGATACAGACGTAGGCAATCGGACTTTAAGACAAGGTACCGATGCAGATAGATACAAATTACAGACGTGGGCACACGGACTTTAAGACAAGGTAGCGATGCAGACAGATACAGACGTAGGCGAACGGACTTTAAGACAAGGTAGCGATGCAGACAGATACAAATTACAGACGTGGGCAAACGGACTTTAAGAAAAGGTTGCGATTCAGACAGATACAGACGTAGGCGAACGGACTTTAAGACAAGTAGCGATGCAGACAGATACAAATTACAGACGTAGGCGAACGGACTTTAATACAAGGTAGCGATGCAGATAGATACAAATTACAGACGTGGGCACACGGACTTTAAGACAAGGTAGCGATGCACACAGATACAGACGTAGGCGTACGGACTTTAAGACAAGGTAGCGATGCAGATAGATACAAATTACAGACGTAGGCAAACGGACTTTAAGACAAGGTAGCGATTCAGACAGATACAGACGTAGGCGAACGGACTTTAAGACAAGGTAGCGATGCAGACAGATACAAATTACAGACGTAGGCAAACGGACTTTAATACAAGGTAGCGATGCAGACAGATACAGACGTAGGCGAACGGACTTTAAAACAAGGTAGCGATGCAGACAGATACAGACGTAGGCGAACGGACTTAAGATGAGGTAGCGATACGGACAGATACAGACGTAGGCGAACGGACTTTAAGACAAGGTAGCGATGCAGACAGATACATACGTAGGCGAACGGACTTTAAGACAAGGTAGCGATGCAGACGGATAGTATTTACAGACGTAGGCAAACGGACTTTAAGACAAGGTAGCGATGCAGACAGATACAGACGTAGGCGATCGGACTATTAAGACAAGGTACCGATACAGATAGATACAAATTACAGACGTAGGCAAACGGACTTTAGGACAAGGTAGCGATGCAGGCAGATACAGACGTAGGCGAACGGACTTTAAGACAAGGTAGCGATGCAGACAGATAGAAATTACAGACGTAGGCAAACGGACTTTAAGACAAGGTAGCGATGCAGACAGATACAGACGTAGGCGATCGGACTTTAAGACAAGGTACCGATGCAGATAGATACAAATTACAGACGTGGGCACATGGACTTTAAGACAAGGTAGCGATGCAGACAGATACAGACGTAGGCGAACGGACTTTAAGACAAGGTAGCGATGCAGACAGATACAAATTACAGACGTAGGCAAACGGACTTTAAGACAAGGTAGCGATTCAGACAGATACAGACGTAGGCGATCGGACTTTAAGACAAGGTAGCGATGCAGACAGATACAAATTACAGACGTGATGAAAGGAACTTTAAGACAAGGTAGCGATGCAGAAAGATACAGACGTAGGCGATCGGACTTTAAAACAAGGTAGCCATGCAATCAGATACAGACGTAGGCGAACAGACTTTAAGACAAGGTAGCGATGCAGACAGATACAAATTACAGACGTATGCAAACGGACTTTAAGACAAGGTAGCGATGCAGACACATACAGACGTAGGCGAACGGACTTTAAGACAAGGTAGCGATGCAGACAGATACAGACGTAGGCAAACGGGCTTGAAGACAAGGTAGCGATGCAGACGGATACAGACGTAGGCGAACGGACTTTAAGACAAGGTAGCGATGCAGTCAGATACAAATTACAGACGTAGGCAAACGGACTTTAAGACAAGGTAGCGATGCAGACAGATACAGACGTAGGCGAACGTACTTTAAGACAAGGTAGCGATGCAGACAGATACAGACCTGAGCGAACGGGCTTTAAGACAAGGTAGCGATGCAGACAGATACAGACGTAGGCGAACGGACTTTAAGACAAGGTAGCTATATAGACAGATACAAATTACAGACGTGGGCAAACGGACTTTAAGACAAGGTAGCGATGCAGACAGATACAGACGTAGGCGAACGTACTTTAAGACAAGGTACCGACGCAGACAGATACAGACCTGAGCAAACGGACTTTAAGACAAGGTAGCGATGCAGACAGATACAAATTACAGACGTGGGCAAACGGACTTTAAGACAAGGTAGCGATGCAGACAGATACAGACGTAGCCGAACGGACTTTAAGACAAGGTAGCGATGCAGACAGATATAAATTAAAGACGTAGGCAAACGGACTTTAAGACAAGGTAGCGATGCAGACAGATACAGACGTAGGCGAACGGACTTTAAAACAAGGTAGCGTTGCAGACAGATACAGACGTAGGCGAACGGACTTTAAGACGAGGTAGCGATACAGACAGAAACAGACGTAGGCGAACGGACTTTAAGACAAGGTAGCGATGCAGACAGATACAAATTGCAGACGTAGGCGAACGGACTTTAAGACAAGGTAGCGTTGCAGACAGATACAGACGTAGGCGAACGGACTTTAAGACAAGGTAGCTATACAGACAGATACAAATTACAGACGTAGGCAAGCGGACTTTAAGACAAGGTACCGATGCAGATAGATACAAAATTACAGACGTGGGCACATGGACTTTAAGACAAGGTAGCGATGCAGACAGATACAGACGTAGGCGAACGGACTTTAAGACAAGGTAGCGATGCAGACAGATACAAATCACAGACGTAGGCAAACGGACTTTAAGAAAAGGTAGCGATTCAGACAGATACAGACGTAGGCGAACGGACTTTAAGACAAGTAGCGATGCAGACAGATACAAATTACAGACGTGGGCACACGGACTTTAAGACAAGGTAGCGATGCAGACAGATACAGACGTAGGCGATCGGACTTTAAGACAAGGTAGCGATGCAGACAGATACAAATTACAGACGTGATGAAAGGAACTTTAAGACAAGGTAGCGATGAAGAAAGATACAGACGTAGGCGATCGGACTTTAAAACAAGGTAGCCATGCAATCAGATACAGACGTAGGCGAACAGACTTTAAGACAAGGTAGCGATGCAGACAGATACAAATTACAGACGTAGGCAAACGGACTTTAAGACAAGGTAGCGATGCAGACACATACAGACGTAGGCGAACGGACTTTAAGACAAGGTAGCGATGCAGACAGATACAGACGTAGGCAAACGGGCTTGAAGACAAGGTAGCGATGCAGACGGATACAGACGTAGGCGAACGGACTTTAAGACAAGGTAGCGATGCAGACAGATACAGACGTAGGCAAACGGACTTTAAGACCAAGTAGCGATGCACACAGATACAGACGTAGGCAAACGGACTTTAAGACAAGGTAGCGATGCAGACAGATACAAATTACAGACGTGATCAAACGGACTTTAAGACAAGGTAGCGATGCAGGCAGATACAGACGTAGGCGAACGGACTTTAAGACCAGGTAGCGATGCAGACAGATAGAAATTACAGACGTAGGCAAACGGACTTTAAGACAAGGTAGCGATGCAGACAGATACAGACGTAGGCAATCGGACTTTAAGACAAGGTACCGATGCAGATAGATACAAATTACAGACGTGGGCACACGGACTTTAAGACAAGGTAGCGATGCAGACAGATACAGACGTAGGCGAACGGACTTTAAGACAAGGTAGCGATGCAGACAGATACAAATTACAGACGTGGGCAAACGGACTTTAAGAAAAGGTTGCGATTCAGACAGATACAGACGTAGGCGAACGGACTTTAAGACAAGTAGCGATGCAGACAGATACAAATTACAGACGTAGGCGAACGGACTTTAATACAAGGTAGCGATGCAGATAGATACAAATTACAGACGTGGGCACACGGACTTTAAGACAAGGTAGCGATGCACACAGATACAGACGTAGGCGTACGGACTTTAAGACAAGGTAGCGATGCAGATAGATACAAATTACAGACGTAGGCAAACGGACTTTAAGACAAGGTAGCGATTCAGACAGATACAGACGTAGGCGAACGGACTTTAAGACAAGGTAGCGATGCAGATAGATACAAATTACAGACGTAGGCAAACGGACTTTAATACAAGGTAGCGATGCAGACAGATACAGACGTAGGCGAACGGACTTTAAAACAAGGTAGCGATGCAGACAGATACAGACGTAGGCGAACGGACTTAAGATGAGGTAGCGATACGGACAGATACAGACGTAGGCGAACGGACTTTAAGACAAGGTAGCGATGCAGACAGATACATACGTAGGCGAACGGACTTTAAGACAAGGTAGCGATGCAGACGGATAGTATTTACAGACGTAGGCAAACGGACTTTAAGACAAGGTAGCGATGCAGACAGATACAGACGTAGGCGATCGGACTATTAAGACAAGGTACCGATACAGATAGATACAAATTACAGACGTAGGCAAACGGACTTTAGGACAAGGTAGCGATGCAGGCAGATACAGACGTAGGCGAACGGACTTTAAGACAAGGTAGCGATGCAGACAGATAGAAATTACAGACGTAGGCAAACGGACTTTAAGACAAGGTAGCGATGCAGACACATACAGACGTAGGCGAACGGACTTTAAGACAAGGTAGCGATGCAGACAGATACAGACGTAGGCGTACGGACTTTAAGACAAGGTAGCGATGCAGATAGATACAAATTACAGACGTAGGCAAACGGACTTTAAGACAAGGTAGCGATTCAGACAGATACAGACGTAGGCGAACGGACTTTAAGACAAGGTAGCGATGCAGACAGATACAAATTACAGACGTAGGCAAACGGACTTTAGTACAAGGTAGCGATGCAGACAGATACAGACGTAGGCGAACGGACTTTAAAACAAGGTAGCGATGCAGACAGATACAGGCGTAGGCGAACGGACTTAAGATGAGGTAGCGATACGGACAGATACAGACGTAGGCGAACGGACTTTAAGACAAGGTAGCGATGCAGACAGATACATACGTAGGCGAACGGACTTTAAGACAAGGTAGCGATGCAGACGGATAGTATTTACAGACGTAGGCAAACGGACTTTAAGACAAGGTAGCGATGCAGACAGATACAGACGTAGGCGATCGGACTATTAAGACAAGGTACCGATACAGATAGATACAAATTACAGACGTAGGCAAACGGACTTTAGGACAAGGTAGCGATGCAGGCAGATACAGACGTAGGCGAACGGACTTTAAGACAAGGTAGCGATGCAGACAGATAGAAATTACAGACGTAGGCAAACGGACTTTAAGACAAGGTAGCGATGCAGACAGATACAGACGTAGGCGATCGGACTTTAAGACAAGGTACCGATGCAGATAGATACAAATTACAGACGTGGGCACATGGACTTTAAGACAAGGTAGCGATGCAGACAGATACAGACGTAGGCGAACGGACTTTAAGACAAGGTAGCGATGCAGACAGATACAAATTACAGACGTAGGCAAACGGACTTTAAGACAAGGTAGCGATTCAGACAGATACAGACGTAGGCGATCGGACTTTAAGACAAGGTAGCGATGCAGACAGATACAAATTACAGACGTGATGAAAGGAACTTTAAGACAAGGTAGCGATGCAGAAAGATACAGACGTAGGCGATCGGACTTTAAAACAAGGTAGCCATGCAATCAGATACAGACGTAGGCGAACAGACTTTAAGACAAGGTAGCGATGCAGACAGATACAAATTACAGACGTATGCAAACGGACTTTAAGACAAGGTAGCGATGCAGACACATACAGACGTAGGCGAACGGACTTTAAGACAAGGTAGCGATGCAGACAGATACAGACGTAGGCAAACGGGCTTGAAGACAAGGTAGCGATGCAGACGGATACACACGTAGGCGAACGGACTTTAAGACAAGGTAGCGATGCAGTCAGATACAAATTACAGACGTAGGCAAACGGACTTTAAGACAAGGTAGCGATGCAGACAGATACAGACGTAGGCGAACGTACTTTAAGACAAGGTAGCGATGCAGACAGATACAGACCTGAGCGAACGGGCTTTAAGACAAGGTAGCGATGCAGACAGATACAGACGTAGGCGAACGGACTTTAAGACAAGGTAGCTATATAGACAGATACAAATTACAGACGTGGGCAAACGGACTTTAAGACAAGGTAGCGATGCAGACAGATACAGACGTAGGCGAACGTACTTTAAGACAAGGTACCGACGCAGACAGATACAGACCTGAGCAAACGGACTTTAAGACAAGGTAGCGATGCAGACAGATACAAATTACAGACGTGGGCAAACGGACTTTAAGACAAGGTAGCGATGCAGACAGATACAGACGTAGCCGAACGGACTTTAAGACAAGGTAGCGATGCAGACAGATATAAATTAAAGACGTAGGCAAACGGACTTTAAGACAAGGTAGCGATGCAGACAGATACAGACGTAGGCGAACGGACTTTAAAACAAGGTAGCGTTGCAGACAGATACAGACGTAGGCGAACGGACTTTAAGACGAGGTAGCGATACAGACAGAAACAGACGTAGGCGAACGGACTTTAAGACAAGGTAGCGATGCAGACAGATACAAATTGCAGACGTAGGCGAACGGACTTTAAGACAAGGTAGCGTTGCAGACAGATACAGACGTAGGCGAACGGACTTTAAGACAAGGTAGCTATACAGACAGATACAAATTACAGACGTAGGCAAGCGGACTTTAAGACAAGGTACCGATGCAGATAGATACAAAATTACAGACGTGGGCACATGGACTTTAAGACAAGGTAGCGATGCAGACAGATACAGACGTAGGCGAACGGACTTTAAGACAAGGTAGCGATGCAGACAGATACAAATCACAGACGTAGGCAAACGGACTTTAAGAAAAGGTAGCGATTCAGACAGATACAGACGTAGGCGAACGGACTTTAAGACAAGTAGCGATGCAGACAGATACAAATTACAGACGTGGGCACACGGACTTTAAGACAAGGTAGCGATGCAGACAGATACAGACGTAGGCGATCGGACTTTAAGACAAGGTAGCGATGCAGACAGATACAAATTACAGACGTGATGAAAGGAACTTTAAGACAAGGTAGCGATGAAGAAAGATACAGACGTAGGCGATCGGACTTTAAAACAAGGTAGCCATGCAATCAGATACAGACGTAGGCGAACAGACTTTAAGACAAGGTAGCGATGCAGACAGATACAAATTACAGACGTAGGCAAACGGACTTTAAGACAAGGTAGCGATGCAGACACATACAGACGTAGGCGAACGGACTTTAAGACAAGGTAGCGATGCAGACAGATACAGACGTAGGCAAACGGGCTTGAAGACAAGGTAGCGATGCAGACGGATACAGACGTAGGCGAACGGACTTTAAGACAAGGTAGCGATGCAGACAGATACAGACGTAGGCAAACGGACTTTAAGACCAAGTAGCGATGCACACAGATACAGACGTAGGCAAACGGACTTTAAGACAAGGTAGCGATGCAGACAGATACAAATTACAGACGTGATCAAACGGACTTTAAGACAAGGTAGCGATGCAGGCAGATACAGACGTAGGCGAACGGACTTTAAGACCAGGTAGCGATGCAGACAGATAGAAATTACAGACGTAGGCAAACGGACTTTAAGACAAGGTAGCGATGCAGACAGATACAGACGTAGGCAATCGGACTTTAAGACAAGGTACCGATGCAGATAGATACAAATTACAGACGTGGGCACACGGACTTTAAGACAAGGTAGCGATGCAGACAGATACAGACGTAGGCGAACGGACTTTAAGACAAGGTAGCGATGCAGACAGATACAAATTACAGACGTGGGCAAACGGACTTTAAGAAAAGGTTGCGATTCAGACAGATACAGACGTAGGCGAACGGACTTTAAGACAAGTAGCGATGCAGACAGATACAAATTACAGACGTAGGCGAACGGACTTTAATACAAGGTAGCGATGCAGATAGATACAAATTACAGACGTGGGCACACGGACTTTAAGACAAGGTAGCGATGCACACAGATACAGACGTAGGCGTACGGACTTTAAGACAAGGTAGCGATGCAGATAGATACAAATTACAGACGTAGGCAAACGGACTTTAAGACAAGGTAGCGATTCAGACAGATACAGACGTAGGCGAACGGACTTTAAGACAAGGTAGCGATGCAGACAGATACAAATTACAGACGTAGGCAAACGGACTTTAATACAAGGTAGCGATGCAGACAGATACAGACGTAGGCGAACGGACTTTAAAACAAGGTAGCGATGCAGACAGATACAGACGTAGGCGAACGGACTTAAGATGAGGTAGCGATACGGACAGATACAGACGTAGGCGAACGGACTTTAAGACAAGGTAGCGATGCAGACAGATACATACGTAGGCGAACGGACTTTAAGACAAGGTAGCGATGCAGACGGATAGTATTTACAGACGTAGGCAAACGGACTTTAAGACAAGGTAGCGATGCAGACAGATACAGACGTAGGCGATCGGACTATTAAGACAAGGTACCGATACAGATAGATACAAATTACAGACGTAGGCAAACGGACTTTAGGACAAGGTAGCGATGCAGGCAGATACAGACGTAGGCGAACGGACTTTAAGACAAGGTAGCGATGCAGACAGATAGAAATTACAGACGTAGGCAAACGGACTTTAAGACAAGGTAGCGATGCAGACAGATACAGACGTAGGCGATCGGACTTTAAGACAAGGTACCGATGCAGATAGATACAAATTACAGACGTGGGCACATGGACTTTAAGACAAGGTAGCGATGCAGACAGATACAGACGTAGGCGAACGGACTTTAAGACAAGGTAGCGATGCAGACAGATACAAATTACAGACGTAGGCAAACGGACTTTAAGACAAGGTAGCGATTCAGACAGATACAGACGTAGGCGATCGGACTTTAAGACAAGGTAGCGATGCAGACAGATACAAATTACAGACGTGATGAAAGGAACTTTAAGACAAGGTAGCGATGCAGAAAGATACAGACGTAGGCGATCGGACTTTAAAACAAGGTAGCCATGCAATCAGATACAGACGTAGGCGAACAGACTTTAAGACAAGGTAGCGATGCAGACAGATACAAATTACAGACGTATGCAAACGGACTTTAAGACAAGGTAGCGATGCAGACACATACAGACGTAGGCGAACGGACTTTAAGACAAGGTAGCGATGCAGACAGATACAGACGTAGGCAAACGGGCTTGAAGACAAGGTAGCGATGCAGACGGATACAGACGTAGGCGAACGGACTTTAAGACAAGGTAGCGATGCAGTCAGATACAAATTACAGACGTAGGCAAACGGACTTTAAGACAAGGTAGCGATGCAGACAGATACAGACGTAGGCGAACGTACTTTAAGACAAGGTAGCGATGCAGACAGATACAGACCTGAGCGAACGGGCTTTAAGACAAGGTAGCGATGCAGACAGATACAGACGTAGGCGAACGGACTTTAAGACAAGGTAGCTATATAGACAGATACAAATTACAGACGTGGGCAAACGGACTTTAAGACAAGGTAGCGATGCAGACAGATACAGACGTAGGCGAACGTACTTTAAGACAAGGTACCGACGCAAACAGATACAGACCTGAGCAAACGGACTTTAAGACAAGGTAGCGATGCAGACAGATACAAATTACAGACGTGGGCAAACGGACTTTAAGACAAGGTAGCGATGCAGACAGATACAGACGTAGCCGAACGGACTTTAAGACAAGGTAGCGATGCAGACAGATATAAATTAAAGACGTAGGCAAACGGACTTTAAGACAAGGTAGCGATGCAGACAGATACAGACGTAGGCGAACGGACTTTAAAACAAGGTAGCGTTGCAGACAGATACAGACGTAGGCGAACGTACTTTAAGACGAGGTAGCGATACAGACAGAAACAGACGTAGGCGAACGGACTTTAAGACAAGGTAGCGATGCAGACAGATACAAATTGCAGACGTAGGCGAACGGACTTTAATACAAGGTAGCGATGCAGATAGATATAAATTACAGACGTGGGCACACGGACTTTAAGACAAGGTAGCGATGCAGACAGATACAGACGTAACCGAACGGACTTTAAGACAAGGTAGCGATGCAGACAGATATAAATTAAAGACGTAGGCAAACGGACTTTAAGACAAGGTAGCGATGCAGACAGATACAGACGTAAGCGAACGGACTTTAAAACAAGGTAGCGTTGCAGACAGATACAGACGTAGGCGAACGGACTTTAAGACGAGGTAGCGATACAGACAGATACAGACGTAGGCGAACGGACTTTAAGACAAGGTAGCGATGCAGACAGATACAAATTGCAGACGTAGGCGAACGGACTTTAATACAAGGTAGCGATGCAGATAGAAACAAATTACAGACGTGGGCACACGGACTTTAAGACAAGGTAGCGATGCAGACAGATACAGACGTAGGCGAACGGACTTTAAGACCAGGTAGCGATGCAGACAGATACAAATTACAGACGTAGGCAAACGGACTTTAAGACAAGGTAGCGATTCAGACAGATACAGACGTAGGCGAACGGACTTTAAGACAAGGTAGCGATGCAGACAGATACAAATTACAGACGTGGGCACACGGACTTTAAGACAAGGTAGCGATACAGACAGATACAGACGTAGGCGAACGGACTTTAAGACGAGGTAGCGATACAGACAGATACAGACGTAGGCGAACGGACTTTAAGACAAGGTAGCGATGCAAACAGATACAAATTGCAGACGTAGGCGAACGGACTTTAGGACAAGGTAGCGATGCAGACAGATGCAAATTACACACGTAGGCGAACGGACTTTAAGACAAGGTAGCGATGCAGACAGATACAGACGTAGGCAAACGGACTTTAAGACCAAGTAGCGATGCACACAGATACAGACGTAGGCAAACGGACTTTAAGACAAGGTAGCGATGCAGACAGATACAAATTACAGACGTGATCAAACGGACTTTAAGACAAGGTAGCGATGCAGGCAGATACAGACGTAGGCGAACGGACTTTAAGACCAGGTAGCGATGCAGACAGATAGAAATTACAGACGTAGGCAAACGGACTTTAAGACAAGGTAGCGATGCAGACAGATACAGACGTAGGCAATCGGACTTTAAGACAAGGTACCGATGCAGATAGATACAAATTACAGACGTGGGCACACGGACTTTAAGACAAGGTAGCGATGCAGACAGATACAGACGTAGGCGAACGGACTTTAAGACAAGGTAGCGATGCAGACAGATACAAATTACAGACGTGGGCAAACGGACTTTAACAAAAGGTTGCGATTCAGACAGATACAGACGTAGGCGAACGGACTTTAAGACAAGTAGTGATGCAGACAGATACAAATTACAGACGTAGGCGAACGGACTTTAATACAAGGTAGCGATGCAGATAGATACAAATTACAGACGTGGGCACACGGACTTTAAGACAAGGTAGCGATGCACACAGATACAGACGTAGGCGAACGGACTTTAAGACAAGGTAGCGATGCAGACAGATACAAATTACAGACGTAGGCAAACGGACTTTAAGACAAGGTAGCGATTCAGACAGATACAGACGTAGGCGAACGGACTTTAAGACAAGGTAGCGATGCAGACAGATACAAATTACAGACGTAGGCAAACGGACTTTAATACAAGGTAGCGATGCAGACAGATACAGACGTAGGCGAACGGACTTTAAAACAAGGTAGCGATGCAGACAGATACAGACGTAGGCGAACGGACTTTAAGATGAGGTAGCGATACGGACAGATACAGACGTAGGCTAACGGACTTTAAGACAAGGTAGCGATGCAGACAGATACAGACGTAGGCGAACGGACTTTAAGACAAGGTAGCGATGCAGACGGATAGTATTTACAGACGTAGGCAAACGGACTTTAAGACAAGGTAGCGATGCAGACAGATACAGACGTAGGCGATCGGACTATTAAAACAAGGTACCGATACAGATAGATACAAATTACAGACGTAGGCAAACGGACTTTAAGACAAGGTAGCGATGCAGGCAGATACAGACGTAGGCGAACGGACTTTAAGACCAAGTAGCGATGCAGACAGATAGAAATTACAGACGTAGGCAAACGGACTTTAAGACAAGGTAGCGATGCAGACAGATACAGACGTAGGCGATCGGACTTTAAGACAAGGTACCGATGCAGATAGATACAAAATTACAGACGTGGGCACATGGACTTTAAGACAAGGTAGCGATGCAGACAGATACAGACGTAGGCGAACGGACTTTAAGACAAGGTAGCGATGCAGACAGATACAAATCACAGACGTAGGCAAACGGACTTTAAGACAAGGTAGCGATTCAGACAGATACAGACGTAGGCGAACGGACTTTAAGACAAGGTAGCGATGCAGACAGATACAGACGTAGGCGATCGGACTTTAAGACAAGGTACCGATGCAGATAGATACAAATTACAGACGTGGGCACACGGACTTTAAGACAAGGTAGCGATGCAGACAGATACAGACGTAGGCGAACGGACTTTAAGACCAGGTAGCGATGCAGACAGATAGAAATTATAGACGTCGGCAAACGGACTTTAAGACAAGGCAGCGATGCAGACAGATACAGACGTAGGCGAACGGACTTTAAGACAAGGTACCGATGCAGATATATACAAATTACAGACGTGGGCACACGGACTTTAAGACAAGGTAGCGATGCAGACAGATACAGACGTAGGCGAACGGACTTTAGGACCAGGTAGCGATGCAGACAGATAGAAATTATAGACGTATAGGCAAACGGACTTTAAGACAAGGCAGCGATGCAGACAGATACAGACGTAGGCGATCGGACTTTAAGACAAAGTACCGATGCAGATAGATACAAATTACAGACGTGGGAACACGGACTTTAAGACAAGGTAGCGATGCAGTCAGATACAGACGTAGGCGAACGGACTTTAAGACAAGGTAGCGATGCGGACAGATACAAATTACAGACGTAGGCAAACGGACTTTAAGACAAGGTAGCGATTCAGAGAGATACAGACGTAGGCGAACGGACTTTAAGACAAGTAGCGATGCAGACAGATACAAATTACAGACGTGGGCACAGACGGTACGACAAGGTAGCGATGCAGACAGATACAGACGTAGGCGATCGGACTTTAAGACAAGGTAGCGATGCAGACAGATAGAAATTACAGACGTGATGAAAGGAACTTTAAGACAAGGTAGCGATGCAGAAAGATACAGACGTAGGCGAACGGACTTTAAAACAAGGTAGCGATGCAGATAGATACAAATTACAGACGTGGGCACACGGACTTTAAGACAAGGTAGCGATGCACACAGATACAGACGTAGGCGAACGGACTTTAAGACAAGGTAGCGATGCAGACAGATACAAATTACAGACGTAGGCAAACGGACTTTAAGACAAGGTAGCGATTCAGACAGATACAGACGTAGGCGAACGGACTTTAAGACAAGGTAGCGATGCAGACAGATACAAATTACAGACGTAGGCAAACGGACTTTAATACAAGGTAGCGATGCAGACAGATACAGACGTAGGCGAACGGACTTTAAAACAAGGTAGCGATGCAGACAGATACAGACGTAGGCGAACGGACTTTAAGATGAGGTAGCGATACGGACAGATACAGACGTAGGCTAACGGACTTTAAGACAAGGTAGCGATGCAGAAAGATACAGACGTAGGCGAACGGACTTTAAGACAAGGTAGCGATGCAGACGGATAGTATTTACAGACGTAGGCGAACGGACTTTAAGACAAGGTAGCGATGCAGACAGATACAGACGTAGGCGATCGGACTATTAAAACAAGGTACCGATACAGATAGATACAAATTACAGACGTAGGCAAAAGGACTTTAAGACAAGGTAGCGATGCAGACAGATACAGACGTAGGCGAACGGACTTTAAGACCAAGTAGCGATGCAGACAGATAGAAATTACAGACGTAGGCAAACGGACTTTAAGACAAGGTAGCGATGCAGACAGATACAGACGTAGGCGATCGGACTTTAAGACAAGGTACCGATGCAGATAGATACAAATTACAGACGTGGGCACATGGACTTTAACACAAGGTAGCGATGCAGACAGATACAGACGTAGCGAACGGACTTTAAGACAAGGTAGCGATGCAGACAGATACAAATTACAGACGTAGGCAAACGGACTTTAAGACAAGGTAGCGATTCAGACAGATACAGACGTAGGCGAACGGACTTTAAGACAAGTAGCGATGCAGACAGATACAAATTACAGACGTGGGCACACGGACTTTAAGACAAGGTACCGATGCAGATAGATACAAATTACAGACGTGGGCACACGGACTTTAAGACAAGGTAGCGATGCAGACAGATACAGACGTAGGCGAACGGACTTTAAGACAAGGTAGCGATGCAGACAGATACAAATTACAGACGTGGGCAAACGGACTTTAACAAAAGGTTGCGATTCAGACAGATACAGACGTAGGCGAACGGACTTTAAGACAAGTAGCGATGCAGACAGATACAAATTACAGACGTAGGCGAACGGACTTTAATACAAGGTAGCGATGCAGATAGATACAAATTACAGACGTGGGCACACGGACTTTAAGACAAGGTAGCGATGCACACAGATACAGACGTAGGCGAACGGACTTTAAGACAAGGTAGCGATGCAGACAGATACAAATTACAGACGTAGGCAAACGGACTTTAAGACAAGGTAGCGATTCAGACAGATACAGACGTAGGCGAACGGACTTTAAGACAAGGTAGCGATGCAGACAGATACAAATTACAGACGTAGGCAAACGGACTTTAATACAAGGTAGCGATGCAGACAGATACAGACGTAGGCGAACGGACTTTAAAACAAGGTAGCGATGCAGACAGATACAGACGTAGGCGAACGGACTTTAAGATGAGGTAGCGATACGGACAGATACAGACGTAGGCTAACGGACTTTAAGACAAGGTAGCGATGCAGACAGATACAGACGTAGGCGAACGGACTTTAAGACAAGGTAGCGATGCAGACGGATAGTATTTACAAACGTAGGCAAACGGACTTTAAGACAAGGTAGCGATGCAGACAGATACAGACGTAGGCGATCGGACTATTAAAACAAGGTACCGATACAGATAGATACAAATTACAGACGTAGGCAAACGGACTTTAAGACAAGGTAGCGATGCAGGCAGATACAGACGTAGGCGAACGGACTTTAAGACCAAGTAGCGATGCAGACAGATAGAAATTACAGACGTAGGCAAACGGACTTTAAGACAAGGTAGCGATGCAGACAGATACAGACGTAGGCGATCGGACTTTAAGACAAGGTACCGATGCAGATAGATACAAATTACAGACGTGGGCACAGGGACTTTAAGACAAGGTAGAGATGCAGACAGATACAGACGTAGGCGAACGTACTTTAAGACAAGGTAGCGATGCAGACAGATACAAATCACAGACGTAGGCAAACGGACTTTAAGAAAAGGTAGCGATTCAGACAGATACAGACGTAGGCGAACGGACTTTAAGACAAGTAGCGATGCAGACAGATACAAATTACAGACGTGGGCACACGGACTTTAAGACAAGGTAGCGATGCAGACAGATACAGACGTAGGCGATCGGACTTTAAGACAAGGTAGCGATGCAGACAGATACAAATTACAGACGTGATGAAAGGAACTTTAAGACAAGGTAGCGATGCAGAAAGATACAGACGTAGGCGATCGGACTTTAAAACAAGGTAGCCATGCAATCAGATACAGACGTAGGCGAACAGACTTTAAGACAAGGTAGCGATGCAGACAGATACAAATTACAGACGTAGGCAAACGGACTTTAAGACAAGGTAGCGATGCAGACACATACAGACGTAGGCGAACGGACTTTAAGACAAGGTAGCGATGCAGACAGATACAGACGTAGGCAAACGGGCTTGAAGACAAGGTAGCGATGCAGACGGATACAGACGTAGGCGAACGGACTTTAAGACAAGGTAGCGATGCAGACAGATACAGACGTAGGCAAACGGACTTTAAGACCAAGTAGCGATGCACACAGATACAGACGTAGGCAAACGGACTTTAAGACAAGGTAGCGATGCAGACAGATACAAATTACAGACGTGATCAAACGGACTTTAAGACAAGGTAGCGATGCAGGCAGATACAGACGTAGGCGAACGGCCTTTAAGACCAGGTAGCGATGCAGACAGATAGAAATTACAGACGTAGGCAAACGGACTTTAAGACAAGGTAGCGATGCAGACAGATACAGGCGTAGGCAATCGGACTTTAAGACAAGGTACCGATGCAGATAGATACAAATTACAGACGTGGGCACACGGACTTTAAGACAAGGTAGCGATGCAGACAGATACAGACGTAGGCGAACGGACTTTAAGACAAGGTAGCGATGCAGACAGATACAAATTACAGACGTGGGCAAACGGACTTTAAGAAAAGGTTGCGATTCAGACAGATACAGACGTAGGCGAACGGACTTTAAGACAAGTAGCGATGCAGACAGATACAAATTACAGACGTAGGCGAACGGACTTTAATACAAGGTAGCGATGCAGATAGATACAAATTACAGACGTGGGCACACGGACTTTAAGACAAGGTAGCGATGCACACAGATACAGACGTAGGCGTACGGACTTTAAGACAAGGTAGCGATGCAGATAGATACAAATTACAGACGTAGGCAAACGGACTTTAAGACAAGGTAGCGATTCAGACAGATACAGACGTAGGCGAACGGACTTTAAGACAAGGTAGCGATGCAGACAGATACAAATTACAGACGTAGGCAAACGGACTTTAATACAAGGTAGCGATGCAGACAGATACAGACGTAGGCGAACGGACTTTAAAACAAGGTAGCGATGCAGACAGATACAGACGTAGGCGAACGGACTTTAGATGAGGTAGCGATACGGACAGATACAGACGTAGGCGAACGGACTTTAAGACAAGGTAGCGATGCAGACAGATACAGACGTAGGCGAACGGACTTTAAGACAAGGTAGCGATGCAGACGGATAGTATTTACAGACGTAGGCAAACGGACTTTAAGACAAGGTAGCGATGCAGACAGATACAGACGTAGGCGATCGGACTATTAAGACAAGGTACCGATACAGATAGATACAAATTACAGACGTAGGCAAACGGACTTTAGGACAAGGTAGCGATGCAGGCAGATACAGACGTAGGCGAACGGACTTTAAGACAAGGTAGCGATGCAGACAGATAGAAATTACAGACGTAGGCAAACGGACTTTAAGACAAGGTAGCGATGCAGACAGATACAGACGTAGGCGATCGGACTTTAAGACAAGGTACCGATGCAGATAGATACAAATTACAGACGTGGGCACATGGACTTTAAGACAAGGTAGCGATGCAGACAGATACAGACGTAGGCGAACGGACTTTAAGACAAGGTAGCGATGCAGACAGATACAAATTACAGACGTAGGCAAACGGACTTTAAGACAAGGTAGCGATTCAGACAGATACAGACGTAGGCGATCGGACTTTAAGACAAGGTAGCGATGCAGACAGATACAAATTACAGACGTGATGAAAGGAACTTTAAGACAAGGTAGCGATGCAGAAAGATACAGACGTAGGCGATCGGACTTTAAAACAAGGTAGCCATGCAATCAGATACAGACGTAGGCGAACAGACTTTAAGACAAGGTAGCGATGCAGACAGATACAAATTACAGACGTATGCAAACGGACTTTAAGACAAGGTAGCGATGCAGACACATACAGACGTAGGCGAACGGACTTTAAGACAAGGTAGCGATGCAGACAGATACAGACGTAGGCAAACGGGCTTGAAGACAAGGTAGCGATGCAGACGGATACACACGTAGGCGAACGGACTTTAAGACAAGGTAGCGATGCAGTCAGATACAAATTACAGACGTAGGCAAACGGACTTTAAGACAAGGTAGCGATGCAGACAGATACAGACGTAGGCGAACGTACTTTAAGACAAGGTAGCGATGCAGACAGATACAGACCTGAGCGAACGGACTTTAAGACAAGGTAGCGATGCAGACAGATACAGACGTAGGCGAACGGACTTTAAGACAAGGTAGCGATGCAGACAGATACAAATTACAGACGTGGGCAAACGGACTTTAACAAAAGGTTGCGATTCAGACAGATACAGACGTAGGCGAACGGACTTTAAGACAAGTAGCGATGCAGACAGATACAAATTACAGACGTAGGCGAACGGACTTTAATACAAGGTAGCGATGCAGATAGATACAAATTACAGACGTGGGCACACGGACTTTGAGACAAGGTAGCGATGCACACAGATACAGACGTAGGCGAACGGACTTTAAGACAAGGTAGCGATGCAGACAGATACAAATTACAGACGTAGGCAAACGGACTTTAAGACAAGGTAGCGATTCAGACAGATACAGACGTAGGCGAACGGACTTTAAGACAAGGTAGCGATGCAGACAGATACAAATTACAGACGTAGGCAAACGGACTTTAATACAAGGTAGCGATGCAGACAGATACAGACGTAGGCGAACGGACTTTAAAACAAGGTAGCGATGCAGACAGATACAGACGTAGGCGAACGGACTTTAAGATGAGGTAGCGATACGGACAGATACAGACGTAGGCTAACGGACTTTAAGACAAGGTAGCGATGCAGACAGATACAGACGTAGGCGAACGGACTTTAAGACAAGGTAGCGATGCAGACGGATAGTATTTACAGACGTAGGCAAACGGACTTTAAGACAAGGTAGCGATGCAGACAGATACAGACGTAGGCGATCGGACTATTAAAACAAGGTACCGATACAGATAGATACAAATTACAGACGTAGGCAAACGGACTTTAAGACAAGGTAGCGATGCAGGCAGATACAGACGTAGGCGAACGGACTTTAAGACCAAGTAGCGATGCAGACAGATAGAAATTACAGACGTAGGCAAACGGACTTTAAGACAAGGTAGCGATGCAGACAGATACAGACGTAGGCGATCGGACTTTAAGACAAGGTACCGATGCAGATAGATACAAATTACAGACGTGGGCACATGGACTTTAAGACAAGGTAGCGATGCAGACAGATACAGACGTAGGCGAACGGACTTTAAGACAAGGTAGCGATGCAGACAGATACAAATCACAGACGTAGGCAAACGGACTTTAAGAAAAGGTAGCGATTCAGACAGATACAGACGTAGGCGAACGGACTTTAAGACAAGTAGCGATGCAGACAGATACAAATTACAGACGTGGGCACACGGACTTTAAGACAAGGTAGCGATGCAGACAGATACAGACGTAGGCGATCGGACTTTAAGACAAGGTAGCGATGCAGACAGATACAAATTACAGACGTGATGAAAGGAACTTTAAGACAAGGTAGCGATGCAGAAAGATACAGACGTAGGCGATCGGACTTTAAAACAAGGTAGCCATGCAATCAGATACAGACGTAGGCGAACAGACTTTAAGACAAGGTAGCGATGCAGACAGATACAAATTACAGACGTAGGCAAACGGACTTTAAGACAAGGTAGCGATGCAGACACATACAGACGTAGGCGAACGGACTTTAAGACAAGGTAGCGATGCAGACAGATACAGACGTAGGCAAACGGGCTTGAAGACAAGGTAGCGATGCAGACGGATACAGACGTTGGCGAACGGACTTTAAGACAAGGTAGCGATGCAGACAGATACAGACGTAGGCAAACGGACTTTAAGACCAAGTAGCGATGCACACAGATACAGACGTAGGCAAACGGACTTTAAGACAAGGTAGCGATGCAGACAGATACAAATTACAGACGTGATCAAACGGACTTTAAGACAAGGTAGCGATGCAGGCAGATACAGACGTAGGCGAACGGACTTTAAGACCAGGTAGCGATGCAGACAGATAGAAATTACAGACGTAGGCAAACGGACTTTAAGACAAGGTAGCGATGCAGACAGATACAGACGTAGGCAATCGGACTTTAAGACAAGTAGCGATGCAGACAGATACAAATTACAGACGTAGGCGAACGGACTTTAAGACAAGGTAGCGATGTAGACAGATACAAATTACAGACGTATGCAAACGGACTTTAAGACAAGGTAGCGATGCAGACACATACAGACGTAGGCGAACGTACTTTAAGACAAGGTAGCGATGCAGACAGATACAGACGTAGGCAAACGGGCTTGAAGACAAGGTAGCGATGCAGACGGATACACACGTAGGCGAACGGACTTTAAGACAAGGTAGCGATGCAGTCAGATACAAATTACAGACGTAGGCAAACGGACTTTAAGAGAAGGTAGCGATGCAGACAGATACAGACGTAGGCGAACGTACTTTAAGACAAGGTAGCGATGCAGACAGATACAGACCTGAGCGAACGGACTTTAAGACAAGGTAGCGATGCAGACAGATACAGACGTAGGCGAACGGACTTTAAGACAAGGTAGCTATACAGACAGATACAAATTACAGACGTAGGCAAACGGACTTTAAGACAAGGTAGCGATGCAGACAGATACAGACGTAGGCGAACGTACTTTAAGACAAGGTAGCGATGCAGACAGATACAAATTACCGACGTGGGCAAACGGACTTTAAGACAAGGTAGCGATGCAGACAGATACAGACGTAGCCGAACGGACTTTAAGACAAGGTAGCGATGCAGACAGATATAAATTAAAGACGTAGGCAAACGGACTTTAAGACAAGGTAGCGATGCAGACAGATACAGACGTAGGCGAACGGACTTTAAGACAAGGTAGCTATACAGACAGATACAAATTACAGACGTAGGCAAACGGACTTTAAGACAAGGTAGCGATGCAGACAGATACAGACGTAGGCGAACGTACTTTAAGACAAGGTACCGATGCAGACAGATACAGACCTGAGCGAACGGACTTTAAGACAAGGTAGCGATGCAGACAGATACAAATTACCGACGTGGGCAAACGGACTTTAAGACAAGGTAGCGATGCAGACAGATACAGACGTAGCCGAACGGACTTTAAGACAAGGTAGCGATGCAGACAGATATAAATTAAAGACGTAGGCAAACGGACTTTAAGACAAGGTAGCGATGCAGACAGATACAGACGTAGGCGATCGGACTTTAAGACAAGGTACCGATGCAGATAGATACAAATTACAGACGTGGGCACACGGACTTTAAGACAAGGTAGCGATGCAGACAGATACAGACGTAGGCGAACGGACTTTAAGACCAGGTAGCGATGCAGACAGATAGAAATTATAGACGTCGGCAAACGGACTTTAAGACAAGGCAGCGATGCAGACAGATACAGACGTAGGCGAACGGACTTTAAGACAAGGTTCCGATGCATATTTATACAAATTACAGACGTGGGCACACGGACTTTAAGACAAGGTAGCGATGCAGACAGATACAGACGTAGGCGAACGGACTTTAAGACCAGGTAGCGATGCAGACAGATAGAAATTATAGACGTAGGCAAACGGACTTTAAGACAAGGCAGCGATGCAGACAGATACAGACGTAGGCGATCGGACTTTAAGACAAAGTACCGATGCAGATAGATACAAATTACAGACGTGGGAACACGGACTTTAAGACAAGGTAGCGATGCAGACAGATACAGACGTAGGCGAACGGACTTTAAGACAAGGTAGCGATGCGGACAGATACAAATTACAGACGTAGGCAAACGGACTTTAAGACAAGGTAGCGATTCAGAGAGATACAGACGTAGGCGAACGGACTTTAAGACAAGTAGCGATGCAGACAGATACAAATTACAGACGTGGGCACAGACGGTACGACAAGGTAGCGATGCAGACAGATACAGACGTAGGCGATCGGACTTTAAGACAAGGTAGCGATGCAGACAGATAGAAATTACAGACGTGATGAAAGGAACTTTAAGACAAGGTAGCGATGCAGAAAGATACAGACGTAGGCGAACGGACTTTAAAACAAGGTAGCGATGCAGATAGATACAAATTACAGACGTGGGCACACGGACTTTAAGACAAGGTAGCGATGCACACAGATACAGACGTAGGCGAACGGACTTTAAGACAAGGTAGCGATGCAGACAGATACAAATTACAGACGTAGGCAAACGGACTTTAAGACAAGGTAGCGATTCAGACAGATACAGACGTAGGCGAACGGACTTTAAGACAAGGTAGCGATGCAGACAGATACAAATTACAGACGTAGGCAAACGGACTTTAATACAAGGTAGCGATGCAGACAGATACAGACGTAGGCGATCGGACTTTAAAACAAGGTAGCGATGCAGACAGATACAGACGTAGGCGAACGGACTTTAAGATGAGGTAGCGATACGGACAGATACAGACGTAGGCTAACGGACTTTAAGACAAGGTAGCGATGCAGACAGATACAGACGTAGGCAAACGGACTTTAAGACAAGGTAGCGATGCAGACAGATACAGACGTAGGCGATCGGACTTTAAGACAAGGTACCGATGCAGATAGATTCAAATTACAGACGTGGGCACATGGACTTTAACACAAGGTAGCGATGCAGACAGATACAGACGTAGCGAACGGACTTTAAGACAAGGTAGCGATGCAGACAGATACAAATTACAGACGTAGGCAAACGGACTTTAAGACAAGGTAGCGATTCAGACAGATACAGACGTAGGCGAACGGACTTTAAGACAAGTAGCGATGCAGACAGATACAAATTACAGACGTGGGCACACGGACTTTAAGACAAGGTAGCGATGCAGAAAGATACAGACGTAGGCGATCGGACTTTAAGACAAGGTAGCGATGCAGACAGATACAAATTACAGACGTGATGAAAGGAACTTTAAGACAAGGTAGCGATGCAGAAAGATATAGACGTAGGCGATCGGACTTTAAAACAAGGTAGCCATGCAATCAGATACAGAAGTAGGCGAACAGACTTTAAGACAAGGTAGCGATGCAGACAGATACAAATTACAGACGTAGGCAAACGGACTTTAAGACAAGGTAGCGATGCAGACACATACAGACGTAGGCGAACGGACTTTAAGACAAGGTAGCGATGCAGACAGATACAGACGTAGGCAAACGGGCTTGAAGACAAGGTAGCGATGCAGACGGATACAGACGTAGGCGAACGGACTTTAAGACAAGGTAGCGATGCAGTCAGATACAAATTACAGACGTAGGCGAACGGACTTTAGGACAAGGTAGCGATGCAGACAGATGTAAATTACACACATAGGCGAACGGACTTTAAGACAAGGTAGCGATGCAGACAGATACAGACGTAGGCGAACGTACTTTAAGACAAGGTAGCGATGCAGACAGATCCAGACCTGAGCGAACGGACTTTAAGACAAGGTAGCGATGCAGACAGATACAGACGTAGGCGAACGGACTTTAAGACAAGGTAGCTATATAGACAGATACAAATTACAGACGTGGGCAAACGGACTTTAAGACAAGGTAGCGATGCAGACAGATACAGACGTAGGCGAACGTACTTTAAGACAAGGTACCGATGCAGACAGATACAGACCTGAGCAAACGGACTTTAAGACAAGGTAGCGATGCAGACAGATATAAATTACCGACGTGGGCAAACGGACTTTAAGACAAGGTAGCGATGCAGACAGATACAGACGTAGCCGAACGGACTTTAAAACAAGGTAGCGATGCAGACAGATAGAAATTAAAGACGTAGGCAAACGGACTTTAAGACAAGGTAGCGATGCACACAGATACAGACGTAGGCGAACGGACTTTAAAACAAGGTAGCGTTGCAGACAGATACAGACGTAGGCGAACGGACTTTAAGATGAGGTAGCGATACGGACAGATACAGACGTAGGCTAACGGACTTTAAGACAAGGTAGCGATGCAGACAGATACAGACGTAGGCGAACGGACTTTAAGACAAGGTAGCGATGCAGACAGATAGAAATTACAGACGTAGGCAAACGGACTTTAAGATGAGGTAGCGATACGGACAGATACAGACGTAGGCGAACGGACTTTAAGACAAGGTAGCGATGCAGACAGATACAGACGTAGGCGAACGGACTTTAAGATGAGGTAGCGATACGGACAGATACAGACGTAGGCGAACGGACTTTAAAACAAGGTAGCGTTGCAGACAGATACAGACGTAGGCGAACGGACTTTAAGATGAGGTAGCGATACGGACAGATACAGACGTAGGCTAACGGACTTTAAGACAAGGTAGCGATGCAGACAGATACAGACGTAGGCGATCGGACTTTAAGACAAGGTACCGATGAAGATAGATACAAATTACAGACGTGGGCACATGGACTTTAAGACAAGGTAGCGATGCAGACAGATACAGACGTAGGCGAACGGACTTTAAGACAAGGTAGCGATGCAGACAGATACAAATCACAGACGTAGGCAAACGGACTTTAAGACAAGGTAGCGATTCAGACAGATACAGACGTAGGCGAACGGACTTTAAGACAAGTAGCGATGCAGACAGATACAAATTACAGACGTGATGAAAGGAACTTTAAGACAAGGTAGCGATGCAGAAAGATACAGACGTAGGCGATCGGACTTTAAAACAAGGTAGCCATGCAATCAGATACAGACGTAGGCGAACAGACTTTAAGACAAGGTAGCGATGCAGACAGATACAAATTACAGACGTAGGCAAACGGACTTTAAGACAAGGTAGCGATGCAGACACATACAGACGTAGGCGAACGGACTTTAAGACAAGGTAGCGATGCAGACAGATACAGACGTAGGCAAACGGGCTTGAAGACAAGGTAGCGATGCAGACGGATACAGACGTAGGCGAACGGACTTTAAGACAAGGTAGCGATGCAGTCAGATACAAATTACAGACGTAGGCGAACGGACTTTAGGACAAGGTAGCGATGCAGACAGATGCAAATTACACTCATAGGCGAACGGACTTTAAGACAAGGTAGCGATGCAGACAGATACAGACGTAGGCGAACGTACTTTAAGACAAGGTAGCGATGCAGACAGATACAGACCTGAGCGAACGGACTTTAAGACAAGGTAGCGATGCAGACAGATACAATTTACAGACGTCGGCAAAGGGACTTTAAGACAAGGTAGCGATTCAGACAGATACAGACGTAGGCGAACGGACTTTAAGACATGGTAGCGATGCAGACAGATACAAATTACAGACGTGATGAAAGGAACTTTAAGACAAGGTAGCGATGCAGAAAGATACAGACGTAGGCGAACGGACTTTAAGACAAGGTAGCGATGCAGACGGATAGTATTTACAGACGTAGGCAAACGGACTTTAAGACAAGGTAGCGATGCAGACAGATACAGACGTAGGCGATCGGACTATTAAGACAAGGTACCGATACAGATAGATACAAATTACAGACGTAGGCAAACGGACTTTAAGACAAGGTAGCGATGCAGGCAGATACAGACGTAGGCGAACGGACTTTAAGACCAGGTAGCGATGCAGACAGATAGAAATTACAGACGTAGGCAAACGGACTTTAAGACAACGTAGCGATGCAGACAGATACAGACGTAGGCGATCGGACTTTAAGACAAGGTACCGATGCAGATAGATACAAATTACAGACGTGGGCACATGGACTTTAAGACAAGGTAGCGATGCAGACAGATACAGACGTAGGCGAACGGACTTTAAGACAAGGTAGCGATGCAGACAGATAGAAATTACAGACGTAGGCAAACGGACTTTAAGATGAGGTAGCGATACGGACAGATACAGACGTAGGCGAACGGACTTTAAGACAAGGTAGCGATGCAGACAGATACAGACGTAGGCGAACGGACTTTAAGATGAGGTAGCGATACGGACAGATACAGACGTAGGCGAACGGACTTTAAAACAAGGTAGCGTTGCAGACAGATACAGACGTAGGCGAACGGACTTTAAGATGAGGTAGCGATACGGACAGATACAGACGTAGGCTAACGGACTTTAAGACAAGGTAGCGATGCAGACAGATACAGACGTAGGCGATCGGACTTTAAGACAAGGTACCGATGCAGATAGATACAAATTACAGACGTGGGCACATGGACTTTAAGACAAGGTAGCGATGCAGACAGATACAGACGTAGGCGATCGGACTTTAAGACAAGGTAGCGATGCAGACAGATACAAATCACAGACGTAGGCAAACGGACTTTAAGACAAGGTAGCGATTCAGACAGATACAGACGTAGGCGAACGGACTTTAAGACAAGTAGCGATGCAGACAGATACAAATTACAGACGTGATGAAAGGAACTTTAAGACAAGGTAGCGATGCAGAAAGATACAGACGTAGGCGATCGGACTTTAAAACAAGGTAGCCATGCAATCAGATACAGACGTAGGCGAACAGACTTTAAGACAAGGTAGCGATGCAGACAGATACAAATTACAGACGTAGGCAAACGGACTTTAAGACAAGGTAGCGATGCAGACACATACAGACGTAGGCGAACGGACTTTAAGACAAGGTAGCGATGCAGACAGATACAGACGTAGGCAAACGGGCTTGAAGACAAGGTAGCGATGCAGACGGATACAGACGTAGGCGAACGGACTTTAAGACAAGGTAGCGATGCAGTCAGATACAAATTACAGACGTAGGCGAACGGACTTTAGGACAAGGTAGCGATGCAGACAGATGCAAATTACACTCATAGGCGAACGGACTTTAAGACAAGGTAGCGATGCAGACAGATACAGACGTAGGCGAACGTACTTTGAGACAAGGTAGCGATGCAGACAGATACAGACCTGAGCGAACGGACTTTAAGACAAGGTAGCGATGCAGACAGATACAATTTACAGACGTCGGCAAAGGGACTTTAAGACAAGGTAGCGATTCAGACAGATACAGACGTAGGCGAACGGACTTTAAGACATGGTAGCGATGCAGACAGATACAAATTACAGACGTGATGAAAGGAACTTTAAGACAAGGTAGCGATGCAGAAAGATACAGACGTAGGCGAACGGACTTTAAGACAAGGTAGCGATGCAGACGGATAGTATTTACAGACGTAGGCAAACGGACTTTAAGACAAGGTAGCGATGCAGACAGATACAGACGTAGGCGATCGGACTATTAAGACAAGGTTCCGATACAGATAGATACAAATTACAGACGTAGGCAAACGGACTTTAAGACAAGGTAGCGATGCAGGCAGATACAGACGTAGGCGAACGGACTTTAAGACCAGGTAGCGATGCAGACAGATAGAAATTACAGACGTAGGCAAACGGACTTTAAGACAACGTAGCGATGCAGACAGATACAGACGTAGGCGATCGGACTTTAAGACAAGGTACCGATGCAGATAGATACAAATTACAGACGTGGGCACATGGACTTTAAGACAAGGTAGCGATGCAGACAGATACAGACGTAGGCGAATGGACTTTAAGACATGGTAGCGATGCAGACAGATACAAATTACAGACGTGATGAAAGGAACTTTAAGACAAGGTAGCGATGCAGAAAGATACAGACGTAGGCGAACGGACTTTAAGACAAGGTAGCGATGCAGACAGATAGTATTTACAGACGTAGGCAAACGGACTTTAAGACAAGGTAGCGATGCAGACAGATACAGACGTAGGCGATCGGACTATTAAGACAAGGTTCCGATACAGATAGATACAAATTACAGACGTAGGCAAACGGACTTTAAGACAAGGTAGCGATGCAGGCAGATACAGACGTAGGCGAACGGACTTTAAGACCAGGTAGCGATGCAGACAGATATAAATTAAAGACGTAGGCAAACGGACTTTAAGACAACGTAGCGATGCAGACAGATACAGACGTAGGCGATCGGACTTTAAGACAAGGTACCGATGCAGATAGATACAAATTACAGACGTGGGCACATGGACTTTAAGACAAGGTAGCGATGCAGACAGATACAAATTACAGACGTAGGCAAACGGACTTTAAGACAAGGTAGCGATTCAGACAGATACAGACGTAGGCGAACGGACTTTAAGACATGGTAGCGATGCAGACAGATACAAATTACAGACGTGATGAAAGGAACTTTAAGACAAGGTAGCGATGCAGAAAGATACAGACGTAGGCGATCGGACTTTAAAACAAGGTAGCCATGCAATCAGATACAGACGTAGGCGAACAGACTTTAAGACAAGGTAGCGATGCAGACAGATACAAATTACAGACGTAGGCAAACGGACTTTAAGACAAGGTAGCGATGCAGACACATACAGACGTAGGCGAACGGACTTTAAGACAAGGTAGCGATGCAGACAGATACAGACGTAGGCAAACGGGCTTGAAGACAAGGTAGCGATGCAGACGGATACAGACGTAGGCGAACGTGCTTTAAGACAAGGTAGCGATGCAGACAGATACAGACCTGAGCGAACGGACTTTAAGACAAGGTAGCGATGCAGACAGATACAGACGTAGGCGAACGGACTTTAAGACAAGGTAGCTATATAGACAGATACAAATCACAGACGTGGGCAAACGGACTTTAAGACAAGGTAGCGATGCAGATAGATACAGACGTAGGCGAACGTACTTTAAGACAAGGTACCGACGCAGACAGATACAGACCTGAGCAAACGGACTTTAAGACAAGGTAGCGATGCAGACAGATACAAATTACAGACTTGGGCAAACGGACTTTAAGACAAGGTAGCGATGCAGACAGATACAGACGTAGCCGAACGGACTTTAAGACAAGGTAGCGATGCAGACAGATATAAATTAAAGACGTAGGCAAACGGACTTTAAGACAAGGTAGCGATGCAGACAGATACAGACGTAGGCGAACGGACTTTAAAACAAGGTAGCGTTGCAGACAGATACAGACGTAGGCGAACGGACTTTAAGACGAGGTAGCGATACAGACAGATACAGACGTAGGCGAACGGACTTTAAGACAAGGTAGCGATGCAGACAGATACAAATTGCAGACGTAGGCGAACGGACTTTAATACAAGGTAGCGATGCAGATAGATACAAATTACAGACGTGGGCACACGGACTTTAAGACAAGTTAGCGATGCAGACAGATACAGACGTAGGCGAACGGACTTTAAGACCAGGTAGCGATGCAGACAGATACAAATTACAGACGTAGGCAAACGGACTTTAAGACAAGGTAGCGATTCAGACAGATACAGACGTAGGCGAACGGACTTTAAGACAAGGTAGCGATGCAGACAGATACAAATTACAGACGTGGGCACACGGACTTTAAGACAAGGTAGCGATACAGACAGATACAGACGTAGGCAAACGGACTTTAAAACAAGGTAGCGATGCAGACAGATACAGACGTAGGCGAACGGACTTTAAGACGAGGTAGCGATACAGACAGATACAGACGTAGGCGAACGGACTTTAAGACAAGGTAGCGATGCAAACAGATACAAATTGCAGACGTAGGCGAACGGACTTTAGGACAAGGTAGCGATGCAGACAGATGCAAATTACACACGTAGGCGAACGGACTTTAAGACAAGGTAGCGATGCAGACAGATACAGACGTAGGCAAACGGACTTTAAGACCAAGTAGCGATGCACACAGATACAGACGTAGGCAAACGGACTTTAAGACAAGGTAGCGATGCAGACAGATACAAATTACAGACGTGATCAAACGGACTTTAAGACAAGGTAGCGATGCAGGCAGATACAGACGTAGGCGAACGGACTTTAAGACCAGGTAGCGATGCAGACAGATAGAAATTACAGACGTAGGCAAACGGACTTTAAGACAAGGTAGCGATGCAGACAGATACAGACGTAGGCAATCGGACTTTAAGACAAGGTACCGATGCAGATAGATACAAATTACAGACGTGGGCACACGGACTTTAAGACAAGGTAGCGATGCAGACAGATAAAGACGTAGGCGAACGGACTTTAAGACAAGGTAGCGATGCAGACAGATACAAATTACAGACGTGGGCAAACGGACTTTAAGACAAGGTAGCGATTCAGACAGATACAGACGTAGGCGAACGGACTTTAAGACAAGGTAGCGATGCAGACAGATACAAATTACAGACGTGGGCAAACGGACTTTAACAAAAGGTTGCGATTCAGACAGATACAGACGTAGGCGAACGGACTTTAAGACAAGTAGCGATGCAGACAGATACAAATTACAGACGTAGGCGAACGGACTTTAATACAAGGTAGCGATGCAGATAGATACAAATTACAGACGTGGGCACACGGACTTTAAGACAAGGTAGCGATGCACACAGATACAGACGTAGGCGTACGGACTTTAAGACAAGGTAGCGATGCAGACAGATACAAATTACAGACGTAGGCAAACGGACTTTAAGACAAGGTAGCGATTCAGACAGATACAGACGTAGGCGAACGGACTTTAAGACAAGGTAGCGATGCAGACAGATACAAATTACAGACGTAGGCAAACGGACTTTAAGACAAGGTAGCGATGCAGACAGATACAGACGTAGGCGATCGGACTTTAAGACAAGGTAGCGTTGCAGACAGATACAGACGTAGGCGAACGGACTTTAAAACAAGGTAGCGATGCAGACAGATACAGACGTAGGCGAACGGACTTTAAGATGAGGTAGCGATACGGACAGATACAGACGTAGGCGAACGGACTTTAAGACAAGGTAGCGATGCAGACAGATACAGACGTAGGCGAACGGACTTTAAGACAAGGTAGCGATGCAGACGGATAGTATTTACAGACGTAGGCAAACGGACTTTAAGACAAGGTAGCGATGCAGACAGATACAGACGTAGGCGATCGGACTATTAAGACAAGGTACCGATACAGATAGATACAAATTACAGACGTAGGCAAACGGACTTTAGGACAAGGTAGCGATACAGGCAGATACAGACGTAGGCGAACGGACTTTAAGACCAGGTAGCGATGCAGACAGATAGAAATTACAGACGTAGGCAAACGGACTTTAAGACAAGGTAGCGATGCAGACAGATACAGACGTAGGCGATCGGACTTTAAGACAAGGTACCGATGCAGATAGATACAAATTACAGACGTAGGCAAACGGACTTTAAGACAAGGTAGCGATTCAGACAGATACAGACGTAGGCGAACGGACTTTAAGACAAGGTAGCGATGCAGACAGATACAATTTACAGACGTCGGCAAAGGGACTTTAAGACAAGGTAGCGATTCAGACAGATACAGACGTAGGCGATCGGACTTTAAAACAAGGTAGCCATGCAATCAGATACAGACGTAGGCGAACAGACTTTAAGACAAGGTAGCGATGCAGACAGATACAAATTACAGACGTAGGCAAACGGACTTTAAGACAAGGTAGCGATGCAGACACATACAGACGTAGGCGAACGGACTTTAAGACAAGGTAGCGATGCAGACAGATACAGACGTAGGCAAACGGGCTTGAAGACAAGGTAGCGATGCAGACGGATACAGACGTAGGCGAACGGACTTTAAGACAAGGTAGCGATGCAGACAGATACAATTTACAGACGTCGGCAAAGGGACTTTAAGACAAGGTAGCGATTCAGACAGATACAGACGTAGGCGAACGGACTTTAAGACATGGTAGCGATGCAGACATATACAAATTACAGACGTGATGAAAGGAACTTTAAGACAAGGTAGCGATGCAGAAAGATACAGACGTAGGCGAACGGACTTTAAGACAAGGTAGCGATGCAGACGGATAGTATTTACAGACGTAGGCAAACGGACTTTAAGACAAGGTAGCGATGCAGACAGATACAGACGTAGGCGATCGGACTATTAAGACAAGGTACCGATACAGATAGATACAAATTACAGACGTAGGCAAACGGACTTTAAGACAAGGTAGCGATGCAGGCAGATACAGACGTAGGCGAATGGACTTTAAGACCAGGTAGCGATGCAGACAGATAGAAATTACAGACGTAGGCAAACGGACTTTAAGACAACGTAGCGATGCAGACAGATACAGACTTAGGCGATCGGACTTTAAGACAAGGTACCGATGCAGATAGATACAAATTACAGACGTGGGCACATGGACTTTAAGACAAGGTAGCGATGCAGACAGATACAGACGTAGGCGAACGGACTTTAAGACAAGGTAGCGATGCAGACAGATACAAATTACAGACGTAGGCAAACGGACTTTAAGACAAGGTAGCGATTCAGACAGATACAGACGTAGGCGATCGGACTTTAAAACAAGGTAGCCATGCAATCAGATACAGACGTAGGCGAACAGACTTTAAGACAAGGTAGCGATGCAGACAGATACAAATTACAGACGTAGGCAAACGGACTTTAAGACAAGGTAGCGATGCAGACACATACAGACGTAGGCGAACGGACTTTAAGACAAGGTAGCGATGCAGACAGATACAGACGTAGGCAAACGGGCTTGAAGACAAGGTAGCGATGCAGACGGATACAGACGTAGGCGAACGGACTTTAAGACAAGGTAGCGATGAAGTCAGATACAAATTACAGACGTAGGCGAACGGACTTTAGGACAAGGTAGCGATGCAGACAGATGCAAATTACACTCATAGGCGAACGGACTTTAAGACAAGGTAGCGATGCAGACAGATACAGACGTAGGCGAACGTACTTTAAGACAAGGTAGCGATGCAGACAGATACAGACCTGAGCGAACGGACTTTAAGACAAGGTAGCGATGCAGACAGATACAATTTACAGACGTCGGCAAAGGGACTTTAAGACAAGGTAGCGATTCAGACAGATACAGACGTAGGCGAACGGACTTTAAGACATGGTAGCGATGCAGACAGATACAAATTACAGACGTGATGAAAGGAACTTTAAGACAAGGTAGCGATGCAGAAAGATACAGACGTAGGCGAACGGACTTTAAGACAAGGTAGCGATGCAGACGGATAGTATTTACAGACGTAGGCAAACGGACTTTAAGACAAGGTAGCGATGCAGACAGATACAGACGTAGGCGATCGGACTATTAAGACAAGGTTCCGATACAGATAGATACAAATTACAGACGTAGGCAAACGGACTTTAAGACAAGGTAGCGATGCAGGCAGATACAGACGTAGGCGAACGGACTTTAAGACCAGGTAGCGATGCAGACAGATAGAAATTACAGACGTAGGCAAACGGACTTTAAGACAACGTAGCGATGCAGACAGATACAGACGTAGGCGATCGGACTTTAAGACAAGGTACCGATGCAGATAGATACAAATTACAGACGTGGGCACATGGACTTTAAGACAAGGTAGCGATGCAGACAGATACAGACGTAGGCGAATGGACTTTAAGACATGGTAGCGATGCAGACAGATACAAATTACAGACGTGATGAAAGGAACTTTAAGACAAGGTAGCGATGCAGAAAGATACAGACGTAGGCGAACGGACTTTAAGACAAGGTAGCGATGCAGACGGATAGTATTTACAGACGTAGGCAAACGGACTTTAAGACAAGGTAGCGATGCAGACAGATACAGACGTAGGCGATCGGACTATTAAGACAAGGTTCCGATACAGATAGATACAAATTACAGACGTAGGCAAACGGACTTTAAGACAAGGTAGCGATGCAGGCAGATACAGACGTAGGCGAACGGACTTTAAGACCAGGTAGCGATGCAGACAGATAGAAATTACAGACGTAGGCAAACGGACTTTAAGACAACGTAGCGATGCAGACAGATACAGACGTAGGCGATCGGACTTTAAGACAAGGTACCGATGCAGATAGATACAAATTACAGACGTGGGCACATGGACTTTAAGACAAGGTAGCGATGCAGACAGATACAAATTACAGACGTAGGCAAACGGACTTTAAGACAAGGTAGCGATTCAGACAGATACAGACGTAGGCGAACGGACTTTAAGACATGGTAGCGATGCAGACAGATACAAATTACAGACGTGATGAAAGGAACTTTAAGACAAGGTAGCGATGCAGAAAGATACAGACGTAGGCGATCGGACTTTAAAACAAGGTAGCCATGCAATCAGATACAGACGTAGGCGAACAGACTTTAAGACAAGGTAGCGATGCAGACAGATACAAATTACAGACGTAGGCAAACGGACTTTAAGACAAGGTAGCGATGCAGACACATACAGACGTAGGCGAACGGACTTTAAGACAAGGTAGCGATGCAGACAGATACAGACGTAGGCAAACGGGCTTGAAGACAAGGTAGCGATGCAGACGGATACAGACGTAGGCGAACGTGCTTTAAGACAAGGTAGCGATGCAGACAGATACAGACCTGAGCGAACGGACTTTAAGACAAGGTAGCGATGCAGACAGATACACACGTAGGCGAACGGACTTTAAGACAAGGTAGCTATATAGACAGATACAAATCACAGACGTGGGCAAACGGACTTTAAGACAAGGTAGCGATGCAGACAGATCTAGACGTAGGCGAACGTACTTTAAGACAAGGTACCGACGCAGACAGATACAGACCTGAGCAAACGGACTTTAAGACAAGGTAGCGATGCAGACAGATACAAATTACAGACTTGGGCAAACGGACTTTAAGACAAGGTAGCGATGCAGACAGATACAGACGTAGCCGAACGGACTTTAAGACAAGGTAGCGATGCAGACAGATATAAATTAAAGACGTAGGCAAACGGACTTTAAGACAAGGTAGCGATGCAGACACATACAGACGTAGGCGAACGCACTTTAAAACAAGGTAGCGTTGCAGACAGATACAGACGTAGGCGAACGGACTTTAAGACGAGGTAGCGATACAGACAGATACAGACGTAGGCGAACGGACTTTAAGACAAGGTAGCGATGCAGACAGATACAAATTGCAGACGTAGGCGAACGGACTTTAATACAAGGTAGCGATGCAGATAGATACAAATTACAGACGTGGGCACACGGACTTTAAGACAAGTTAGCGATGCAGACAGATACAGACGTAGGCGAACGGACTTTAAGACCAGGTAGCGATGCAGACAGATACAAATTACAGACGTAGGCAAACGGACTTTAAGACAAGGTAGCGATTCAGACAGATACAGACGTAGGCGAACGGACTTTAAGACAAGGTAGCGATGCAGACAGATACAAATTACAGACGTGGGCACACGGACTTTAAGACAAGGTAGCGATACAGACAGATACAGACGTAGGCAAACGGACTTTAAAACAAGGTAGCGATGCAGACAGATACAGACGTAGGCGAACGGACTTTAAGACGAGGTAGCGATACAGACAGATACAGACGTAGGCGAACGGACTTTAAGACAAGGTAGCGATGCAAACAGATACAAATTGCAGACGTAGGCGAACGGACTTTAGGACAAGGTAGCGATGCAGACAGATGCAAATTACACACGTAGGCGAACGGACTTTAAGACAAGGTAGCGATGCAGACAGATACAGACGTAGGCAAACGGACTTTAAGACCAAGTAGCGATGCACACAGATACAGACGTAGGCAAACGGACTTTAAGACAAGGTAGCGATGCAGACAGATACAAATTCCAGACGTGATCAAACGGACTTTAAGACAAGGTAGCGATGCAGGCAGATACAGACGTAGGCGAACGGACTTTAAGACCAGGTAGCGATGCAGACAGATAGAAATTACAGACGTAGGCAAACGGACTTTAAGACAAGGTAGCGATGCAGACAGATACAGACGTAGGCAATCGGACTTTAAGACAAGGTACCGATGCAGATAGATACAAATTACAGACGTGGGCACACGGACTTTAAGACAAGGTAGCGATGCAGACAGATAAAGACGTAGGCGAACGGACTTTAAGACAAGGTAGCGATGCAGACAGATACAAATTACAGACGTGGGCAAACGGACTTTAAGACAAGGTAGCGATTCAGACAGATACAGACGTAGGCGAACGGACTTTAAGACAAGGTAGCGATGCAGACAGATACAAATTACAGACGTGGGCAAACGGACTTTAACAAAAGGTTGCGATTCAGACAGATACAGACGTAGGCGAACGGACTTTAAGACAAGTAGCGATGCAGACAGATACAAATTACAGACGTAGGCGAACGGACTTTAATACAAGGTAGCGATGCAGATAGATACAAATTACAGACGTGGGCACACGGACTTTAAGACAAGGTAGCGATGCACACAGATACAGACGTAGGCGTACGGACTTTAAGACAAGGTAGCGATGCAGACAGATACAAATTACAGACGTAGGCAAACGGACTTTAAGACAAGGTAGCGATTCAGACAGATACAGACGTAGGCGAACGGACTTTAAGACAAGGTAGCGATGCAGACAGATACAAATTACAGACGTAGGCAAACGGACTTTAAGACAAGGTAGCGATGCAGACAGATACAGACGTAGGCGATCGGACTTTAAGACAAGGTAGCGTTGCAGACAGATACAGACGTAGGCGAACGGACTTTAAAACAAGGTAGCGATGCAGACAGATACAGACGTAGGCGAACGGACTTTAAGATGAGGTAGCGATACGGACAGATACAGACGTAGGCGAACGGACTTTAAGACAAGGTAGCGATGCAGACAGATACAGACGTAGGCGAACGGACTTTAAGACAAGGTAGCGATGCAGACGGATAGTATTTACAGACGTAGGCAAACGGACTTTAAGACAAGGTAGCGATGCAGACAGATACAGACGTAGGCGATCGGACTATTAAGACAAGGTACCGATACAGATAGATACAAATTACAGACGTAGGCAAACGGACTTTAGGACAAGGTAGCGATGCAGGCAGATACAGACGTAGGCGAACGGACTTTAAGACCAGGTAGCGATGCAGACAGATAGAAATTACAGACGTAGGCAAACGGACTTTAAGACAAGGTAGCGATGCAGACAGATACAGACGTAGGCGATCGGACTTTAAGACAAGGTACCGATGCAGATAGATACAAATTACAGACGTAGGCAAACGGACTTTAAGACAAGGTAGCGATTCAGACAGATACAGACGTAGGCGAACGGACTTTAAGACAAGGTAGCGATGCAGACAGATACAATTTACAGACGTCGGCAAAGGGACTTTAAGACAAGGTAGCGATTCAGACAGATACAGACGTAGGCGATCGGACTTTAAAACAAGGTAGCCATGCAATCAGATACAGACGTAGGCGAACAGACTTTAAGACAAGGTAGCGATGCAGACAGATACAAATTACAGACGTAGGCAAACGGACTTTAAGACAAGGTAGCGATGCAGACACATACAGACGTAGGCGAACGGACTTTAAGACAAGGTAGCGATGCAGACAGATACAGACGTAGGCAAACGGGCTTGAAGACAAGGTAGCGATGCAGACGGATACAGACGTAGGCGAACGGACTTTAAGACAAGGTAGCGATGCAGACAGATACAATTTACAGACGTCGGCAAAGGGACTTTAAGACAAGGTAGCGATTCAGACAGATACAGACGTAGGCGAACGGACTTTAAGACATGGTAGCGATGCAGACATATACAAATTACAGACGTGATGAAAGGAACTTTAAGACAAGGTAGCGATGCAGAAAGATACAGACGTAGGCGAACGGACTTTAAGACAAGGTAGCGATGCAGACGGATAGTATTTACAGACGTAGGCAAACGGACTTTAAAACAAGGTAGCGATGCAGACAGATACAGACGTAGGCGATCGGACTATTAAGACAAGGTACCGATACAGATAGATACAAATTACAGACGTAGGCAAACGGACTTTAAGACAAGGTAGCGATGCAGGCAGATACAGACGTAGGCGAATGGACTTTAAGACCAGGTAGCGATGCAGACAGATAGAAATTACAGACGTAGGCAAACGGACTTTAAGACAACGTAGCGATGCAGACAGATACAGACTTAGGCGATCGGACTTTAAGACAAGGTACCGATGCAGATAGATACAAATTACAGACGTGGGCACATGGACTTTAAGACAAGGTAGCGATGCAGACAGATACAGACGTAGGCGAACGGACTTTAAGACAAGGTAGCGATGCAGACAGATACAAATTACAGACGTAGGCAAACGGACTTTAAGACAAGGTAGCGATTCAGACAGATACAGACGTAGGCGATCGGACTTTAAAACAAGGTAGCCATGCAATCAGATACAGACGTAGGCGAACAGACTTTAAGACAAGGTAGCGATGCAGACAGATACAAATTACAGACGTAGGCAAACGGACTTTAAGACAAGGTAGCGATGCAGACACATACAGACGTAGGCGAACGGACTTTAAGACAAGGTAGCGATGCAGACAGATACAGACGTAGGCAAACGGGCTTGAAGACAAGGTAGCGATGCAGACGGATACAGACGTAGGCGAACGGACTTTAAGACAAGGTAGCGATGCAGTCAGATACAAATTACAGACGTAGGCAAACGGACCTTAAGACAAGGTAGCGATGCAGACAGATACAGACGTAGGCGAACGTACTTTAAGACAAGGTAGCGATGCAGACAGATACAGACCTGAGCGAACGGACTTTAAGACAAGGTAGCGATGCAGACAGATACAGACGTAGGCGAACGGACTTTAAGGCAAGGTAGCTATATAGACAGATACAAATCACAGACGTGGGCAAACGGACTTTAAGACAAGGTAGCGACGCAGACAGATACAGACCTGAGCAAACGGACTTTAAGACAAGGTAGCGATGCAGACAGATACAAATTACAGACGTGGGCAAACGGACTTTAAGACAAGGTAGCGATGCAGACAGATACAGACGTAGCCGAACGGACTTTAAGACAAGGTAGCGATGCAGACAGATATAAATTAAAGACGTAGGCAAACGGACTTTAAGACAAGGTAGCGATGCAGACAGATACAGACGTAGGCGAACGGACTTTAAAACAAGGTAGCGTTGCAGACAGATACAGACGTAGGCGAACGGACTTTAAGACGAGGTAGCGATGCAGACAGATACAAATTGCAGACGTAGGCGAACGGACTTTAATACAAGGTAGCGATGCAGATAGATACAAATTACAGACGTGGGCACACGGACTTTAAGACAAGGTAGCGATGCAGACAGATACAGACGTAGGCGAACGGACTTTACGACCAGGTAGCGATGCAGACAGATACAAATTACAGACGTAGGCAAACGGACTTTAAGACAAGGTAGCGATTCAGACAGATACAGACGTAGGCGAACGGACTTTAAGACAAGGTAGCGATGCAGACAGATACAAATTACAGACGTGGGCACACGGACTTTAAGACAAGGTAGCGATACAGACAGATTCAGACGTAGGCGAACGGACTTTAAAACAAGGTAGCGATGCAGACAGATACAGACGTAGGCGAACGGACTTTAAGACGAGGTAGCGATACAGACAGATACAGACGTAGGCGAACGGACTTTAAGACAAGGTAGCGATGCAAACAGATACAAATTGCAGACGTAGGCGAACGGACTTTAGGACAAGGTAGCGATGCAGACAGATGCAAATTACACACGTAGGCGAACGGACTTTAAGACAAGGTAGCGATGCAGACAGATACAGACGTAGGCAAACGGACTTTAAGACCAAGTAGCGATGCACACAGATACAGACGTAGGCAAACGGACTTTAAGACAAGGTAGCGATGCAGACAGATACAAATTACAGACGTGATCAAACGGACTTTAAGACAAGGTAGCGATGCAGGCAGATACAGACGTAGGCGAACGGACTTTAAGACCAGGTAGCGATGCAGACAGATACAGACGTAGGCAAACGGACTTTAAGACAAGGTAGCGATGCACACAGATACAGACGTAGGCAAACGGACTTTAAGGCAAGGTAGCGATGAAGACAGATACAGACCTGAGCGAACGGACTTTAAGACAAGGTAGCGATGCAGACAGATACAGACGTAGGCAATCGGACTTTAAGACAAGGTACCGATGCAGATAGATACAAATTACAGACGTGGGCACACGGACTTTAAGACAAGGTAGCGATGCAGACAGATACAGACGTAGGCGAACGGACTTTAAGACAAGGTAGCGATGCAGACAGATACAAATTACAGACGTGGGCAAACGGACTTTAACAAAAGGTTGCGATTCAGACAGATACAGACGTAGGCGAACGGACTTTAAGACAAGTAGCGATGCAGACAGATACAAATTACGGACGTAGGCGAACGGACTTTAATACAAGGTAGCGATGCAGATAGATACAAATTACAGACGTGGGCACACGGACTTTAAGACAAGGTAGCGATGCACACAGATACAGACGTAGGCGTACGGACTTTAAGACAAGGTAGCGATGCAGACAGATACAAATTACAGACGTAGGCAAACGGACTTTAAGACAAGGTAGCGATTCAGACAGATACAGACGTAGGCGAACGGACTTTAAGACAAGGTAGCGATGCAGATAGATACAAATTACAGACGTAGGCAAACGGACTTTAATACAAGGTAGCGATGCAGACAGATACAGACGTAGGCGAACGGACTTTAAAACAAGGTAGCGATGCAGACAGATACAGACGTAGGCGAACGGACTTTAAGATGAGGTAGCGATACGGACAGATACAGACGTAGGCGAACGGACTTTAAGACAAGGTAGCGATGCAGACAGATACAGACGTAGGCGAACGGACTTTAAGACAAGGTAGCGATGCAGACGGATAGTATTTACAGACGTAGGCAAACGGACTTTAAGACAAGGTAGCGATGCAGACAGATACAGACGTAGGCGATCGGACTATTAAGACAAGGTACCGATACAGATAGATACAAATTACAGACGTAGGCAAACGGACTTTAGGACAAGGTAGCGATGCAGGCAGATACAGACGTAGGCGAACGGACTTTAAGACCAGGTAGCGATGCAGACAGATAGAAATTACAGACGTAGGCAAACGGACTTTAAGACAAGGTAGCGATGCAGACAGATACAGACGTAGGCGATCGGACTTTAAGACAAGGTACCGATGCAGATAGATACAAATTACAGACGTGGGCACATGGACTTTAAGACAAGGTAGCGATGCAGACAGATACAGACGTAGGCGAACGGACTTTAAGACAAGGTAGCGATGCAGACAGATACAAATTACAGACGTAGGCAAACGGACTTTAAGACAAGGTACCGATTCAGACAGATACAGACGTAGGCGAACGGATTTTAAGACAAGTAGCGATGCAGACAGATACAAATTACAGACGTGGGCACACGGACTTTAAGACAAGGTAGCGATGCAGACAGATACAGACGTAGGCGATCGGACTTTAAGACAAGGTTGCGATGCAGACAGATACAAATTACAGACGTGATGAAACGAACTTTAAGACAAGGTAGCGATGCAGAAAGATACAGACGTAGGCGATCGGACTTTAAAACAAGGTAGCCATGCAATCAGATACAGACGTAGGCGAACAGACTTTAAGACAAGGTAGCGATGCAGACAGATACAAATTACAGACGTAGGCAAACGGACTTTAAGACAAGGTAGCGATGCAGACACATACAGACGTAGGCGAACGGACTTTAAGACAAGGTAGCGATGCAGACAGATACAGACGTAGGCAAACGGGCTTGAAGACAAGGTAGCGATGCAGACGGATACAGACGTAGGCGAACGGACTTTAAGACAAGGTAGCGATGCAGACAGATACAAATTACTGACGTAGGCAAACGGACTTTAAGACAAGGTAGCGATGCAGACAGATACAGACGTAGGCGAACGTACTTTAAGACAAGGTAGCGATGCAGACAGATAGAGACCTGAGCGAACGGACTTTAAGACAAGGTAGCGATGGAGACAGATACAGACGTAGGCGAACGGACTTTAAGACAAGGTAGCTATACAGACAGATACAAATTACAGACGTAGGCAAACGGACTTTAAGACAAGGTAGCGATGCAGACAGATACAGACGTAGGCGAACGTACTTTAAGACAAGGTACCGATGCAGACAGATACAGAACTGAGCGAACGGACTTTAAGACAAGGTAGCGATGCAGACAGATACAAATTACCGACGTGGGCAAACGGACTTTAAGACAAGTAGCGATGCAGACAGATACAGACGTAGCCGAACGGACTTTAAGACAAGGTAGCGATGCAGACAGATATAAATTAAAGACGTAGGCAAACGGACTTTAAGACAAGGTAGCGATGCAGACAGATACAGACGTAGGCGATCGGACTTTAAGACAAGGTACCGATGCAGATAGATACAAATTACAGACGTGGGCACACGGACTTTAAGACAAGGTAGCGATGCAGACAGATACAGACGTAGGCGAACGGACTTTAAGACCAGGTAGCGATGCAGACAGATAGAAATTACAGACGTAGGCAAACGGACTTTAAGACAAGGTAGCGATGCAGACAGATACAGACGTAGGCGATCGGACTTTAAGACAAGGTACCGATGCAGATAGATACAAATTACAGACGTAGGCACACGGACTTTAAGACAAGGTAGCGATGCAGACAGATACAGATGTAGGCGAACGGACTTTAAGACAAGGTAGCGATGCGGACAGATACAAATTACAGATGTAGGCAAACGGACTTTAAGACAAGGTAGCGATTCAGACAGATACAGACGTAGGCGAACGGACTTTAAGACAAGTAGCGATGCAGACAGATACAAATTACAGACGTGGGCAAACGGACTTTAAGACAAGGTAGCGATGCAGACAGATACAGACGTAGGCGAACGGACTTTAAAACAAGGTAGCGATGCAGGGAGATACAGACGTAGGCGAACGGACTTTAAGACGAGGTAGCGATACAGACAGATACAGACGTAGGCGAACGGACTTTAAAGACAAGGTAGCGATGCAGACAGATACAAATTGCAGACGTAGGCGAACGGACTTTAATACAAGGTAGCGATGCAGACAGATACAAATTACAGACGTGATGAAAGGAACTTTAAGACAAGGTAGCGATGCAGAAAGATACAGACGTAGGCGAACGGACTTTAAAACAAGGTAGCGATGCAGTCAGATACAGACGTAGGCGAACAGACTTTTAGACAAGGTAGCGATGCAGACAGATACAAATTACAGACGTACGCAAACGGACTTTAAGACAAGGTAGCGATGCAGACAGATAGAGACGTAGGCGAACGGACTTTAAGACCAGGTAGCGATGCAGACAGATACAAATTACAGACGTGATGAAAGGAACTTTAAGACAAGGTAGCGATGCAGAAAGATACAGACGTAGCCGAACGGACTTTAAGACAAGGTAGCGATGCAGACAGATATAAATTAAAGACGTAGGCAAACGGACTTTAAGACAAGGTAGCGATGCAGACAGATACAGACGTAGGCGATCGGACTTTAAGACAAGGTACCGATGCAGATAGATACAAATTACAGACGTGGGCACACGGACTTTAAGACAAGGTAGCGATGCAGACAGATACAGACGTAGGCGAACGGACTTTAAGACCAGGTAGCGATGCAGACAGATAGAAATTACAGACGTAGGCAAACGGACTTTAAGACAAGGTAGCGATGCAGACAGATATAAATTAAAGACGTAGGCAAACGGACTTTAAGACAAGGTAGCGATGCAGACAGATACAGACGTAGGCGATCGGACTTTAAGACAAGGTACCGATGCAGATAGATACAAATTACAGACGTGGGCACACGGACTTTAAGACAAGGTTGCGATGCAGACAGATACAGACGTAGGCGAACGGACTTTAAGACAAGGTAGCGATTCAGACAGTTACAGACGTAGGCGAACGGACTTTAAGACATGTTGCGATGCAGACAGATACAAATTACAGACGTGGGCAAAGACGGTACGACAAGGTAGCGATGCAGACAGATACAGACGTAGGCGATCGGACTTTAAGACAAGGTAGCGATGCAGACAGATGCAAATTACAGACGTGATGAAAGGAACTTTAAGACAAGGTAGCGATGCAGAAAGATACAGACGTAGGCGAACGGACTTTAAAACAAGGTAGCGATGTAGGCAGATACAGACGTAGGCGAACAGACTTTTAGACAAGGTAGCGATGCAGACAGATACAAATTACAGACGTAGGCAAACGGACTTTAAGACAAGGTAGCGATGCAGACAGATACAGTCGTAGGCGATCGCACTTTAAGACAAGGTACCGATGCAGACAGATACAAATTACAGACGTGGGCACACGGACTTTAAGACAAGGTGGCGATGCAGACAGATACAGACGTAGGCGAACGGACTTTAAGACCGGGTAGCGATGCAGACAGATAGAAATTACAGACGTAGGCAAACGGACTTTAAGACAAGGTAGCGATGCAGACAGATACAGACGTAGGCGATCGGACTTTAAGACAAGGGACCGATGCAGATAGATACAAATTACAGACGTGGGCACACGGACTTTAAGACAAGGTAGCGATGCAGACAGATACAGACGTAGGCGAACGGACTTTAAGACAAGGTAGCGATGCAGACAGATACAAATTACAGACGTAGGCAAACGGACTTTAAGACGAGGTAGCGATTCAGACAGATACAGACGTAGGCGAACGGACTTTAAGACAAGTAGCGATGCAGACAGATACAAATTACAGACGTGGGCACAGACGGTAAGACAAGGTAGCGATGCAGACAGATACAGACGTAGCCGAACGGACTTTAAGACAAGGTAGCGATGCAGACAGATATAAATTAAAGACGTAGGCAAACGGACTTTAAGACAAGGTAGCGATGCAGACAGATACAGACGTAGGCGATCGGACTTTAAGACAAGGTACCGATGCAGATAGATACAAATTACAGACGTGGGCACACGGACTTTAAGACAAGGTAGCGATGCAGACAGATACAGACGTAGGCGAACGGACTTTAAGACCAGGTAGCGATGCAGACAGATAGAAATTACAGACGTATGCAAACGGACTTTAAGACAAGGTAGCGATGCAGACAGATACAGACGTAGGCGATCGGACTTTAAGACAAGGTACCGATGCAGATAGATACAAATTACAGACGTGGGCACACGGACTTTAAGACAAGGTAGCGATGCAGACAGATACAGACGTAGGCGAACGGACTTTAAGACAAGGTAGCGATGCGGAGAGATACAAATTACAGACGTAGGCAAACGGACTTTAAGACAAGGTAGCGATGCAGACAGATACAGACGTAGGCGATCGGACTTTAAGACAAGGTAGCGATGCAGACAGATACAAATTACAGACGTGATGAAAGGAACTTTAAGACCAGGTAGCGATGCAGGAAGATACAGACGTAGGCGAACGGACTTTAAAACAAGGTAGCGATGCAGTCAGATACAGACGTAGGCGAACAGACATTTAGACAAGGTAGCGATGCAGACAGATACAAATTACAGACGTAGGCAAACGGACTTTAAGACAAGGTAGCGATGCAGACAAATACAAACGTAGGCGAACGGACTTTAAGACAAGGTAGCGATGCAGACAGATACAGACGTAGGCAAACGGGCTTGAAGACAAGGTAGCGATGCAGACGGATACAGACGTAGGCGAACGGACTTTAAGACAAGGTAGCGATGCAGACAGATACAGACGTAGGCAAACGGGCTTGAAGACAAGGTAGCGATGCAGACAGATACAGACGTAGGCGATCGGACTTTAAGACAAGGTACCGATGCAGATAGATACAAATTACAGACGTGGGCACATGGACTTTAAGACAAGGTAGCGATGCAGACAGATGCAGACGTAGGCGAACGGACTTTAAGACAAGGTAGCGATGCAGACAGATACAAATTACAGACGTAGGCAAACGGACTTTAAGACAAGGTAGCGATTCAGACAGATACAGACGTAGGCGAACGGACTTTAAGACAAGTAGCGATGCAGACAGATACAAATTACAGACGTGGGCACACGGACTTTAAGACAAGGTAGCGATGCAGACAGATACAGACGTAGGCGATCGGACTTTAAGACAAGGTAGCGATGCAGACAGATACAAATTACAGACGTAGGCAAACGGACTTGAAGACAAGGTAGCGATGCAGACACATACAGACGTAGGCGAACGGACTTTAAGACAAGGTAGCGATGCAGACAGATACAGACGTAGGCAAACGGGCTTGAAGACAAGGTAGCGATGCAGACGGATACAGACGTAGGCGAACGGACTTTAAGACAAGGTAGCGATGCAGACAGATACAGACCTGAGCGAACGGACTTTAAGACAAGGTAGCGATGCAGACAGATACAGACGTAGGCGAACGGACTTTAAGACAAGGTAGCTATACAGTCAGATACAAATTACAGACGTAGGCAAACGGACTTTAAGACAAGGTAGCGATGCAGACAGATACAGACGTAGGCGAACGTACTTTAAGACAAGGTAGCGATGCAGACAGATACAGACCTGAGCGAACGGACTTTAAGACAAGGTAGCGATGCAGACAGATACAGACGTAGGCGAACGGACTTTAAGACAAGGTAGCTATACAGACAGGTACAAATTACAGACGTAGGCAAACGGACTTTAAGACAAGTTAGCGATGCAGACAGATACAGACGTAGGCGAACGTACTTTAAGACAAGGTAGCGATGCAGACAGATACAGACCTGAGCGAACGGACTTTAAGACAAGGTAGCGATGCAGACAGATACAGACGTAGGCGATCGGACTTTAAGACAAGGTAGCGATGCAGACAGATATAAATTAAAGACGTAGGCAAACGGACTTTAAGACAAGGTAGCGATGCAGACAGATACAGACGTAGGCGATCGGACTTTAAGACAAGGTACCGATGCAGATAGATACAAATTACAGACGTGGGCACACGGACTTTAAAACAAGGTAGCGATGCAGAGAGATACAGACGTAGGCGAACGGACTTTAAGACCAGGTAGCGATGCAGACAGATAGAAATTACAGACGTAGGCAAACGGACTTTAAAACAAGGTAGCGATGCAGTCAGATACAGACGTAGGCGAACAGACTTTTAGACAAGGTAGCGATGCAGACAGATACAAATTACAGACGTAGGCAAACGGACTTTAAGACAAGGTAGCGATGCAGACAGATACAGACGTAGGCGAACGGACTTTAAGACCAGGTAGCGATGCAGACAGATAGAAATTACAGACGTAGGCAAACGGACTTTAAGACAAGGTAGCGATGCAGACAGATACAGACGTAGGCGATCAGACTTTAATAGAAGGTACCGATGCAGATAGATACAAATTACAGACGTGGGCACACGGACTTTAAGACAAGGTAGCGATGCAGACAGATACAGACGTAGGCGAACGGACTTTAAGACAAGGTAGCGATGCAGACAGATACAAATTACAGACGTAGGCGAACGGACTTTAAGACAAGTAGCGATGCAGACAGATACAAATTGCAGACGTGGGCACAGACTTTTAGACAAGGTAGCGATGCAGACAGATACAGAAGTAGGCGATCGGACTTTAAGACAAGGTAGCGATGCAGACAGATACAAATTACAGACGTGATGAAAGGAACTTTAAGACAAGGTAGCGATGCAGAAAGATACAGACGTAGGCGAACGGACTTTAAAACAAGGTAGCGATGCAGTCAGATACAGACGTAGGCGAACGGACTTTAAGACAAGGTAGCGATACAGACAGATACAGACGTAGGCGAACGGACTTTAAGACAAGGTAGCGATACAGACAGATACAGACGTAGGCGAACGGACTTTAGGATAAGGTAGCGATGCAGACAGATACAAATTACAGACGTAGGCGAACGGACTTTAAGACAAGGTAGCGATGCAGACAGATACAATTTACAGACGTGATGAAAGGAACTTTAAGACAAGGTAGCGATATAGACAGATACAGACGTAGGCGAACGTACTTTAAGACAAGGTACCGATGCAGACAGATACAGACCTGAGCGAACGAACTTTAAGACAAGGTAGCGATGCAGACAGATACAGACGTAGGCGAACGGACTTTAAGACAAAGTAGGGATACAGACAGATACAAATTACAGACGTAGGCAAACGGAATTTAAGACAAGGTAGCGATGCAGACAGATACAATTTACAGACGTGATGAAAGGAACTTTAAGACAAGGTAGCGATATAGACAGATACAGACGTAGGCGAACGTACTTTAAGACAAGGTACCGATGCAGACAGATACAGACCTGAGCGAACGAACTTTAAGACAAGGTAGCGATGCAGACAGATACAGACGTAGGCGAACGGACTTTAGGATAAGGTAGCGATGCAGACAGATACAAATTACAGACGTAGGCGAACGGACTTTAAGACAAGGTAGCGATGCAGACAGATACAATTTACAGACGTCGGCAAAGGGACTTTAAGAAAAGGTAGCGATGCAGACAGATACAGACGTAGGCAAACGGACTTTAAGACAAGGTAGCGATGCAGACAGATACAGACGTAGGCGAACGGACTTTAAGACAAGGTGGCGATGCAGACAGATATAAATTAAAGACGTAGGCAAACGGACTTTAAGACAAAGTAGCGATGCACACAGATACAGACGTAGGCGAACGGACTTTAAGACAAGGTAGCGATGCAGACAGATACAGACCTGAGCGAACGGACTTTAAGACAAGGTAGCGATGCAGACAGATACAGACGTAGGCGAACGGACTTTAAGACAAGGTAGCTATACAGTCAGATACAAATTACAGACGTAGGCAAACGGACTTTAAGACAAGGTAGCGATGCAGACAGATACAGACGTAGGCGAACGTACTTTAAGACAAGGTAGCGATGCAGACAGATACAGACCTGAGCGAACGGACTTTAAGACAAGGTAGCGATGCAGACAGATACAGACGTAGGCGAACGGACTTTAAGACAAGGTAGCTATACAGACAGGTACAAATTACAGACGTAGGCAAACGGACTTTAAGACAAGTTAGCGATGCAGACAGATACAGACGTAGGCGAACGTACTTTAAGACAAGGTAGCGATGCAGACAGATACAGACCTGAGCGAACGGACTTTAAGACAAGGTAGCGATGCAGACAGATACAGACGTAGGCGATCGGACTTTAAGACAAGGTAGCGATGCAGACAGATATAAATTAAAGACGTAGGCAAACGGACTTTAAGACAAGGTAGCGATGCAGACAGATACAGACGTAGGCGATCGGACTTTAAGACAAGGTACCGATGCAGATAGATACAAATTACAGACGTGGGCACACGGACTTTAAAACAAGGTAGCGATGCAGAGAGATACAGACGTAGGCGAACGGACTTTAAGACCAGGTAGCGATGCAGACAGATAGAAATTACAGACGTAGGCAAACGGACTTTAAAACAAGGTAGCGATGCAGTCAGATACAGACGTAGGCGAACAGACTTTTAGACAAGGTAGCGATGCAGACAGATACAAATTACAGACGTAGGCAAACGGACTTTAAGACAAGGTAGCGATGCAGACAGATACAGACGTAGGCGAACGGACTTTAAGACCAGGTAGCGATGCAGACAGATAGAAATTACAGACGTAGGCAAACGGACTTTAAGACAAGGTAGCGATGCAGACAGATACAGACGTAGGCGATCAGACTTTAATAGAAGGTACCGATGCAGATAGATACAAATTACAGACGTGGGCACACGGACTTTAAGACAAGGTAGCGATGCAGACAGATACAGACGTAGGCGAACGGACTTTAAGACAAGGTAGCGATGCAGACAGATACAAATTACAGACGTAGGCGAACGGACTTTAAGACAAGTAGCGATGCAGACAGATACAAATTGCAGACGTGGGCACAGACTTTTAGACAAGGTAGCGATGCAGACAGATACAGAAGTAGGCGATCGGACTTTAAGACAAGGTAGCGATGCAGACAGATACAAATTACAGACGTGATGAAAGGAACTTTAAGACAAGGTAGCGATGCAGAAAGATACAGACGTAGGCGAACGGACTTTAAAACAAGGTAGCGATGCAGTCAGATACAGACGTAGGCGAACGGACTTTAAGACAAGGTAGCGATGCAGACAGATACAGACGTAGGCGATCGGACTATTAAAACAAGGTACCGATACAGATAGATACAAATTACAGACGTAGGCAAAAGGACTTTAAGACAAGGTAGCGATGCAGACAGATACAGACGTAGGCGAACGGACTTTAAGACCAAGTAGCGATGCAGACAGATAGAAATTACAGACGTAGGCAAACGGACTTTAAGACAAGGTAGCGATGCAGACAGATACAGACGTAGGCGATCGGACTTTAAGACAAGGTACCGATGCAGATAGATACAAATTACAGACGTGGGCACATGGACTTTAACACAAGGTAGCGATGCAGACAGATACAGACGTAGCGAATGGACTTTAAGACAAGGTAGCGATGCAGACAGATACAAATTACAGACGTAGGCAAACGGACTTTAAGACAAGGTAGCGATTCAGACAGATACAGACGTAGGCGAACGGACTTTAAGACAAGTAGCGATGCAGACAGATACGAATTACAGACGTGGGCACACGGACTTTAAGACAAGGTACCGATGCAGATAGATACAAATTACAGACGTGGGCACACGGACTTTAAGACAAGGTAGCGATGCAGACAGATACAGACGTAGGTGAACGGACTTTAAGACAAGGTAGCGATGCAGACAGATACAAATTACAGACGTGGGCAAACGGACTTTAACAAAAGGTTGCGATTCAGACAGATACAGACGTAGGCGAACGGACTTTAAGACAAGTAGCGATGCAGACAGATACAAATTACAGACGTAGGCGAACGGACTTTAATACAAGGTAGCGATGCAGATAGATACAAATTACAGACGTGGGCACACGGACTTTAAGACAAGGTAGCGATGCACACAGATACAGACGTAGGCGAACGGACTTTAAGACAAGGTAGCGATGCAGACAGATACAAATTACAGACGTAGGCAAACGGACTTTAAGACAAGGTAGCGATTCAGACAGATACAGACGTAGGCGAACGGACTTTAAGACAAGGTAGCGATGCAGACAGATACAAATTACAGACGTAGGCAAACGGACTTTAATACAAGGTAGCGATGCAGACAGATACAGACGTAGGCGAACGGACTTTAAAACAAGGTAGCGATGCAGACAGATACAGACGTAGGCGAACGGACTTTAAGATGAGGTAGCGATACGGACAGATACAGACGTAGGCTAACGGACTTTAAGACAAGGTAGCGATGCAGACAGATACAGACGTAGGCGAACGGACTTTAAGACAAGGTAGCGATGCAGACGGATAGTATTTACAAACGTAGGCAAACGGACTTTAAGACAAGGTAGCGATGCAGACAGATACAGACGTAGGCGATCGGACTATTAAAACAAGGTACCGATACAGATAGATACAAATTACAGACGTAGGCAAACGGACTTTAAGACAAGGTAGCGATGCAGGCAGATACAGACGTAGGCGAACGGACTTTAAGACCAAGTAGCGATGCAGACAGATAGAAATTACAGACGTAGGCAAACGGACTTTAAGACAAGGTAGCGATGCAGACAGATACAGACGTAGGCGATCGGACTTTAAGACAAGGTACCGATGCAGATAGATACAAATTACAGACGTGGGCACAGGGACTTTAAGACAAGGTAGAGATGCAGACAGATACAGACGTAGGCGAACGTACTTTAAGACAAGGTAGCGATGCAGACAGATACAAATCACAGACGTAGGCAAACGGACTTTAAGAAAAGGTAGCGATTCAGACAGATACAGACGTAGGCGAACGGACTTTAAGACAAGTAGCGATGCAGACAGATACAAATTACAGACGTGGGCACACGGACTTTAAGACAAGGTAGCGATGCAGACAGATACAGACGTAGGCGATCGGACTTTAAGACAAGGTAGCGATGCAGACAGATACAAATTACAGACGTGATGAAAGGAACTTTAAGACAAGGTAGCGATGCAGAAAGATACAGACGTAGGCGATCGGACTTTAAAACAAGGTAGCCATGCAATCAGATACAGACGTAGGCGAACAGACTTTAAGACAAGGTAGCGATGCAGACAGATACAAATTACAGACGTAGGCAAACGGACTTTAAGACAAGGTAGCGATGCAGACACATACAGACGTAGGCGAACGGACTTTAAGACAAGGTAGCGATGCAGACAGATACAGACGTAGGCAAACGGGCTTGAAGACAAGGTAGCGATGCAGACGGATACAGACGTAGGCGAACGGACTTTAAGACAAGGTAGCGATGCAGACAGATACAGACGTAGGCAAACGGACTTTAAGACCAAGTAGCGATGCACACAGATACAGACGTAGGCAAACGGACTTTAAGACAAGGTAGCGATGCAGACAGATACAAATTACAGACGTGATCAAACGGACTTTAAGACAAGGTAGCGATGCAGGCAGATACAGACGTAGGCGAACGGCCTTTAAGACCAGGTAGCGATGCAGACAGATAGAAATTACAGACGTAGGCAAACGGACTTTAAGACAAGGTAGCGATGCAGACAGATACAGGCGTAGGCAATCGGACTTTAAGACAAGGTACCGATGCAGATAGATACAAATTACAGACGTAGGCGAACGGACTTTAAGACAAGGTAGCGATGCAGACAGATACAAATTACAGACGTGGGCAAACGGACTTTAAGAAAAGGTTGCGATTCAGACAGATACAGACGTAGGCGAACGGACTTTAAGACAAGTAGCGATGCAGACAGATACAAATTACAGACGTAGGCGAACGGACTTTAATACAAGGTAGCGATGCAGATAGATACAAATTACAGACGTGGGCACACGGACTTTAAGACAAGGTAGCGATGCACACAGATACAGACGTAGGCGTACGGACTTTAAGACAAGGTAGCGATGCAGATAGATACAAATTACAGACGTAGGCAAACGGACTTTAAGACAAGGTAGCGATTCAGACAGATACAGACGTAGGCGAACGGACTTTAAGACAAGGTAGCGATGCAGACAGATACAAATTACAGACGTAGGCAAACGGACTTTAATACAAGGTAGCGATGCAGACAGATACAGACGTAGGCGAACGGACTTTAAAACAAGGTAGCGATGCAGACAGATACAGACGTAGGCGAACGGACTTAAGATGAGGTAGCGATACGGACAGATACAGACGTAGGCGAACGGACTTTAAGACAAGGTAGCGATGCAGACAGATACAGACGTAGGCGAACGGACTTTAAGACAAGGTAGCGATGCAGACGGATAGTATTTACAGACGTAGGCAAACGGACTTTAAGACAAGGTAGCGATGCAGACAGATACAGACGTAGGCGATCGGACTATTAAGACAAGGTACCGATACAGATAGATACAAATTACAGACGTAGGCAAACGGACTTTAGGACAAGGTAGCGATGCAGGCAGATACAGACGTAGGCGAACGGACTTTAAGACAAGGTAGCGAATCAGACAGATAGAAATTACAGACGTAGGCAAACGGACTTTAAGACAAGGTAGCGATGCAGACAGATACAGACGTAGGCGATCGGACTTTAAGACAAGGTACCGATGCAGATAGATACAAATTACAGACGTGGGCACATGGACTTTAAGACAAGGTAGCGATGCAGACAGATACAGACGTAGGCGAACGGACTTTAAGACAAGGTAGCGATGCAGACAGATACAAATTACAGACGTAGGCAAACGGACTTTAAGACAAGGTAGCGATTCAGACAGATACAGACGTAGGCGATCGGACTTTAAGACAAGGTAGCGATGCAGACAGATACAAATTACAGACGTAGGCAAACGGACTTTAAGACAAGGTAGCGATGCAGACACATACAGACGTAGGCGAACGGACTTTAAGACAAGGTAGCGATGCAGACAGATACAGACGTAGGCAAACGGGCTTGAAGACAAGGTAGCGATGCAGACGGATACAGACGTAGGCGAACGGACTTTAAGACAAGGTAGCGATGCAGACAGATACAGACGTAGGCAAACGGACTTTAAGACCAAGTAGCGATGCACACAGATACAGACGTAGGCAAACGGACTTTAAGACAAGGTAGCGATGCAGACAGATACAAATTACAGACGTGATCAAACGGACTTTAAGACAAGGTAGCGATGCAGGCAGATACAGACGTAGGCGAACGGCCTTTAAGACCAGGTAGCGATGCAGACAGATAGAAATTACAGACGTAGGCAAACGGACTTTAAGACAAGGTAGCGATGCAGACAGATACAGGCGTAGGCAATCGGACTTTAAGACAAGGTACCGATGCAGATAGATACAAATTACAGACGTGGGCACACGGACTTTAAGACAAGGTAGCGATGCAGACAGATACAGACGTAGGCGAACGGACTTTAAGACAAGGTAGCGATGCAGACAGATACAAATTACAGACGTGGGCAAACGGACTTTAAGAAAAGGTTGCGATTCAGACAGATACAGACGTAGGCGAACGGACTTTAAGACAAGTAGCGATGCAGACAGATACAAATTACAGACGTAGGCGAACGGACTTTAATACAAGGTAGCGATGCAGATAGATACAAATTACAGACGTGGGCACACGGACTTTAAGACAAGGTAGCGATGCACACAGATACAGACGTAGGCGTACGGACTTTAAGACAAGGTAGCGATGCAGATAGATACAAATTACAGACGTAGGCAAACGGACTTTAAGACAAGGTAGCGATTCAGACAGATACAGACGTAGGCGAACGGACTTTAAGACAAGGTAGCGATGCAGACAGATACAAATTACAGACGTAGGCAAACGGACTTTAATACAAGGTAGCGATGCAGACAGATACAGACGTAGGCGAACGGACTTTAAAACAAGGTAGCGATGCAGACAGATACAGACGTAGGCGAACGGACTTAAGATGAGGTAGCGATACGGACAGATACAGACGTAGGCGAACGGACTTTAAGACAAGGTAGCGATGCAGACAGATACAGACGTAGGCGAACGGACTTTAAGACAAGGTAGCGATGCAGACGGATAGTATTTACAGACGTAGGCAAACGGACTTTAAGACAAGGTAGCGATGCAGACAGATACAGACGTAGGCGATCGGACTATTAAGACAAGGTACCGATACAGATAGATACAAATTACAGACGTAGGCAAACGGACTTTAGGACAAGGTAGCGATGCAGGCAGATACAGACGTAGGCGAACGGACTTTAAGACAAGGTAGCGATGCAGACAGATAGAAATTACAGACGTAGGCAAACGGACTTTAAGACAAGGTAGCGATGCAGACAGATACAGACGTAGGCGATCGGACTTTAAGACAAGGTACCGATGCAGATAGATACAAATTACAGACGTGGGCACATGGACTTTAAGACAAGGTAGCGATGCAGACAGATACAGACGTAGGCGAACGGACTTTAAGACAAGGTAGCGATGCAGACAGATACAAATTACAGACGTAGGCAAACGGACTTTAAGACAAGGTAGCGATTCAGACAGATACAGACGTAGGCGATCGGACTTTAAGACAAGGTAGCGATGCAGACAGATACAAATTACAGACGTGATGAAAGGAACTTTAAGACAAGGTAGCGATGCAGAAAGATACAGACGTAGGCGATCGGACTTTAAAACAAGGTAGCCATGCAATCAGATACAGACGTAGGCGAACAGACTTTAAGACAAGGTAGCGATGCAGACAGATACAAATTACAGACGTATGCAAACGGACTTTAAGACAAGGTAGCGATGCAGACACATACAGACGTAGGCGAACGGACTTTAAGACAAGGTAGCGATGCAGACAGATACAGACGTAGGCAAACGGGCTTGAAGACAAGGTAGCGATGCAGACGGATACACACGTAGGCGAACGGACTTTAAGACAAGGTAGCGATGCAGTCAGATACAAATTACAGACGTAGGCAAACGGACTTTAAGACAAGGTAGCGATGCAGACAGATACAGACGTAGGCGAACGTACTTTAAGACAAGGTAGCGATGCAGACAGATACAGACCTGAGCGAACGGACTTTAAGACAAGGTAGCGATGCAGACAGATACAGACGTAGGCGAACGGACTTTAAGACAAGGTAGCGATGCAGACAGATACAAATTACAGACGTGGGCAAACGGACTTTAACAAAAGGTTGCGATTCAGACAGATACAGACGTAGGCGAACGGACTTTAAGACAAGTAGCGATGCAGACAGATACAAATTACAGACGTAGGCGAACGGACTTTAATACAAGGTAGCGATGCAGATAGATACAAATTACAGACGTGGGCACACGGACTTTGAGACAAGGTAGCGATGCACACAGATACAGACGTAGGCGAACGGACTTTAAGACAAGGTAGCGATGCAGACAGATACAAATTACAGACGTAGGCAAACGGACTTTAAGACAAGGTAGCGATTCAGACAGATACAGACGTAGGCGAACGGACTTTAAGACAAGGTAGCGATGCAGACAGATACAAATTACAGACGTAGGCAAACGGACTTTAATACAAGGTAGCGATGCAGACAGATACAGACGTAGGCGAACGGACTTTAAAACAAGGTAGCGATGCAGACAGATACAGACGTAGGCGAACGGACTTTAAGATGAGGTAGCGATACGGACAGATACAGACGTAGGCTAACGGACTTTAAGACAAGGTAGCGATGCAGACAGATACAGACGTAGGCGAACGGACTTTAAGACAAGGTAGCGATGCAGACGGATAGTATTTACAGACGTAGGCAAACGGACTTTAAGACAAGGTAGCGATGCAGACAGATACAGACGTAGGCGATCGGACTATTAAAACAAGGTACCGATACAGATAGATACAAATTACAGACGTAGGCAAACGGACTTTAAGACAAGGTAGCGATGCAGGCAGATACAGACGTAGGCGAACGGACTTTAAGACCAAGTAGCGATGCAGACAGATAGAAATTACAGACGTAGGCAAACGGACTTTAAGACAAGGTAGCGATGCAGACAGATACAGACGTAGGCGATCGGACTTTAAGACAAGGTACCGATGCAGATAGATACAAATTACAGACGTGGGCACATGGACTTTAAGACAAGGTAGCGATGCAGACAGATACAGACGTAGGCGAACGGACTTTAAGACAAGGTAGCGATGCAGACAGATACAAATCACAGACGTAGGCAAACGGACTTTAAGAAAAGGTAGCGATTCAGACAGATACAGACGTAGGCGAACGGACTTTAAGACAAGTAGCGATGCAGACAGATACAAATTACAGACGTGGGCACACGGACTTTAAGACAAGGTAGCGATGCAGACAGATACAGACGTAGGCGATCGGACTTTAAGACAAGGTAGCGATGCAGACAGATACAAATTACAGACGTGATGAAAGGAACTTTAAGACAAGGTAGCGATGCAGAAAGATACAGACGTAGGCGATCGGACTTTAAAACAAGGTAGCCATGCAATCAGATACAGACGTAGGCGAACAGACTTTAAGACAAGGTAGCGATGCAGACAGATACAAATTACAGACGTAGGCAAACGGACTTTAAGACAAGGTAGCGATGCAGACACATACAGACGTAGGCGAACGGACTTTAAGACAAGGTAGCGATGCAGACAGATACAGACGTAGGCAAACGGGCTTGAAGACAAGGTAGCGATGCAGACGGATACAGACGTTGGCGAACGGACTTTAAGACAAGGTAGCGATGCAGACAGATACAGACGTAGGCAAACGGACTTTAAGACCAAGTAGCGATGCACACAGATACAGACGTAGGCAAACGGACTTTAAGACAAGGTAGCGATGCAGACAGATACAAATTACAGACGTGATCAAACGGACTTTAAGACAAGGTAGCGATGCAGGCAGATACAGACGTAGGCGAACGGACTTTAGGACCAGGTAGCGATGCAGACAGATAGAAATTACAGACGTAGGCAAACGGACTTTAAGACAAGGTAGCGATGCAGACAGATACAGACGTAGGCAATCGGACTTTAAGACAAGTAGCGATGCAGACAGATACAAATTACAGACGTAGGCGAACGGACTTTAAGACAAGGTAGCGATGCAGACAGATACAAATTACAGACGTATGCAAACGGACTTTAAGACAAGGTAGCGATGCAGACACATACAGACGTAGGCGAACGGACTTTAAGACAAGGTAGCGATGCAGACAGATACAGACGTAGGCAAACGGGCTTGAAGACAAGGTAGCGATGCAGACGGATACACACGTAGGCGAACGGACTTTAAGACAAGGTAGCGATGCAGTCAGATACAAATTACAGACGTAGGCAAACGGACTTTAAGAGAAGGTAGCGATGCAGACAGATACAGACGTAGGCGAACGTACTTTAAGACAAGGTAGCGATGCAGACAGATACAGACCTGAGCGAACGGACTTTAAGACAAGGTAGCGATGCAGACAGATACAGACGTAGGCGAACGGACTTTAAGACAAGGTAGCTATACAGACAGATACAAATTACAGACGTAGGCAAACGGACTTTAAGACAAGGTAGCGATGCAGACAGATACAGACGTAGGCGAACGTACTTTAAGACAAGGTAGCGATGCAGACAGATACAAATTACCGACGTGGGCAAACGGACTTTAAGACAAGGTAGCGATGCAGACAGATACAGACGTAGCCGAACGGACTTTAAGACAAGGTAGCGATGCAGACAGATATAAATTAAAGACGTAGGCAAACGGACTTTAAGACAAGGTAGCGATGCAGACAGATACAGACGTAGGCGAACGGACTTTAAGACAAGGTAGCTATACAGACAGATACAAATTACAGACGTAGGCAAACGGACTTTAAGACAAGGTAGCGATGCAGACAGATACAGACGTAGGCGAACGTACTTTAAGACAAGGTACCGATGCAGACAGATACAGACCTGAGCGAACGGACTTTAAGACAAGGTAGCGATGCAGACAGATACAAATTACCGACGTGGGCAAACGGACTTTAAGACAAGGTAGCGATGCAGACAGATACAGACGTAGCCGAACGGACTTTAAGACAAGGTAGCGATGCAGACAGATATAAATTAAAGACGTAGGCAAACGGACTTTAAGACAAGGTAGCGATGCAGACAGATACAGACGTAGGCGATCGGACTTTAAGACAAGGTACCGATGCAGATAGATACAAATTACAGACGTGGGCACACGGACTTTAAGACAAGGTAGCGATGCAGACAGATACAGACGTAGGCGAACGGACTTTAAGACCAGGTAGCGATGCAGACAGATAGAAATTATAGACGTCGGCAAACGGACTTTAAGACAAGGCAGCGATGCAGACAGATACAGACGTAGGCGAACGGACTTTAAGACAAGGTTCCGATGCATATTTATACAAATTACAGACGTGGGCACACGGACTTTAAGACAAGGTAGCGATGCAGACAGATACAGACGTAGGCGAACGGACTTTAAGACCAGGTAGCGATGCAGACAGATAGAAATTATAGACGTAGGCAAACGGACTTTAAGACAAGGCAGCGATGCAGACAGATACAGACGTAGGCGATCGGACTTTAAGACAAAGTACCGATGCAGATAGATACAAATTACAGACGTGGGAACACGGACTTTAAGACAAGGTAGCGATGCAGACAGATACAGACGTAGGCGAACGGACTTTAAGACAAGGTAGCGATGCGGACAGATACAAATTACAGACGTAGGCAAACGGACTTTAAGACAAGGTAGCGATTCAGAGAGATACAGACGTAGGCGAACGGACTTTAAGACAAGTAGCGATGCAGACAGATACAAATTACAGACGTGGGCACAGACGGTACGACAAGGTAGCGATGCAGACAGATACAGACGTAGGCGATCGGACTTTAAGACAAGGTAGCGATGCAGACAGATAGAAATTACAGACGTGATGAAAGGAACTTTAAGACAAGGTAGCGATGCAGAAAGATACAGACGTAGGCGAACGGACTTTAAAACAAGGTAGCGATGCAGATAGATACAAATTACAGACGTGGGCACACGGACTTTAAGACAAGGTAGCGATGCACACAGATACAGACGTAGGCGAACGGACTTTAAGACAAGGTAGCGATGCAGACAGATACAAATTACAGACGTAGGCAAACGGACTTTAAGACAAGGTAGCGATTCAGACAGATACAGACGTAGGCGAACGGACTTTAAGACAAGGTAGCGATGCAGACAGATACAAATTACAGACGTAGGCAAACGGACTTTAATACAAGGTAGCGATGCAGACAGATACAGACGTAGGCGAACGGACTTTAAAACAAGGTAGCGATGCAGACAGATACAGACGTAGGCGAACGGACTTTAAGATGAGGTAGCGATACGGACAGATACAGACGTAGGCTAACGGACTTTAAGACAAGGTAGCGATGCAGACAGATACAGACGTAGGCAAACGGACTTTAAGACAAGGTAGCGATGCAGACAGATACAGACGTATGCGATCGGACTTTAAGACAAGGTACCGATGCAGATAGATACAAATTACAGACGTGGGCACATGGACTTTAACACAAGGTAGCGATGCAGACAGATACAGACGTAGCGAACGGACTTTAAGACAAGGTAGCGATGCAGACAGATACAAATTACAGACGTAGGCAAACGGACTTTAAGACAAGGTAGCGATTCAGACAGATACAGACGTAGGCGAACGGACTTTAAGACAAGTAGCGATGCAGACAGATACAAATTACAGACGTGGGCACACGGACTTTAAGACAAGGTAGCGATGCAGAAAGATACAGACGTAGGCGATCGGACTTTAAGACAAGGTAGCGATGCAGACACATACAAATTACAGACGTGATGAAAGGAACTTTAAGACAAGGTAGCGATGCAGAAAGATATAGACGTAGGCGATCGGACTTTAAAACAAGGTAGCCATGCAATCAGATACAGAAGTAGGCGAACAGACTTTAAGACAAGGTAGCGATGCAGACAGATACAAATTACAGACGTAGGCAAACGGACTTTAAGACAAGGTAGCGATGCAGACACATACAGACGTAGGCGAACGGACTTTAAGACAAGGTAGCGATGCAGACAGATACAGACGTAGGCAAACGGGCTTGAAGACAAGGTAGCGATGCAGACGGATACAGACGTAGGCGAACGGACTTTAAGACAAGGTAGCGATGCAGTCAGATACAAATTACAGACGTAGGCGAACGGACTTTAGGACAAGGTAGCGATGCAGACAGATGTAAATTACACACATAGGCGAACGGACTTTAAGACAAGGTAGCGATGCAGACAGATACAGACGTAGGCGAACGTACTTTAAGACAAGGTAGCGATGCAGACAGATCCAGACCTGAGCGAACGGACTTTAAGACAAGGTAGCGATGCAGACAGATACAGACGTAGGCGAACGGACTTTAAGACAAGGTAGCTATATAGACAGATACAAATTACAGACGTGGGCAAACGGACTTTAAGACAAGGTAGCGATGCAGACAGATACAGACGTAGGCGAACGTACTTTAAGACAAGGTACCGATGCAGACAGATACAGACCTGAGCAAACGGACTTTAAGACAAGGTAGCGATGCAGACAGATATAAATTACCGACGTGGGCAAACGGACTTTAAGACAAGGTAGCGATGCAGACAGATACAGACGTAGCCGAACGGACTTTAAAACAAGGTAGCGATGCAGACAGATAGAAATTAAAGACGTAGGCAAACGGACTTTAAGACAAGGTAGCGATGCACACAGATACAGACGTAGGCGAACGGACTTTAAAACAAGGTAGCGTTGCAGACAGATACAGACGTAGGCGAACGGACTTTAAGATGAGGTAGCGATACGGACAGATACAGACGTAGGCTAACGGACTTTAAGACAAGGTAGCGATGCAGACAGATACAGACGTAGGCGAACGGACTTTAAGACAAGGTAGCGATGCAGACAGATAGAAATTACAGACGTAGGCAAACGGACTTTAAGATGAGGTAGCGATACGGTCAGATACAGACGTAGGCGAACGGACTTTAAGACAAGGTAGCGATGCAGACAGATACAGACGTAGGCGAACGGACTTTAAGATGAGGTAGCGATACGGACAGATACAGACGTAGGCGAACGGACTTTAAAACAAGGTAGCGTTGCAGACAGATACAGACGTAGGCGAACGGACTTTAAGATGAGGTAGCGATACGGACAGATACAGACGTAGGCTAACGGACTTTAAGACAAGGTAGCGATGCAGACAGATACAGACGTAGGCGATCGGACTTTAAGACAAGGTACCGATGAAGATAGATACAAATTACAGACGTGGGCACATGGACTTTAAGACAAGGTAGCGATGCAGACAGATACAGACGTAGGCGAACGGACTTTAAGACAAGGTAGCGATGCAGACAGATACAAATCACAGACGTAGGCAAACGGACTTTAAGACAAGGTAGCGATTCAGACAGATACAGACGTAGGCGAACGGACTTTAAGACAAGTAGCGATGCAGACAGATACAAATTACAGACGTGATGAAAGGAACTTTAAGACAAGGTAGCGATGCAGAAAGATACAGACGTAGGCGATCGGACTTTAAAACAAGGTAGCCATGCAATCAGATACAGACGTAGGCGAACAGACTTTAAGACAAGGTAGCGATGCAGACAGATACAAATTACAGACGTAGGCAAACGGACTTTAAGACAAGGTAGCGATGCAGACACATACAGACGTAGGCGAACGGACTTTAAGACAAGGTAGCGATGCAGACAGATACAGACGTAGGCAAACGGGCTTGAAGACAAGGTAGCGATGCAGACGGATACAGACGTAGGCGAACGGACTTTAAGACAAGGTAGCGATGCAGTCAGATACAAATTACAGACGTAGGCGAACGGACTTTAGGACAAGGTAGCGATGCAGACAGATGCAAATTACACTCATAGGCGAACGGACTTTAAGACAAGGTAGCGATGCAGACAGATACAGACGTAGGCGAACGTACTTTAAGACAAGGTAGCGATGCAGACAGATACAGACCTGAGCGAACGGACTTTAAGACAAGGTAGCGATGCAGACAGATACAATTTACAGACGTCGGCAAAGGGACTTTAAGACAAGGTAGCGATTCAGACAGATACAGACGTAGGCGAACGGACTTTAAGACATGGTAGCGATGCAGACAGATACAAATTACAGACGTGATGAAAGGAACTTTAAGACAAGGTAGCGATGCAGAAAGATACAGACGTAGGCGAACGGACTTTAAGACAAGGTAGCGATGCAGACGGATAGTATTTACAGACGTAGGCAAACGGACTTTAAGACAAGGTAGCGATGCAGACAGATACAGACGTAGGCGATCGGACTATTAAGACAAGGTACCGATACAGATAGATACAAATTACAGACGTAGGCAAACGGACTTTAAGACAAGGTAGCGATGCAGGCAGATACAGACGTAGGCGAACGGACTTTAAGACCAGGTAGCGATGCAGACAGATAGAAATTACAGACGTAGGCAAACGGACTTTAAGACAACGTAGCGATGCAGACAGATACAGACGTAGGCGATCGGACTTTAAGACAAGGTACCGATGCAGATAGATACAAATTACAGACGTGGGCACATGGACTTTAAGACAAGGTAGCGATGCAGACAGATACAGACGTAGGCGAACGGACTTTAAGACAAGGTAGCGATGCAGACAGATAGAAATTACAGACGTAGGCAAACGGACTTTAAGATGAGGTAGCGATACGGACAGATACAGACGTAGGCGAACGGACTTTAAGACAAGGTAGCGATGCAGACAGATACAGACGTAGGCGAACGGACTTTAAGATGAGGTAGCGATACGGACAGATACAGACGTAGGCGAACGGACTTTAAAACAAGGTAGCGTTGCAGACAGATACAGACGTAGGCGAACGGACTTTAAGATGAGGTAGCGATACGGACAGATACAGACGTAGGCTAACGGACTTTAAGACAAGGTAGCGATGCAGACAGATACAGACGTAGGCGATCGGACTTTAAGACAAGGTACCGATGCAGATAGATACAAATTACAGACGTGGGCACATGGACTTTAAGACAAGGTAGCGATGCAGACAGATACAGACGTAGGCGATCGGACTTTAAGACAAGGTAGCGATGCAGACAGATACAAATCACAGACGTAGGCAAACGGACTTTAAGACAAGGTAGCGATTCAGACAGATACAGACGTAGGCGAACGGACTTTAAGACAAGTAGCGATGCAGACAGATACAAATTACAGACGTGATGAAAGGAACTTTAAGACAAGGTAGCGATGCAGAAAGATACAGACGTAGGCGATCGGACTTTAAAACAAGGTAGCCATGCAATCAGATACAGACGTAGGCGAACAGACTTTAAGACAAGGTAGCGATGCAGACAGATACAAATTACAGACGTAGGCAAACGGACTTTAAGACAAGGTAGCGATGCAGACACATACAGACGTAGGCGAACGGACTTTAAGACAAGGTAGCGATGCAGACAGATACAGACGTAGGCAAACGGGCTTGAAGACAAGGTAGCGATGCAGACGGATACAGACGTAGGCGAACGGACTTTAAGACAAGGTAGCGATGCAGTCAGATACAAATTACAGACGTAGGCGAACGGACTTTAGGACAAGGTAGCGATGCAGACAGATGCAAATTACACTCATAGGCGAACGGACTTTAAGACAAGGTAGCGATGCAGACAGATACAGACGTAGGCGAACGTACTTTGAGACAAGGTAGCGATGCAGACAGATACAGACCTGAGCGAACGGACTTTAAGACAAGGTAGCGATGCAGACAGATACAATTTACAGACGTCGGCAAAGGGACTTTAAGACAAGGTAGCGATTCAGACAGATACAGACGTAGGCGAACGGACTTTAAGACATGGTAGCGATGCAGACAGATACAAATTACAGACGTGATGAAAGGAACTTTAAGACAAGGTAGCGATGCAGAAAGATACAGACGTAGGCGAACGGACTTTAAGACAAGGTAGCGATGCAGACGGATAGTATTTACAGACGTAGGCAAACGGACTTTAAGACAAGGTAGCGATGCAGACAGATACAGACGTAGGCGATCGGACTATTAAGACAAGGTTCCGATACAGATAGATACAAATTACAGACGTAGGCAAACGGACTTTAAGACAAGGTAGCGATGCAGGCAGATACAGACGTAGGCGAACGGACTTTAAGACCAGGTAGCGATGCAGACAGATAGAAATTACAGACGTAGGCAAACGGACTTTAAGACAACGTAGCGATGCAGACAGATACAGACGTAGGCGATCGGACTTTAAGACAAGGTACCGATGCAGATAGATACAAATTACAGACGTGGGCACATGGACTTTAAGACAAGGTAGCGATGCAGACAGATACAGACGTAGGCGAATGGACTTTAAGACATGGTAGCGATGCAGACAGATACAAATTACAGACGTGATGAAAGGAACTTTAAGACAAGGTAGCGATGCAGAAAGATACAGACGTAGGCGAACGGACTTTAAGACAAGGTAGCGATGCAGACGGATAGTACTTACAGACGTAGGCAAACGGACTTTAAGACAAGGTAGCGATGCAGACAGATACAGACGTAGGCGATCGGACTATTAAGACAAGGTTCCGATACAGATAGATACAAATTACAGACGTAGGCAAACGGACTTTAAGACAAGGTAGCGATGCAGGCAGATACAGACGTAGGCGAACGGACTTTAAGACCAGGTAGCGATGCAGACAGATATAAATTAAAGACGTAGGCAAACGGACTTTAAGACAACGTAGCGATGCAGACAGATACAGACGTAGGCGATCGGACTTTAAGACAAGGTACCGATGCAGATAGATACAAATTACAGACGTGGGCACATGGACTTTAAGACAAGGTAGCGATGCAGACAGATACAAATTACAGACGTAGGCAAACGGACTTTAAGACAAGGTAGCGATTCAGACAGATACAGACGTAGGCGAACGGACTTTAAGACATGGTAGCGATGCAGACAGATACAAATTACAGACGTGATGAAAGGAACTTTAAGACAAGGTAGCGATGCAGAAAGATACAGACGTAGGCGATCGGACTTTAAAACAAGGTAGCCATGCAATCAGATACAGACGTAGGCGAACAGACTTTAAGACAAGGTAGCGATGCAGACAGATACAAATTACAGACGTAGGCAAACGGACTTTAAGACAAGGTAGCGATGCAGACACATACAGACGTAGGCGAACGGACTTTAAGACAAGGTAGCGATGCAGACAGATACAGACGTAGGCAAACGGGCTTGAAGACAAGGTAGCGATGCAGACGGATACAGACGTAGGCGAACGTGCTTTAAGACAAGGTAGCGATGCAGACAGATACAGACCTGAGCGAACGGACTTTAAGACAAGGTAGCGATGCAGACAGATACAGACGTAGGCGAACGGACTTTAAGACAAGGTAGCTATATAGACAGATACAAATCACAGACGTGGGCAAACGGACTTTAAGACAAGGTAGCGATGCAGACAGATACAGACGTAGGCGAACGTACTTTAAGACAAGGTACCGACGCAGACAGATACAGACCTGAGCAAACGGACTTTAAGACAAGGTAGCGATGCAGACAGATACAAATTACAGACTTGGGCAAACGGACTTTAAGACAAGGTAGCGATGCAGACAGATACAGACGTAGCCGAACGGACTTTAAGACAAGGTAGCGATGCAGACAGATATAAATTAAAGACGTGATGAAAGGAACTTTAAGACAAGGTAGCGATGCAGAAAGATACAGACGTAGGCGAACGGACTTTAAGACGAGGTAGCGATACAGACAGATACAGACGTAGGCGAACGGACTTTAAGACAAGGTAGCGATGCAGACAGATACAAATTGCAGACGTAGGCGAACGGACTTTAATACAAGGTAGCGATGCAGATAGATACAAATTACAGACGTGGGCACACGGACTTTAAGACAAGTTAGCGATGCAGACAGATACAGACGTAGGCGAACGGACTTTAAGACCAGGTAGCGATGCAGACAGATACAAATTACAGACGTAGGCAAACGGACTTTAAGACAAGGTAGCGATTCAGACAGATACAGACGTAGGCGAACGGACTTTAAGACAAGGTAGCGATGCAGACAGATACAAATTACAGACGTGGGCACACGGACTTTAAGACAAGGTAGCGATACAGACAGATACAGACGTAGGCAAACGGACTTTAAAACAAGGTAGCGATGCAGACAGATACAGACGTAGGCGAACGGACTTTAAGACGAGGTAGCGATACAGACAGATACAGACGTAGGCGAACGGACTTTAAGACAAGGTAGCGATGCAAACAGATACAAATTGCAGACGTAGGCGAACGGACTTTAGGACAAGGTAGCGATGCAGACAGATGCAAATTACACACGTAGGCGAACGGACTTTAAGACAAGGTAGCGATGCAGACAGATACAGACGTAGGCAAACGGACTTTAAGACCAAGTAGCGATGCACACAGATACAGACGTAGGCAAACGGACTTTAAGACAAGGTAGCGATGCAGACAGATACAAATTACAGACGTGATCAAACGGACTTTAAGACAAGGTAGCGATGCAGGCAGATACAGACGTAGGCGAACGGACTTTAAGACCAGGTAGCGATGCAGACAGATAGAAATTACAGACGTAGGCAAACGGACTTTAAGACAAGGTAGCGATGCAGACAGATACAGACGTAGGCAATCGGACTTTAAGACAAGGTACCGATGCAGATAGATACAAATTACAGACGTGGGCACACGGACTTTAAGACAAGGTAGCGATGCAGACAGATAAAGACGTAGGCGAACGGACTTTAAGACAAGGTAGCGATGCAGACAGATACAAATTACAGACGTGGGCAAACGGACTTTAAGACAAGGTAGCGATTCAGACAGATACAGACGTAGGCGAACGGACTTTAAGACAAGGTAGCGATGCAGACAGATACAAATTACAGACGTGGGCAAACGGACTTTAACAAAAGGTTGCGATTCAGACAGATACAGACGTAGGCGAACGGACTTTAAGACAAGTAGCGATGCAGACAGATACAAATTACAGACGTAGGCGAACGGACTTTAATACAAGGTAGCGATGCAGATAGATACAAATTACAGACGTGGGCACACGGACTTTAAGACAAGGTAGCGATGCACACAGATACAGACGTAGGCGTACGGACTTTAAGACAAGGTAGCGATGCAGACAGATACAAATTACAGACGTAGGCAAACGGACTTTAAGACAAGGTAGCGATTCAGACAGATACAGACGTAGGCGAACGGACTTTAAGACAAGGTAGCGATGCAGACAGATACAAATTACAGACGTAGGCAAACGGACTTTAAGACAAGGTAGCGATGCAGACAGATACAGACGTAGGCGATCGGACTTTAAGACAAGGTAGCGTTGCAGACAGATACAGACGTAGGCGAACGGACTTTAAAACAAGGTAGCGATGCAGACAGATACAGACGTAGGCGAACGGACTTTAAGATGAGGTAGCGATACGGACAGATACAGACGTAGGCGAACGGACTTTAAGACAAGGTAGCGATGCAGACAGATACAGACGTAGGCGAACGGACTTTAAGACAAGGTAGCGATGCAGACGGATAGTATTTACAGACGTAGGCAAACGGACTTTAAGACAAGGTAGCGATGCAGACAGATACAGACGTAGGCGATCGGACTATTAAGACAAGGTACCGATACAGATAGATACAAATTACAGACGTAGGCAAACGGACTTTAGGACAAGGTAGCGATACAGGCAGATACAGACGTAGGCGAACGGACTTTAAGACCAGGTAGCGATGCAGACAGATAGAAATTACAGACGTAGGCAAACGGACTTTAAGACAAGGTAGCGATGCAGACAGATACAGACGTAGGCGATCGGACTTTAAGACAAGGTACCGATGCAGATAGATACAAATTACAGACGTAGGCAAACGGACTTTAAGACAAGGTAGCGATTCAGACAGATACAGACGTAGGCGAACGGACTTTAAGACAAGGTAGCGATGCAGACAGATACAATTTACAGACGTCGGCAAAGGGACTTTAAGACAAGGTAGCGATTCAGACAGATACAGACGTAGGCGATCGGACTTTAAAACAAGGTAGCCATGCAATCAGATACAGACGTAGGCGAACAGACTTTAAGACAAGGTAGCGATGCAGACAGATACAAATTACAGACGTAGGCAAACGGACTTTAAGACAAGGTAGCGATGCAGACACATACAGACGTAGGCGAACGGACTTTAAGACAAGGTAGCGATGCAGACAGATACAGACGTAGGCAAACGGGCTTGAAGACAAGGTAGCGATGCAGACGGATACAGACGTAGGCGAACGGACTTTAAGACAAGGTAGCGATGCAGACAGATACAATTTACAGACGTCGGCAAAGGGACTTTAAGACAAGGTAGCGATTCAGACAGATACAGACGTAGGCGAACGGACTTTAAGACATGGTAGCGATGCAGACATATACAAATTACAGACGTGATGAAAGGAACTTTAAGACAAGGTAGCGATGCAGAAAGATACAGACGTAGGCGAACGGACTTTAAGACAAGGTAGCGATGCAGACGGATAGTATTTACAGACGTAGGCAAACGGACTTTAAGACAAGGTAGCGATGCAGACAGATACAGACGTAGGCGATCGGACTATTAAGACAAGGTACCGATACAGATAGATACAAATTACAGACGTAGGCAAACGGACTTTAAGACAAGGTAGCGATGCAGGCAGATACAGACGTAGGCGAATGGACTTTAAGACCAGGTAGCGATGCAGACAGATAGAAATTACAGACGTAGGCAAACGGACTTTAAGACAACGTAGCGATGCAGACAGATACAGACTTAGGCGATCGGACTTTAAGACAAGGTACCGATGCAGATAGATACAAATTACAGACGTGGGCACATGGACTTTAAGACAAGGTAGCGATGCAGACAGATACAGACGTAGGCGAACGGACTTTAAGACAAGGTAGCGATGCAGACAGATACAAATTACAGACGTAGGCAAACGGACTTTAAGACAAGGTAGCGATTCAGACAGATACAGACGTAGGCGATCGGACTTTAAAACAAGGTAGCCATGCAATCAGATACAGACGTAGGCGAACAGACTTTAAGACAAGGTAGCGATGCAGACAGATACAAATTACAGACGTAGGCAAACGGACTTTAAGACAAGGTAGCGATGCAGACACATACAGACGTAGGCGAACGGACTTTAAGACAAGGTAGCGATGCAGACAGATACAGACGTAGGCAAACGGGCTTGAAGACAAGGTAGCGATGCAGACGGATACAGACGTAGGCGAACGGACTTTAAGACAAGGTAGCGATGCAGTCAGATACAAATTACAGACGTAGGCGAACGGACTTTAGGACAAGGTAGCGATGCAGACAGATGCAAATTACACTCATAGGCGAACGGACTTTAAGACAAGGTAGCGATGCAGACAGATACAGACGTAGGCGAACGTACTTTAAGACAAGGTAGCGATGCGGACAGATACAGACCTGAGCGAACGGACTTTAAGACAAGGTAGCGATGCAGACAGATACAATTTACAGACGTCGGCAAAGGGACTTTAAGACAAGGTAGCGATTCAGACAGATACAGACGTAGGCGAACGGACTTTAAGACATGGTAGCGATGCAGACAGATACAAATTACAGACGTGATGAAAGGAACTTTAAGACAAGGTAGCGATGCAGAAAGATACAGACGTAGGCGAACGGACTTTAAGACAAGGTAGCGATGCAGACGGATAGTATTTACAGACGTAGGCAAACGGACTTTAAGACAAGGTAGCGATGCAGACAGATACAGACGTAGGCGATCGGACTATTAAGACAAGGTTCCGATACAGATAGATACAAATTACAGACGTAGGCAAACGGACTTTAAGACAAGGTAGCGATGCAGGCAGATACAGACGTAGGCGAACGGACTTTAAGACCAGGTAGCGATGCAGACAGATAGAAATTACAGACGTAGGCAAACGGACTTTAAGACAACGTAGCGATGCAGACAGATACAGACGTAGGCGATCGGACTTTAAGACAAGGTACCGATGCAGATAGATACAAATTACAGACGTGGGCACATGGACTTTAAGACAAGGTAGCGATGCAGACAGATACAGACGTAGGCGAATGGACTTTAAGACATGGTAGCGATGCAGACAGATACAAATTACAGACGTGATGAAAGGAACTTTAAGACAAGGTAGCGATGCAGAAAGATACAGACGTAGGCGAACGGACTTTAAGACAAGGTAGCGATGCAGACGGATAGTATTTACAGACGTAGGCAAACGGACTTTAAGACAAGGTAGCGATGCAGACAGATACAGACGTAGGCGATCGGACTATTAAGACAAGGTTCCGATACAGATAGATACAAATTACAGACGTAGGCAAACGGACTTTAAGACAAGGTAGCGATGCAGGCAGATACAGACGTAGGCGAACGGACTTTAAGACCAGGTAGCGATGCAGACAGATAGAAATTACAGACGTAGGCAAACGGACTTTAAGACAACGTAGCGATGCAGACAGATACAGACGTAGGCGATCGGACTTTAAGACAAGGTACCGATGCAGATAGATACAAATTACAGACGTGGGCACATGGACTTTAAGACAAGGTAGCGATGCAGACAGATACAAATTACAGACGTAGGCAAACGGACTTTAAGACAAGGTAGCGATTCAGACAGATACAGACGTAGGCGAACGGACTTTAAGACATGGTAGCGATGCAGACAGATACAAATTACAGACGTGATGAAAGGAACTTTAAGACAAGGTAGCGATGCAGAAAGATACAGACGTAGGCGATCGGACTTTAAAACAAGGTAGCCATGCAATCAGATACAGACGTAGGCGAACAGACTTTAAGACAAGGTAGCGATGCAGACAGATACAGACGTAGGCGAACGGACTTTAAGACAAGGTAGCGATGCAGACAGATACAAATTACAGACGTAGGCAAACGGACTTTAAGACAAGGTAGCGATTCAGACAGATACAGACGTAGGCGATCGGACTTTAAGACAAGGTAGCGATGCAGACAGATACAAATTACAGACGTGATGAAAGGAACTTTAAGACAAGGTAGCGATGCAGAAAGATACAGACGTAGGCGATCGGACTTTAAAACAAGGTAGCCATGCAATCAGATACAGACGTAGGCGAACAGACTTTAAGACAAGGTAGCGATGCAGACAGATACAAATTACAGACGTATGCAAACGGACTTTAAGACAAGGTAGCGATGCAGACACATACAGACGTAGGCGAACGGACTTTAAGACAAGGTAGCGATGCAGACAGATACAGACGTAGGCAAACGGGCTTGAAGACAAGGTAGCGATGCAGACGGATACACACGTAGGCGAACGGACTTTAAGACAAGGTAGCGATGCAGTCAGATACAAATTACAGACGTAGGCAAACGGACTTTAAGACAAGGTAGCGATGCAGACAGATACAGACGTAGGCGAACGTACTTTAAGACAAGGTAGCGATGCAGACAGATACAGACCTGAGCGAACGGACTTTAAGACAAGGTAGCGATGCAGACAGATACAGACGTAGGCGAACGGACTTTAAGACAAGGTAGCGATGCAGACAGATACAAATTACAGACGTGGGCAAACGGACTTTAACAAAAGGTTGCGATTCAGACAGATACAGACGTAGGCGAACGGACTTTAAGACAAGTAGCGATGCAGACAGATACAAATTACAGACGTAGGCGAACGGACTTTAATACAAGGTAGCGATGCAGATAGATACAAATTACAGACGTGGGCACACGGACTTTGAGACAAGGTAGCGATGCACACAGATACAGACGTAGGCGAACGGACTTTAAGACAAGGTAGCGATGCAGACAGATACAAATTACAGACGTAGGCAAACGGACTTTAAGACAAGGTAGCGATTCAGACAGATACAGACGTAGGCGAACGGACTTTAAGACAAGGTAGCGATGCAGACAGATACAAATTACAGACGTAGGCAAACGGACTTTAATACAAGGTAGCGATGCAGACAGATACAGACGTAGGCGAACGGACTTTAAAACAAGGTAGCGATGCAGACAGATACAGACGTAGGCGAACGGACTTTAAGATGAGGTAGCGATACGGACAGATACAGACGTAGGCTAACGGACTTTAAGACAAGGTAGCGATGCAGACAGATACAGACGTAGGCGAACGGACTTTAAGACAAGGTAGCGATGCAGACGGATAGTATTTACAGACGTAGGCAAACGGACTTTAAGACAAGGTAGCGATGCAGACAGATACAGACGTAGGCGATCGGACTATTAAAACAAGGTACCGATACAGATAGATACAAATTACAGACGTAGGCAAACGGACTTTAAGACAAGGTAGCGATGCAGGCAGATACAGACGTAGGCGAACGGACTTTAAGACCAAGTAGCGATGCAGACAGATAGAAATTACAGACGTAGGCAAACGGACTTTAAGACAAGGTAGCGATGCAGACAGATACAGACGTAGGCGATCGGACTTTAAGACAAGGTACCGATGCAGATAGATACAAATTACAGACGTGGGCACATGGACTTTAAGACAAGGTAGCGATGCAGACAGATACAGACGTAGGCGAACGGACTTTAAGACAAGGTAGCGATGCAGACAGATACAAATCACAGACGTAGGCAAACGGACTTTAAGAAAAGGTAGCGATTCAGACAGATACAGACGTAGGCGAACGGACTTTAAGACAAGTAGCGATGCAGACAGATACAAATTACAGACGTGGGCACACGGACTTTAAGACAAGGTAGCGATGCAGACAGATACAGACGTAGGCGATCGGACTTTAAGACAAGGTAGCGATGCAGACAGATACAAATTACAGACGTGATGAAAGGAACTTTAAGACAAGGTAGCGATGCAGAAAGATACAGACGTAGGCGATCGGACTTTAAAACAAGGTAGCCATGCAATCAGATACAGACGTAGGCGAACAGACTTTAAGACAAGGTAGCGATGCAGACAGATACAAATTACAGACGTAGGCAAACGGACTTTAAGACAAGGTAGCGATGCAGACACATACAGACGTAGGCGAACGGACTTTAAGACAAGGTAGCGATTCAGACAGATACAGACGTAGGCAAACGGGCTTGAAGACAAGGTAGCGATGCAGACGGATACAGACGTTGGCGAACGGACTTTAAGACAAGGTAGCGATGCAGACAGATACAGACGTAGGCAAACGGACTTTAAGACCAAGTAGCGATGCACACAGATACAGACGTAGGCAAACGGACTTTAAGACAAGGTAGCGATGCAGACAGATACAAATTACAGACGTGATCAAACGGACTTTAAGACAAGGTAGCGATGCAGGCAGATACAGACGTAGGCGAACGGACTTTAAGACCAGGTAGCGATGCAGACAGATAGAAATTACAGACGTAGGCAAACGGACTTTAAGACAAGGTAGCGATGCAGACAGATACAGACGTAGGCAATCGGACTTTAAGACAAGTAGCGATGCAGACAGATACAAATTACAGACGTAGGCGAACGGACTTTAAGACAAGGTAGCGATGCAGACAGATACAAATTACAGACGTATGCAAACGGACTTTAAGACAAGGTAGCGATGCAGACACATACAGACGTAGGCGAACGTACTTTAAGACAAGGTAGCGATGCAGACAGATACAGACGTAGGCAAACGGGCTTGAAGACAAGGTAGCGATGCAGACGGATACACACGTAGGCGAACGGACTTTAAGACAAGGTAGCGATGCAGTCAGATACAAATTACAGACGTAGGCAAACGGACTTTAAGAGAAGGTAGCGATGCAGACAGATACAGACGTAGGCGAACGTACTTTAAGACAAGGTAGCGATGCAGACAGATACAGACCTGAGCGAACGGACTTTAAGACAAGGTAGCGATGCAGACAGATACAGACGTAGGCGAACGGACTTTAAGACAAGGTAGCTATACAGACAGATACAAATTACAGACGTAGGCAAACGGACTTTAAGACAAGGTAGCGATGCAGACAGATACAGACGTAGGCGAACGTACTTTAAGACAAGGTAGCGATGCAGACAGATACAAATTACCGACGTGGGCAAACGGACTTTAAGACAAGGTAGCGATGCAGACAGATACAGACGTAGCCGAACGGACTTTAAGACAAGGTAGCGATGCAGACAGATATAAATTAAAGACGTAGGCAAACGGACTTTAAGACAAGGTAGCGATGCAGACAGATACAGACGTAGGCGAACGGACTTTAAGACAAGGTAGCTATACAGACAGATACAAATTACAGACGTAGGCAAACGGACTTTAAGACAAGGTAGCGATGCAGACAGATACAGACGTAGGCGAACGTACTTTAAGACAAGGTACCGATGCAGACAGATACAGACCTGAGCGAACGGACTTTAAGACAAGGTAGCGATGCAGACAGATACAAATTACCGACGTGGGCAAACGGACTTTAAGACAAGGTAGCGATGCAGACAGATACAGACGTAGCCGAACGGACTTTAAGACAAGGTAGCGATGCAGACAGATATAAATTAAAGACGTAGGCAAACGGACTTTAAGACAAGGTAGCGATGCAGACAGATACAGACGTAGGCGATCGGACTTTAAGACAAGGTACCGATGCAGATAGATACAAATTACAGACGTGGGCACACGGACTTTAAGACAAGGTAGCGATGCAGACAGATACAGACGTAGGCGAACGGACTTTAAGACCAGGTAGCGATGCAGACAGATAGAAATTATAGACGTCGGCAAACGGACTTTAAGACAAGGCAGCGATGCAGACAGATACAGACGTAGGCGAACGGACTTTAAGACAAGGTTCCGATGCATATTTATACAAATTACAGACGTGGGCACACGGACTTTAAGACAAGGTAGCGATGCAGACAGATACAGACGTAGGCGAACGGACTTTAAGACCAGGTAGCGATGCAGACAGATAGAAATTATAGACGTAGGCAAACGGACTTTAAGACAAGGCAGCGATGCAGACAGATACAGACGTAGGCGATCGGACTTTAAGACAAAGTACCGATGCAGATAGATACAAATTACAGACGTGGGAACACGGACTTTAAGACAAGGTAGCGATGCAGACAGATACAGACGTAGGCGAACGGACTTTAAGACAAGGTAGCGATGCGGACAGATACAAATTACAGACGTAGGCAAACGGACTTTAAGACAAGGTAGCGATTCAGAGAGATACAGACGTAGGCGAACGGACTTTAAGACAAGTAGCGATGCAGACAGATACAAATTACAGACGTGGGCACAGACGGTACGACAAGGTAGCGATGCAGACAGATACAGACGTAGGCGATCGGACTTTAAGACAAGGTAGCGATGCAGACAGATAGAAATTACAGACGTGATGAAAGGAACTTTAAGACAAGGTAGCGATGCAGAAAGATACAGACGTAGGCGAACGGACTTTAAAACAAGGTAGCGATGCAGATAGATACAAATTACAGACGTGGGCACACGGACTTTAAGACAAGGTAGCGATGCACACAGATACAGACGTAGGCGAACGGACTTTAAGACAAGGTAGCGATGCAGACAGATACAAATTACAGACGTAGGCAAACGGACTTTAAGACAAGGTAGCGATTCAGACAGATACAGACGTAGGCGAACGGACTTTAAGACAAGGTAGCGATGCAGACAGATACAAATTACAGACGTAGGCAAACGGACTTTAATACAAGGTAGCGATGCAGACAGATACAGACGTAGGCGATCGGACTTTAAAACAAGGTAGCGATGCAGACAGATACAGACGTAGGCGAACGGACTTTAAGATGAGGTAGCGATACGGACAGATACAGACGTAGGCTAACGGACTTTAAGACAAGGTAGCGATGCAGACAGATACAGACGTAGGCAAACGGACTTTAAGACAAGGTAGCGATGCAGACAGATACAGACGTAGGCGATCGGACTTTAAGACAAGGTACCGATGCAGATAGATTCAAATTACAGACGTGGGCACATGGACTTTAACACAAGGTAGCGATGCAGACAGATACAGACGTAGCGAACGGACTTTAAGACAAGGTAGCGATGCAGACAGATACAAATTACAGACGTAGGCAAACGGACTTTAAGACAAGGTAGCGATTCAGACAGATACAGACGTAGGCGAACGGACTTTAAGACAAGTAGCGATGCAGACAGATACAAATTACAGACGTGGGCACACGGACTTTAAGACAAGGTAGCGATGCAGAAAGATACAGACGTAGGCGATCGGACTTTAAGACAAGGTAGCGATGCAGACAGATACAAATTACAGACGTGATGAAAGGAACTTTAAGACAAGGTAGCGATGCAGAAAGATATAGACGTAGGCGATCGGACTTTAAAACAAGGTAGCCATGCAATCAGATACAGAAGTAGGCGAACAGACTTTAAGACAAGGTAGCGATGCAGACAGATACAAATTACAGACGTAGGCAAACGGACTTTAAGACAAGGTAGCGATGCAGACACATACAGACGTAGGCGAACGGACTTTAAGACAAGGTAGCGATGCAGACAGATACAGACGTAGGCAAACGGGCTTGAAGACAAGGTAGCGATGCAGACGGATACAGACGTAGGCGAACGGACTTTAAGACAAGGTAGCGATGCAGTCAGATACAAATTACAGACGTAGGCGAACGGACTTTAGGACAAGGTAGCGATGCAGACAGATGTAAATTACACACATAGGCGAACGGACTTTAAGACAAGGTAGCGATGCAGACAGATACAGACGTAGGCGAACGTACTTTAAGACAAGGTAGCGATGCAGACAGATCCAGACCTGAGCGAACGGACTTTAAGACAAGGTAGCGATGCAGACAGATACAGACGTAGGCGAACGGACTTTAAGACAAGGTAGCTATATAGACAGATACAAATTACAGACGTGGGCAAACGGACTTTAAGACAAGGTAGCGATGCAGACAGATACAGACGTAGGCGAACGTACTTTAAGACAAGGTACCGATGCAGACAGATACAGACCTGAGCAAACGGACTTTAAGACAAGGTAGCGATGCAGACAGATATAAATTACCGACGTGGGCAAACGGACTTTAAGACAAGGTAGCGATGCAGACAGATACAGACGTAGCCGAACGGACTTTAAAACAAGGTAGCGATGCAGACAGATAGAAATTAAAGACGTAGGCAAACGGACTTTAAGACAAGGTAGCGATGCACACAGATACAGACGTAGGCGAACGGACTTTAAAACAAGGTAGCGTTGCAGACAGATACAGACGTAGGCGAACGGACTTTAAGATGAGGTAGCGATACGGACAGATACAGACGTAGGCTAACGGACTTTAAGACAAGGTAGCGATGCAGACAGATACAGACGTAGGCGAACGGACTTTAAGACAAGGTAGCGATGCAGACAGATAGAAATTACAGACGTAGGCAAACGGACTTTAAGATGAGGTAGCGATACGGACAGATACAGACGTAGGCGAACGGACTTTAAGACAAGGTAGCGATGCAGACAGATACAGACGTAGGCGAACGGACTTTAAGATGAGGTAGCGATACGGACAGATACAGACGTAGGCGAACGGACTTTAAAACAAGGTAGCGTTGCAGACAGATACAGACGTAGGCGAACGGACTTTAAGATGAGGTAGCGATACGGACAGATACAGACGTAGGCTAACGGACTTTAAGACAAGGTAGCGATGCAGACAGATACAGACGTAGGCGATCGGACTTTAAGACAAGGTACCGATGAAGATAGATACAAATTACAGACGTGGGCACATGGACTTTAAGACAAGGTAGCGATGCAGACAGATACAGACGTAGGCGAACGGACTTTAAGACAAGGTAGCGATGCAGACAGATACAAATCACAGACGTAGGCAAACGGACTTTAAGACAAGGTAGCGATTCAGACAGATACAGACGTAGGCGAACGGACTTTAAGACAAGTAGCGATGCAGACAGATACAAATTACAGACGTGATGAAAGGAACTTTAAGACAAGGTAGCGATGCAGAAAGATACAGACGTAGGCGATCGGACTTTAAAACAAGGTAGCCATGCAATCAGATACAGACGTAGGCGAACAGACTTTAAGACAAGGTAGCGATGCAGACAGATACAAATTACAGACGTAGGCAAACGGACTTTAAGACAAGGTAGCGATGCAGACACATACAGACGTAGGCGAACGGACTTTAAGACAAGGTAGCGATGCAGACAGATACAGACGTAGGCAAACGGGCTTGAAGACAAGGTAGCGATGCAGACGGATACAGACGTAGGCGAACGGACTTTAAGACAAGGTAGCGATGCAGTCAGATACAAATTACAGACGTAGGCGAACGGACTTTAGGACAAGGCAGCGATGCAGACAGATGCAAATTACACTCATAGGCGAACGGACTTTAAGACAAGGTAGCGATGCAGACAGATACAGACGTAGGCGAACGTACTTTAAGACAAGGTAGCGATGCAGACAGATACAGACCTGAGCGAACGGACTTTAAGACAAGGTAGCGATGCAGACAGATACAATTTACAGACGTCGGCAAAGGGACTTTAAGACAAGGTAGCGATTCAGACAGATACAGACGTAGGCGAACGGACTTTAAGACATGGTAGCGATGCAGACAGATACAAATTACAGACGTGATGAAAGGAACTTTAAGACAAGGTAGCGATGCAGAAAGATACAGACGTAGGCGAACGGACTTTAAGACAAGGTAGCGATGCAGACGGATAGTATTTACAGACGTAGGCAAACGGACTTTAAGACAAGGTAGCGATGCAGACAGATACAGACGTAGGCGATCGGACTATTAAGACAAGGTACCGATACAGATAGATACAAATTACAGACGTAGGCAAACGGACTTTAAGACAAGGTAGCGATGCAGGCAGATACAGACGTAGGCGAACGGACTTTAAGACCAGGTAGCGATGCAGACAGATAGAAATTACAGACGTAGGCAAACGGACTTTAAGACAACGTAGCGATGCAGACAGATACAGACGTAGGCGATCGGACTTTAAGACAAGGTACCGATGCAGATAGATACAAATTACAGACGTGGGCACATGGACTTTAAGACAAGGTAGCGATGCAGACAGATACAGACGTAGGCGAACGGACTTTAAGACAAGGTAGCGATGCAGACAGATAGAAATTACAGACGTAGGCAAACGGACTTTAAGATGAGGTAGCGATACGGACAGATACAGACGTAGGCGAACGGACTTTAAGACAAGGTAGCGATGCAGACAGATACAGACGTAGGCGAACGGACTTTAAGATGAGGTAGCGATACGGACAGATACAGACGTAGGCGAACGGACTTTAAAACAAGGTAGCGTTGCAGACAGATACAGACGTAGGCGAACGGACTTTAAGATGAGGTAGCGATACGGACAGATACAGACGTAGGCTAACGGACTTTAAGACAAGGTAGCGATGCAGACAGATACAGACGTAGGCGATCGGACTTTAAGACAAGGTACCGATGCAGATAGATACAAATTACAGACGTGGGCACATGGACTTTAAGACAAGGTAGCGATGCAGACAGATACAGACGTAGGCGATCGGACTTTAAGACAAGGTAGCGATGCAGACAGATACAAATCACAGACGTAGGCAAACGGACTTTAAGACAAGGTAGCGATTCAGACAGATACAGACGTAGGCGAACGGACTTTAAGACAAGTAGCGATGCAGACAGATACAAATTACAGACGTGATGAAAGGAACTTTAAGACAAGGTAGCGATGCAGAAAGATACAGACGTAGGCGATCGGACTTTAAAACAAGGTAGCCATGCAATCAGATACAGACGTAGGCGAACAGACTTTAAGACAAGGTAGCGATGCAGACAGATACAAATTACAGACGTAGGCAAACGGACTTTAAGACAAGGTAGCGATGCAGACACATACAGACGTAGGCGAACGGACTTTAAGACAAGGTAGCGATGCAGACAGATACAGACGTAGGCAAACGGGCTTGAAGACAAGGTAGCGATGCAGACGGATACAGACGTAGGCGAACGGACTTTAAGACAAGGTAGCGATGCAGTCAGATACAAATTACAGACGTAGGCGAACGGACTTTAGGACAAGGTAGCGATGCAGACAGATGCAAATTACACTCATAGGCGAACGGACTTTAAGACAAGGTAGCGATGCAGACAGATACAGACGTAGGCGAACGTACTTTGAGACAAGGTAGCGATGCAGACAGATACAGACCTGAGCGAACGGACTTTAAGACAAGGTAGCGATGCAGACAGATACAATTTACAGACGTCGGCAAAGGGACTTTAAGACAAGGTAGCGATTCAGACAGATACAGACGTAGGCGAACGGACTTTAAGACATGGTAGCGATGCAGACAGATACAAATTACAGACGTGATGAAAGGAACTTTAAGACAAGGTAGCGATGCAGAAAGATACAGACGTAGGCGAACGGACTTTAAGACAAGGTAGCGATGCAGACGGATAGTATTTACAGACGTAGGCAAACGGACTTTAAGACAAGGTAGCGATGCAGACAGATACAGACGTAGGCGATCGGACTATTAAGACAAGGTTCCGATACAGATAGATACAAATTACAGACGTAGGCAAACGGACTTTAAGACAAGGTAGCGATGCAGGCAGATACAGACGTAGGCGAACGGACTTTAAGACCAGGTAGCGATGCAGACAGATAGAAATTACAGACGTAGGCAAACGGACTTTAAGACAACGTAGCGATGCAGACAGATACAGACGTAGGCGATCGGACTTTAAGACAAGGTACCGATGCAGATAGATACAAATTACAGACGTGGGCACATGGACTTTAAGACAAGGTAGCGATGCAGACAGATACAGACGTAGGCGAATGGACTTTAAGACATGGTAGCGATGCAGACAGATACAAATTACAGACGTGATGAAAGGAACTTTAAGACAAGGTAGCGATGCAGAAAGATACAGACGTAGGCGAACGGACTTTAAGACAAGGTAGCGATGCAGACGGATAGTATTTACAGACGTAGGCAAACGGACTTTAAGACAAGGTAGCGATGCAGACAGATACAGACGTAGGCGATCGGACTATTAAGACAAGGTTCCGATACAGATAGATACAAATTACAGACGTAGGCAAACGGACTTTAAGACAAGGTAGCGATGCAGGCAGATACAGACGTAGGCGAACGGACTTTAAGACCAGGTAGCGATGCAGACAGATATAAATTAAAGACGTAGGCAAACGGACTTTAAGACAACGTAGCGATGCAGACAGATACAGACGTAGGCGATCGGACTTTAAGACAAGGTACCGATGCAGATAGATACAAATTACAGACGTGGGCACATGGACTTTAAGACAAGGTAGCGATGCAGACAGATACAAATTACAGACGTAGGCAAACGGACTTTAAGACAAGGTAGCGATTCAGACAGATACAGACGTAGGCGAACGGACTTTAAGACATGGTAGCGATGCAGACAGATACAAATTACAGACGTGATGAAAGGAACTTTAAGACAAGGTAGCGATGCAGAAAGATACAGACGTAGGCGATCGGACTTTAAAACAAGGTAGCCATGCAATCAGATACAGACGTAGGCGAACAGACTTTAAGACAAGGTAGCGATGCAGACAGATACAAATTACAGACGTAGGCAAACGGACTTTAAGACAAGGTAGCGATGCAGACACATACAGACGTAGGCGAACGGACTTTAAGACAAGGTAGCGATGCAGACAGATACAGACGTAGGCAAACGGGCTTGAAGACAAGGTAGCGATGCAGACGGATACAGACGTAGGCGAACGTGCTTTAAGACAAGGTAGCGATGCAGACAGATACAGACCTGAGCGAACGGACTTTAAGACAAGGTAGCGATGCAGACAGATACAGACGTAGGCGAACGGACTTTAAGACAAGGTAGCTATATAGACAGATACAAATCACAGACGTGGGCAAACGGACTTTAAGACAAGGTAGCGATGCAGATAGATACAGACGTAGGCGAACGTACTTTAAGACAAGGTACCGACGCAGACAGATACAGACCTGAGCAAACGGACTTTAAGACAAGGTAGCGATGCAGACAGATACAAATTACAGACTTGGGCAAACGGACTTTAAGACAAGGTAGCGATGCAGACAGATACAGACGTAGCCGAACGGACTTTAAGACAAGGTAGCGATGCAGACAGATATAAATTAAAGACGTAGGCAAACGGACTTTAAGACAAGGTAGCGATGCAGACAGATACAGACGTAGGCGAACGGACTTTAAAACAAGGTAGCGTTGCAGACAGATACAGACGTAGGCGAACGGACTTTAAGACGAGGTAGCGATACAGACAGATACAGACGTAGGCGAACGGACTTTAAGACAAGGTAGCGATGCAGACAGATACAAATTGCAGACGTAGGCGAACGGACTTTAATACAAGGTAGCGATGCAGATAGATACAAATTACAGACGTGGGCACACGGACTTTAAGACAAGTTAGCGATGCAGACAGATACAGACGTAGGCGAACGGACTTTAAGACCAGGTAGCGATGCAGACAGATACAAATTACAGACGTAGGCAAACGGACTTTAAGACAAGGTAGCGATTCAGACAGATACAGACGTAGGCGAACGGACTTTAAGACAAGGTAGCGATGCAGACAGATACAAATTACAGACGTGGGCACACGGACTTTAAGACAAGGTAGCGATACAGACAGATACAGACGTAGGCAAACGGACTTTAAAACAAGGTAGCGATGCAGACAGATACAGACGTAGGCGAACGGACTTTAAGACGAGGTAGCGATACAGACAGATACAGACGTAGGCGAACGGACTTTAAGACAAGGTAGCGATGCAAACAGATACAAATTGCAGACGTAGGCGAACGGACTTTAGGACAAGGTAGCGATGCAGACAGATGCAAATTACACACGTAGGCGAACGGACTTTAAGACAAGGTAGCGATGCAGACAGATACAGACGTAGGCAAACGGACTTTAAGACCAAGTAGCGATGCACACAGATACAGACGTAGGCAAACGGACTTTAAGACAAGGTAGCGATGCAGACAGATACAAATTACAGACGTGATCAAACGGACTTTAAGACAAGGTAGCGATGCAGGCAGATACAGACGTAGGCGAACGGACTTTAAGACCAGGTAGCGATGCAGACAGATAGAAATTACAGACGTAGGCAAACGGACTTTAAGACAAGGTAGCGATGCAGACAGATACAGACGTAGGCAATCGGACTTTAAGACAAGGTACCGATGCAGATAGATACAAATTACAGACGTGGGCACACGGACTTTAAGACAAGGTAGCGATGCAGACAGATAAAGACGTAGGCGAACGGACTTTAAGACAAGGTAGCGATGCAGACAGATACAAATTACAGACGTGGGCAAACGGACTTTAAGACAAGGTAGCGATTCAGACAGATACAGACGTAGGCGAACGGACTTTAAGACAAGGTAGCGATGCAGACAGATACAAATTACAGACGTGGGCAAACGGACTTTAACAAAAGGTTGCGATTCAGACAGATACAGACGTAGGCGAACGGACTTTAAGACAAGTAGCGATGCAGACAGATACAAATTACAGACGTAGGCGAACGGACTTTAATACAAGGTAGCGATGCAGATAGATACAAATTACAGACGTGGGCACACGGACTTTAAGACAAGGTAGCGATGCACACAGATACAGACGTAGGCGTACGGACTTTAAGACAAGGTAGCGATGCAGACAGATACAAATTACAGACGTAGGCAAACGGACTTTAAGACAAGGTAGCGATTCAGACAGATACAGACGTAGGCGAACGGACTTTAAGACAAGGTAGCGATGCAGACAGATACAAATTACAGACGTAGGCAAACGGACTTTAAGACAAGGTAGCGATGCAGACAGATACAGACGTAGGCGATCGGACTTTAAGACAAGGTAGCGTTGCAGACAGATACAGACGTAGGCGAACGGACTTTAAAACAAGGTAGCGATGCAGACAGATACAGACGTAGGCGAACGGACTTTAAGATGAGGTAGCGATACGGACAGATACAGACGTAGGCGAACGGACTTTAAGACAAGGTAGCGATGCAGACAGATACAGACGTAGGCGAACGGACTTTAAGACAAGGTAGCGATGCAGACGGATAGTATTTACAGACGTAGGCAAACGGACTTTAAGACAAGGTAGCGATGCAGACAGATACAGACGTAGGCGATCGGACTATTAAGACAAGGTACCGATACAGATAGATACAAATTACAGACGTAGGCAAACGGACTTTAGGACAAGGTAGCGATACAGGCAGATACAGACGTAGGCGAACGGACTTTAAGACCAGGTAGCGATGCAGACAGATAGAAATTACAGACGTAGGCAAACGGACTTTAAGACAAGGTAGCGATGCAGACAGATACAGACGTAGGCGATCGGACTTTAAGACAAGGTACCGATGCAGATAGATACAAATTACAGACGTAGGCAAACGGACTTTAAGACAAGGTAGCGATTCAGACAGATACAGACGTAGGCGAACGGACTTTAAGACAAGGTAGCGATGCAGACAGATACAATTTACAGACGTCGGCAAAGGGACTTTAAGACAAGGTAGCGATTCAGACAGATACAGACGTAGGCGATCGGACTTTAAAACAAGGTAGCCATGCAATCAGATACAGACGTAGGCGAACAGACTTTAAGACAAGGTAGCGATGCAGACAGATACAAATTACAGACGTAGGCAAACGGACTTTAAGACAAGGTAGCGATGCAGACACATACAGACGTAGGCGAACGGACTTTAAGACAAGGTAGCGATGCAGACAGATACAGACGTAGGCAAACGGGCTTGAAGACAAGGTAGCGATGCAGACGGATACAGACGTAGGCGAACGGACTTTAAGACAAGGTAGCGATGCAGACAGATACAATTTACAGACGTCGGCAAAGGGACTTTAAGACAAGGTAGCGATTCAGACAGATACAGACGTAGGCGAACGGACTTTAAGACATGGTAGCGATGCAGACATATACAAATTACAGACGTGATGAAAGGAACTTTAAGACAAGGTAGCGATGCAGAAAGATACAGACGTAGGCGAACGGACTTTAAGACAAGGTAGCGATGCAGACGGATAGTATTTACAGACGTAGGCAAACGGACTTTAAGACAAGGTAGCGATGCAGACAGATACAGACGTAGGCGATCGGACTATTAAGACAAGGTACCGATACAGATAGATACAAATTACAGACGTAGGCAAACGGACTTTAAGACAAGGTAGCGATGCAGGCAGATACAGACGTAGGCGAATGGACTTTAAGACCAGGTAGCGATGCAGACAGATAGAAATTACAGACGTAGGCAAACGGACTTTAAGACAACGTAGCGATGCAGACAGATACAGACTTAGGCGATCGGACTTTAAGACAAGGTACCGATGCAGATAGATACAAATTACAGACGTGGGCACATGGACTTTAAGACAAGGTAGCGATGCAGACAGATACAGACGTAGGCGAACGGACTTTAAGACAAGGTAGCGATGCAGACAGATACAAATTACAGACGTAGGCAAACGGACTTTAAGACAAGGTAGCGATTCAGACAGATACAGACGTAGGCGATCGGACTTTAAAACAAGGTAGCCATGCAATCAGATACAGACGTAGGCGAACAGACTTTAAGACAAGGTAGCGATGCAGACAGATACAAATTACAGACGTAGGCAAACGGACTTTAAGACAAGGTAGCGATGCAGACACATACAGACGTAGGCGAACGGACTTTAAGACAAGGTAGCGATGCAGACAGATACAGACGTAGGCAAACGGGCTTGAAGACAAGGTAGCGATGCAGACGGATACAGACGTAGGCGAACGGACTTTAAGACAAGGTAGCGATGAAGTCAGATACAAATTACAGACGTAGGCGAACGGACTTTAGGACAAGGTAGCGATGCAGACAGATGCAAATTACACTCATAGGCGAACGGACTTTAAGACAAGGTAGCGATGCAGACAGATACAGACGTAGGCGAACGTACTTTAAGACAAGGTAGCGATGCAGACAGATACAGACCTGAGCGAACGGACTTTAAGACAAGGTAGCGATGCAGACAGATACAATTTACAGACGTCGGCAAAGGGACTTTAAGACAAGGTAGCGATTCAGACAGATACAGACGTAGGCGAACGGACTTTAAGACATGGTAGCGATGCAGACAGATACAAATTACAGACGTGATGAAAGGAACTTTAAGACAAGGTAGCGATGCAGAAAGATACAGACGTAGGCGAACGGACTTTAAGACAAGGTAGCGATGCAGACGGATAGTATTTACAGACGTAGGCAAACGGACTTTAAGACAAGGTAGCGATGCAGACAGATACAGACGTAGGCGATCGGACTATTAAGACAAGGTTCCGATACAGATAGATACAAATTACAGACGTAGGCAAACGGACTTTAAGACAAGGTAGCGATGCAGGCAGATACAGACGTAGGCGAACGGACTTTAAGACCAGGTAGCGATGCAGACAGATAGAAATTACAGACGTAGGCAAACGGACTTTAAGACAACGTAGCGATGCAGACAGATACAGACGTAGGCGATCGGACTTTAAGACAAGGTACCGATGCAGATAGATACAAATTACAGACGTGGGCACATGGACTTTAAGACAAGGTAGCGATGCAGACAGATACAGACGTAGGCGAATGGACTTTAAGACATGGTAGCGATGCAGACAGATACAAATTACAGACGTGATGAAAGGAACTTTAAGACAAGGTAGCGATGCAGAAAGATACAGACGTAGGCGAACGGACTTTAAGACAAGGTAGCGATGCAGACGGATAGTATTTACAGACGTAGGCAAACGGACTTTAAGACAAGGTAGCGATGCAGACAGATACAGACGTAGGCGATCGGACTATTAAGACAAGGTTCCGATACAGATAGATACAAATTACAGACGTAGGCAAACGGACTTTAAGACAAGGTAGCGATGCAGGCAGATACAGACGTAGGCGAACGGACTTTAAGACCAGGTAGCGATGCAGACAGATAGAAATTACAGACGTAGGCAAACGGACTTTAAGACAACGTAGCGATGCAGACAGATACAGACGTAGGCGATCGGACTTTAAGACAAGGTACCGATGCAGATAGATACAAATTACAGACGTGGGCACATGGACTTTAAGACAAGGTAGCGATGCAGACAGATACAAATTACAGACGTAGGCAAACGAATTTTAAGACAAGGTAGCGATTCAGACAGATACAGACGTAGGCGAACGGACTTTAAGACATGGTAGCGATGCAGACAGATACAAATTACAGACGTGATGAAAGGAACTTTAAGACAAGGTAGCGATGCAGAAAGATACAGACGTAGGCGATCGGACTTTAAAACAAGGTAGCCATGCAATCAGATACAGACGTAGGCGAACAGACTTTAAGACAAGGTAGCGATGCAGACAGATACAAATTACAGACGTAGGCAAACGGACTTTAAGACAAGGTAGCGATGCAGACACATACAGACGTAGGCGAACGGACTTTAAGACAAGGTAGCGATGCAGACAGATACAGACGTAGGCAAACGGGCTTGAAGACAAGGTAGCGATGCAGACGGATACAGACGTAGGCGAACGTGCTTTAAGACAAGGTAGCGATGCAGACAGATACAGACCTGAGCGAACGGACTTTAAGACAAGGTAGCGATGCAGACAGATACACACGTAGGCGAACGGACTTTAAGACAAGGTAGCTATATAGACAGATACAAATCACAGACGTGGGCAAACGGACTTTAAGACAAGGTAGCGATGCAGACAGATACAGACGTAGGCGAACGTACTTTAAGACAAGGTACCGACGCAGACAGATACAGACCTGAGCAAACGGACTTTAAGACAAGGTAGCGATGCAGACAGATACAAATTACAGACTTGGGCAAACGGACTTTAAGACAAGGTAGCGATGCAGACAGATACAGACGTAGCCGAACGGACTTTAAGACAAGGTAGCGATGCAGACAGATATAAATTAAAGACGTAGGCAAACGGACTTTAAGACAAGGTAGCGATGCAGACACATACAGACGTAGGCGAACGCACTTTAAAACAAGGTAGCGTTGCAGACAGATACAGACGTAGGCGAACGGACTTTAAGACGAGGTAGCGATACAGACAGATACAGACGTAGGCGAACGGACTTTAAGACAAGGTAGCGATGCAGACAGATACAAATTGCAGACGTAGGCGAACGGACTTTAATACAAGGTAGCGATGCAGATAGATACAAATTACAGACGTGGGCACACGGACTTTAAGACAAGTTAGCGATGCAGACAGATACAGACGTAGGCGAACGGACTTTAAGACCAGGTAGCGATGCAGACAGATACAAATTACAGACGTAGGCAAACGGACTTTAAGACAAGGTAGCGATTCAGACAGATACAGACGTAGGCGAACGGACTTTAAGACAAGGTAGCGATGCAGACAGATACAAATTACAGACGTGGGCACACGGACTTTAAGACAAGGTAGCGATACAGACAGATACAGACGTAGGCAAACGGACTTTAAAACAAGGTAGCGATGCAGACAGATACAGACGTAGGCGAACGGACTTTAAGACGAGGTAGCGATACAGACAGATACAGACGTAGGCGAACGGACTTTAAGACAAGGTAGCGATGCAAACAGATACAAATTGCAGACGTAGGCGAACGGACTTTAGGACAAGGTAGCGATGCAGACAGATGCAAATTACACACGTAGGCGAACGGACTTTAAGACAAGGTAGCGATGCAGACAGATACAGACGTAGGCAAACGGACTTTAAGACCAAGTAGCGATGCACACAGATACAGACGTAGGCAAACGGACTTTAAGACAAGGTAGCGATGCAGACAGATACAAATTCCAGACGTGATCAAACGGACTTTAAGACAAGGTAGCGATGCAGGCAGATACAGACGTAGGCGAACGGACTTTAAGACCAGGTAGCGATGCAGACAGATAGAAATTACAGACGTAGGCAAACGGACTTTAAGACAAGGTAGCGATGCAGACAGATACAGACGTAGGCAATCGGACTTTAAGACAAGGTACCGATGCAGATAGATACAAATTACAGACGTGGGCACACGGACTTTAAGACAAGGTAGCGATGCAGACAGATAAAGACGTAGGCGAACGGACTTTAAGACAAGGTAGCGATGCAGACAGATACAAATTACAGACGTGGGCAAACGGACTTTAAGACAAGGTAGCGATTCAGACAGATACAGACGTAGGCGAACGGACTTTAAGACAAGGTAGCGATGCAGACAGATACAAATTACAGACGTGGGCAAACGGACTTTAACAAAAGGTTGCGATTCAGACAGATACAGACGTAGGCGAACGGACTTTAAGACAAGTAGCGATGCAGACAGATACAAATTACAGACGTAGGCGAACGGACTTTAATACAAGGTAGCGATGCAGATAGATACAAATTACAGACGTGGGCACACGGACTTTAAGACAAGGTAGCGATGCACACAGATACAGACGTAGGCGTACGGACTTTAAGACAAGGTAGCGATGCAGACAGATACAAATTACAGACGTAGGCAAACGGACTTTAAGACAAGGTAGCGATTCAGACAGATACAGACGTAGGCGAACGGACTTTAAGACAAGGTAGCGATGCAGACAGATACAAATTACAGACGTAGGCAAACGGACTTTAAGACAAGGTAGCGATGCAGACAGATACAGACGTAGGCGATCGGACTTTAAGACAAGGTAGCGTTGCAGACAGATACAGACGTAGGCGAACGGACTTTAAAACAAGGTAGCGATGCAGACAGATACAGACGTAGGCGAACGGACTTTAAGATGAGGTAGCGATACGGACAGATACAGACGTAGGCGAACGGACTTTAAGACAAGGTAGCGATGCAGACAGATACAGACGTAGGCGAACGGACTTTAAGACAAGGTAGCGATGCAGACGGATAGTATTTACAGACGTAGGCAAACGGACTTTAAGACAAGGTAGCGATGCAGACAGATACAGACGTAGGCGATCGGACTATTAAGACAAGGTACCGATACAGATAGATACAAATTACAGACGTAGGCAAACGGACTTTAGGACAAGGTAGCGATGCAGGCAGATACAGACGTAGGCGAACGGACTTTAAGACCAGGTAGCGATGCAGACAGATAGAAATTACAGACGTAGGCAAACGGACTTTAAGACAAGGTAGCGATGCAGACAGATACAGACGTAGGCGATCGGACTTTAAGACAAGGTACCGATGCAGATAGATACAAATTACAGACGTAGGCAAACGGACTTTAAGACAAGGTAGCGATTCAGACAGATACAGACGTAGGCGAACGGACTTTAAGACAAGGTAGCGATGCAGACAGATACAATTTACAGACGTCGGCAAAGGGACTTTAAGACAAGGTAGCGATTCAGACAGATACAGACGTAGGCGATCGGACTTTAAAACAAGGTAGCCATGCAATCAGATACAGACGTAGGCGAACAGACTTTAAGACAAGGTAGCGATGCAGACAGATACAAATTACAGACGTAGGCAAACGGACTTTAAGACAAGGTAGCGATGCAGACACATACAGACGTAGGCGAACGGACTTTAAGACAAGGTAGCGATGCAGACAGATACAGACGTAGGCAAACGGGCTTGAAGACAAGGTAGCGATGCAGACGGATACAGACGTAGGCGAACGGACTTTAAGACAAGGTAGCGATGCAGACAGATACAATTTACAGACGTCGGCAAAGGGACTTTAAGACAAGGTAGCGATTCAGACAGATACAGACGTAGGCGAACGGACTTTAAGACATGGTAGCGATGCAGACATATACAAATTACAGACGTGATGAAAGGAACTTTAAGACAAGGTAGCGATGCAGAAAGATACAGACGTAGGCGAACGGACTTTAAGACAAGGTAGCGATGCAGACGGATAGTATTTACAGACGTAGGCAAACGGACTTTAAAACAAGGTAGCGATGCAGACAGATACAGACGTAGGCGATCGGACTATTAAGACAAGGTACCGATACAGATAGATACAAATTACAGACGTAGGCAAACGGACTTTAAGACAAGGTAGCGATGCAGGCAGATACAGACGTAGGCGAATGGACTTTAAGACCAGGTAGCGATGCAGACAGATAGAAATTACAGACGTAGGCAAACGGACTTTAAGACAACGTAGCGATGCAGACAGATACAGACTTAGGCGATCGGACTTTAAGACAAGGTACCGATGCAGATAGATACAAATTACAGACGTGGGCACATGGACTTTAAGACAAGGTAGCGATGCAGACAGATACAGACGTAGGCGAACGGACTTTAAGACAAGGTAGCGATGCAGACAGATACAAATTACAGACGTAGGCAAACGGACTTTAAGACAAGGTAGCGATTCAGACAGATACAGACGTAGGCGATCGGACTTTAAAACAAGGTAGCCATGCAATCAGATACAGACGTAGGCGAACAGACTTTAAGACAAGGTAGCGATGCAGACAGATACAAATTACAGACGTAGGCAAACGGACTTTAAGACAAGGTAGCGATGCAGACACATACAGACGTAGGCGAACGGACTTTAAGACAAGGTAGCGATGCAGACAGATACAGACGTAGGCAAACGGGCTTGAAGACAAGGTAGCGATGCAGACGGATACAGACGTAGGCGAACGGACTTTAAGACAAGGTAGCGATGCAGTCAGATACAAATTACAGACGTAGGCAAACGGACCTTAAGACAAGGTAGCGATGCAGACAGATACAGACGTAGGCGAACGTACTTTAAGACAAGGTAGCGATGCAGACAGATACAGACCTGAGCGAACGGACTTTAAGACAAGGTAGCGATGCAGACAGATACAGACGTAGGCGAACGGACTTTAAGGCAAGGTAGCTATATAGACAGATACAAATCACAGACGTGGGCAAACGGACTTTAAGACAAGGTAGCGACGCAGACAGATACAGACCTGAGCAAACGGACTTTAAGACAAGGTAGCGATGCAGACAGATACAAATTACAGACGTGGGCAAACGGACTTTAAGACAAGGTAGCGATGCAGACAGATACAGACGTAGCCGAACGGACTTTAAGACAAGGTAGCGATGCAGACAGATATAAATTAAAGACGTAGGCAAACGGACTTTAAGACAAGGTAGCGATGCAGACAGATACAGACGTAGGCGAACGGACTTTAAAACAAGGTAGCGTTGCAGACAGATACAGACGTAGGCGAACGGACTTTAAGACGAGGTAGCGATGCAGACAGATACAAATTGCAGACGTAGGCGAACGGACTTTAATACAAGGTAGCGATGCAGATAGATACAAATTACAGACGTGGGCACACGGACTTTAAGACAAGGTAGCGATGCAGACAGATACAGACGTAGGCGAACGGACTTTACGACCAGGTAGCGATGCAGACAGATACAAATTACAGACGTAGGCAAACGGACTTTAAGACAAGGTAGCGATTCAGACAGATACAGACGTAGGCGAACGGACTTTAAGACAAGGTAGCGATGCAGACAGATACAAATTACAGACGTGGGCACACGGACTTTAAGACAAGGTAGCGATACAGACAGATTCAGACGTAGGCGAACGGACTTTAAAACAAGGTAGCGATGCAGACAGATACAGACGTAGGCGAACGGACTTTAAGACGAGGTAGCGATACAGACAGATACAGACGTAGGCGAACGGACTTTAAGACAAGGTAGCGATGCAAACAGATACAAATTGCAGACGTAGGCGAACGGACTTTAGGACAAGGTAGCGATGCAGACAGATGCAAATTACACACGTAGGCGAACGGACTTTAAGACAAGGTAGCGATGCAGACAGATACAGACGTAGGCAAACGGACTTTAAGACCAAGTAGCGATGCACACAGATACAGACGTAGGCAAACGGACTTTAAGACAAGGTAGCGATGCAGACAGATACAAATTACAGACGTGATCAAACGGACTTTAAGACAAGGTAGCGATGCAGGCAGATACAGACGTAGGCGAACGGACTTTAAGACCAGGTAGCGATGCAGACAGATACAGACGTAGGCAAACGGACTTTAAGACAAGGTAGCGATGCACACAGATACAGACGTAGGCAAACGGACTTTAAGGCAAGGTAGCGATGAAGACAGATACAGACCTGAGCGAACGGACTTTAAGACAAGGTAGCGATGCAGACAGATACAGACGTAGGCAATCGGACTTTAAGACAAGGTACCGATGCAGATAGATACAAATTACAGACGTGGGCACACGGACTTTAAGACAAGGTAGCGATGCAGACAGATACAGACGTAGGCGAACGGACTTTAAGACAAGGTAGCGATGCAGACAGATACAAATTACAGACGTGGGCAAACGGACTTTAACAAAAGGTTGCGATTCAGACAGATACAGACGTAGGCGAACGGACTTTAAGACAAGTAGCGATGCAGACAGATACAAATTACGGACGTAGGCGAACGGACTTTAATACAAGGTAGCGATGCAGATAGATACAAATTACAGACGTGGGCACACGGACTTTAAGACAAGGTAGCGATGCACACAGATACAGACGTAGGCGTACGGACTTTAAGACAAGGTAGCGATGCAGACAGATACAAATTACAGACGTAGGCAAACGGACTTTAAGACAAGGTAGCGATTCAGACAGATACAGACGTAGGCGAACGGACTTTAAGACAAGGTAGCGATGCAGATAGATACAAATTACAGACGTAGGCAAACGGACTTTAATACAAGGTAGCGATGCAGACAGATACAGACGTAGGCGAACGGACTTTAAAACAAGGTAGCGATGCAGACAGATACAGACGTAGGCGAACGGACTTTAAGATGAGGTAGCGATACGGACAGATACAGACGTAGGCGAACGGACTTTAAGACAAGGTAGCGATGCAGACAGATACAGACGTAGGCGAACGGACTTTAAGACAAGGTAGCGATGCAGACGGATAGTATTTACAGACGTAGGCAAACGGACTTTAAGACAAGGTAGCGATGCAGACAGATACAGACGTAGGCGATCGGACTATTAAGACAAGGTACCGATACAGATAGATACAAATTACAGACGTAGGCAAACGGACTTTAGGACAAGGTAGCGATGCAGGCAGATACAGACGTAGGCGAACGGACTTTAAGACCAGGTAGCGATGCAGACAGATAGAAATTACAGACGTAGGCAAACGGACTTTAAGACAAGGTAGCGATGCAGACAGATACAGACGTAGGCGATCGGACTTTAAGACAAGGTACCGATGCAGATAGATACAAATTACAGACGTGGGCACATGGACTTTAAGACAAGGTAGCGATGCAGACAGATACAAATTACAGACGTAGGCAAACGGACTTTAAGACAAGGTACCGATTCAGACAGATACAGACGTAGGCGAACGGATTTTAAGACAAGTAGCGATGCAGACAGATACAAATTACAGACGTGGGCACACGGACTTTAAGACAAGGTAGCGATGCAGACAGATACAGACGTAGGCGATCGGACTTTAAGACAAGGTTGCGATGCAGACAGATACAAATTACAGACGTGATGAAACGAACTTTAAGACAAGGTAGCGATGCAGAAAGATACAGACGTAGGCGATCGGACTTTAAAACAAGGTAGCCATGCAATCAGATACAGACGTAGGCGAACAGACTTTAAGACAAGGTAGCGATGCAGACAGATACAAATTACAGACGTAGGCAAACGGACTTTAAGACAAGGTAGCGATGCAGACACATACAGACGTAGGCGAACGGACTTTAAGACAAGGTAGCGATGCAGACAGATACAGACGTAGGCAAACGGGCTTGAAGACAAGGTAGCGATGCAGACGGATACAGACGTAGGCGAACGGACTTTAAGACAAGGTAGCGATGCAGACAGATACAAATTACTGACGTAGGCAAACGGACTTTAAGACAAGGTAGCGATGCAGACAGATACAGACGTAGGCGAACGTACTTTAAGACAAGGTAGCGATGCAGACAGATAGAGACCTGAGCGAACGGACTTTAAGACAAGGTAGCGATGGAGACAGATACAGACGTAGGCGAACGGACTTTAAGACAAGGTAGCTATACAGACAGATACAAATTACAGACGTAGGCAAACGGACTTTAAGACAAGGTAGCGATGCAGACAGATACAGACGTAGGCGAACGTACTTTAAGACAAGGTACCGATGCAGACAGATACAGAACTGAGCGAACGGACTTTAAGACAAGGTAGCGATGCAGACAGATACAAATTACCGACGTGGGCAAACGGACTTTAAGACAAGTAGCGATGCAGACAGATACAGACGTAGCCGAACGGACTTTAAGACAAGGTAGCGATGCAGACAGATATAAATTAAAGACGTAGGCAAACGGACTTTAAGACAAGGTAGCGATGCAGACAGATACAGACGTAGGCGATCGGACTTTAAGACAAGGTACCGATGCAGATAGATACAAATTACAGACGTGGGCACACGGACTTTAAGACAAGGTAGCGATGCAGACAGATACAGACGTAGGCGAACGGACTTTAAGACCAGGTAGCGATGCAGACAGATAGAAATTACAGACGTAGGCAAACGGACTTTAAGACAAGGTAGCGATGCAGACAGATACAGACGTAGGCGATCGGACTTTAAGACAAGGTACCGATGCAGATAGATACAAATTACAGACGTAGGCACACGGACTTTAAGACAAGGTAGCGATGCAGACAGATACAGATGTAGGCGAACGGACTTTAAGACAAGGTAGCGATGCGGACAGATACAAATTACAGATGTAGGCAAACGGACTTTAAGACAAGGTAGCGATTCAGACAGATACAGACGTAGGCGAACGGACTTTAAGACAAGTAGCGATGCAGACAGATACAAATTACAGACGTGGGCAAACGGACTTTAAGACAAGGTAGCGATGCAGACAGATACAGACGTAGGCGAACGGACTTTAAAACAAGGTAGCGATGCAGGGAGATACAGACGTAGGCGAACGGACTTTAAGACGAGGTAGCGATACAGACAGATACAGACGTAGGCGAACGGACTTTAAAGACAAGGTAGCGATGCAGACAGATACAAATTGCAGACGTAGGCGAACGGACTTTAATACAAGGTAGCGATGCAGACAGATACAAATTACAGACGTGATGAAAGGAACTTTAAGACAAGGTAGCGATGCAGAAAGATACAGACGTAGGCGAACGGACTTTAAAACAAGGTAGCGATGCAGTCAGATACAGACGTAGGCGAACAGACTTTTAGACAAGGTAGCGATGCAGACAGATACAAATTACAGACGTACGCAAACGGACTTTAAGACAAGGTAGCGATGCAGACAGATAGAGACGTAGGCGAACGGACTTTAAGACCAGGTAGCGATGCAGACAGATACAAATTACAGACGTGATGAAAGGAACTTTAAGACAAGGTAGCGATGCAGAAAGATACAGACGTAGCCGAACGGACTTTAAGACAAGGTAGCGATGCAGACAGATATAAATTAAAGACGTAGGCAAACGGACTTTAAGACAAGGTAGCGATGCAGACAGATACAGACGTAGGCGATCGGACTTTAAGACAAGGTACCGATGCAGATAGATACAAATTACAGACGTGGGCACACGGACTTTAAGACAAGGTAGCGATGCAGACAGATACAGACGTAGGCGAACGGACTTTAAGACCAGGTAGCGATGCAGACAGATAGAAATTACAGACGTAGGCAAACGGACTTTAAGACAAGGTAGCGATGCAGACAGATATAAATTAAAGACGTAGGCAAACGGACTTTAAGACAAGGTAGCGATGCAGACAGATACAGACGTAGGCGATCGGACTTTAAGACAAGGTACCGATGCAGATAGATACAAATTACAGACGTGGGCACACGGACTTTAAGACAAGGTTGCGATGCAGACAGATACAGACGTAGGCGAACGGACTTTAAGACAAGGTAGCGATTCAGACAGTTACAGACGTAGGCGAACGGACTTTAAGACATGTTGCGATGCAGACAGATACAAATTACAGACGTGGGCAAAGACGGTACGACAAGGTAGCGATGCAGACAGATACAGACGTAGGCGATCGGACTTTAAGACAAGGTAGCGATGCAGACAGATGCAAATTACAGACGTGATGAAAGGAACTTTAAGACAAGGTAGCGATGCAGAAAGATACAGACGTAGGCGAACGGACTTTAAAACAAGGTAGCGATGTAGGCAGATACAGACGTAGGCGAACAGACTTTTAGACAAGGTAGCGATGCAGACAGATACAAATTACAGACGTAGGCAAACGGACTTTAAGACAAGGTAGCGATGCAGACAGATACAGTCGTAGGCGATCGCACTTTAAGACAAGGTACCGATGCAGACAGATACAAATTACAGACGTGGGCACACGGACTTTAAGACAAGGTGGCGATGCAGACAGATACAGACGTAGGCGAACGGACTTTAAGACCGGGTAGCGATGCAGACAGATAGAAATTACAGACGTAGGCAAACGGACTTTAAGACAAGGTAGCGATGCAGACAGATACAGACGTAGGCGATCGGACTTTAAGACAAGGGACCGATGCAGATAGATACAAATTACAGACGTGGGCACACGGACTTTAAGACAAGGTAGCGATGCAGACAGATACAGACGTAGGCGAACGGACTTTAAGACAAGGTAGCGATGCAGACAGATACAAATTACAGACGTAGGCAAACGGACTTTAAGACGAGGTAGCGATTCAGACAGATACAGACGTAGGCGAACGGACTTTAAGACAAGTAGCGATGCAGACAGATACAAATTACAGACGTGGGCACAGACGGTAAGACAAGGTAGCGATGCAGACAGATACAGACGTAGCCGAACGGACTTTAAGACAAGGTAGCGATGCAGACAGATATAAATTAAAGACGTAGGCAAACGGACTTTAAGACAAGGTAGCGATGCAGACAGATACAGACGTAGGCGATCGGACTTTAAGACAAGGTACCGATGCAGATAGATACAAATTACAGACGTGGGCACACGGACTTTAAGACAAGGTAGCGATGCAGACAGATACAGACGTAGGCGAACGGACTTTAAGACCAGGTAGCGATGCAGACAGATAGAAATTACAGACGTATGCAAACGGACTTTAAGACAAGGTAGCGATGCAGACAGATACAGACGTAGGCGATCGGACTTTAAGACAAGGTACCGATGCAGATAGATACAAATTACAGACGTGGGCACACGGACTTTAAGACAAGGTAGCGATGCAGACAGATACAGACGTAGGCGAACGGACTTTAAGACAAGGTAGCGATGCGGAGAGATACAAATTACAGACGTAGGCAAACGGACTTTAAGACAAGGTAGCGATGCAGACAGATACAGACGTAGGCGATCGGACTTTAAGACAAGGTAGCGATGCAGACAGATACAAATTACAGACGTGATGAAAGGAACTTTAAGACCAGGTAGCGATGCAGGAAGATACAGACGTAGGCGAACGGACTTTAAAACAAGGTAGCGATGCAGTCAGATACAGACGTAGGCGAACAGACATTTAGACAAGGTAGCGATGCAGACAGATACAAATTACAGACGTAGGCAAACGGACTTTAAGACAAGGTAGCGATGCAGACAAATACAAACGTAGGCGAACGGACTTTAAGACAAGGTAGCGATGCAGACAGATACAGACGTAGGCAAACGGGCTTGAAGACAAGGTAGCGATGCAGACGGATACAGACGTAGGCGAACGGACTTTAAGACAAGGTAGCGATGCAGACAGATACAGACGTAGGCAAACGGGCTTGAAGACAAGGTAGCGATGCAGACAGATACAGACGTAGGCGATCGGACTTTAAGACAAGGTACCGATGCAGATAGATACAAATTACAGACGTGGGCACATGGACTTTAAGACAAGGTAGCGATGCAGACAGATGCAGACGTAGGCGAACGGACTTTAAGACAAGGTAGCGATGCAGACAGATACAAATTACAGACGTAGGCAAACGGACTTTAAGACAAGGTAGCGATTCAGACAGATACAGACGTAGGCGAACGGACTTTAAGACAAGTAGCGATGCAGACAGATACAAATTACAGACGTGGGCACACGGACTTTAAGACAAGGTAGCGATGCAGACAGATACAGACGTAGGCGATCGGACTTTAAGACAAGGTAGCGATGCAGACAGATACAAATTACAGACGTAGGCAAACGGACTTTAAGACAAGGTAGCGATGCAGACACATACAGACGTAGGCGAACGGACTTTAAGACAAGGTAGCGATGCAGACAGATACAGACGTAGGCAAACGGGCTTGAAGACAAGGTAGCGATGCAGACGGATACAGACGTAGGCGAACGGACTTTAAGACAAGGTAGCGATGCAGACAGATACAGACCTGAGCGAACGGACTTTAAGACAAGGTAGCGATGCAGACAGATACAGACGTAGGCGAACGGACTTTAAGACAAGGTAGCTATACAGTCAGATACAAATTACAGACGTAGGCAAACGGACTTTAAGACAAGGTAGCGATGCAGACAGATACAGACGTAGGCGAACGTACTTTAAGACAAGGTAGCGATGCAGACAGATACAGACCTGAGCGAACGGACTTTAAGACAAGGTAGCGATGCAGACAGATACAGACGTAGGCGAACGGACTTTAAGACAAGGTAGCTATACAGACAGGTACAAATTACAGACGTAGGCAAACGGACTTTAAGACAAGTTAGCGATGCAGACAGATACAGACGTAGGCGAACGTACTTTAAGACAAGGTAGCGATGCAGACAGATACAGACCTGAGCGAACGGACTTTAAGACAAGGTAGCGATGCAGACAGATACAGACGTAGGCGATCGGACTTTAAGACAAGGTAGCGATGCAGACAGATATAAATTAAAGACGTAGGCAAACGGACTTTAAGACAAGGTAGCGATGCAGACAGATACAGACGTAGGCGATCGGACTTTAAGACAAGGTACCGATGCAGATAGATACAAATTACAGACGTGGGCACACGGACTTTAAAACAAGGTAGCGATGCAGAGAGATACAGACGTAGGCGAACGGACTTTAAGACCAGGTAGCGATGCAGACAGATAGAAATTACAGACGTAGGCAAACGGACTTTAAAACAAGGTAGCGATGCAGTCAGATACAGACGTAGGCGAACAGACTTTTAGACAAGGTAGCGATGCAGACAGATACAAATTACAGACGTAGGCAAACGGACTTTAAGACAAGGTGGCGATGCAGACAGATACAGACGTAGGCGAACGGACTTTAAGACCGGGTAGCGATGCAGACAGATAGAAATTACAGACGTAGGCAAACGGACTTTAAGACAAGGTAGCGATGCAGACAGATACAGACGTAGGCGATCGGACTTTAAGACAAGGGACCGATGCAGATAGATACAAATTACAGACGTGGGCACACGGACTTTAAGACAAGGTAGCGATGCAGACAGATACAGACGTAGGCGAACGGACTTTAAGACAAGGTAGCGATGCAGACAGATACAAATTACAGACGTAGGCAAACGGACTTTAAGACGAGGTAGCGATTCAGACAGATACAGACGTAGGCGAACGGACTTTAAGACAAGTAGCGATGCAGACAGATACAAATTACAGACGTGGGCACAGACGGTAAGACAAGGTAGCGATGCAGACAGATACAGACGTAGCCGAACGGACTTTAAGACAAGGTAGCGATGCAGACAGATATAAATTAAAGACGTAGGCAAACGGACTTTAAGACAAGGTAGCGATGCAGACAGATACAGACGTAGGCGATCGGACTTTAAGACAAGGTACCGATGCAGATAGATACAAATTACAGACGTGGGCACACGGACTTTAAGACAAGGTAGCGATGCAGACAGATACAGACGTAGGCGAACGGACTTTAAGACCAGGTAGCGATGCAGACAGATAGAAATTACAGACGTATGCAAACGGACTTTAAGACAAGGTAGCGATGCAGACAGATACAGACGTAGGCGATCGGACTTTAAGACAAGGTACCGATGCAGATAGATACAAATTACAGACGTGGGCACACGGACTTTAAGACAAGGTAGCGATGCAGACAGATACAGACGTAGGCGAACGGACTTTAAGACAAGGTAGCGATGCGGAGAGATACAAATTACAGACGTAGGCAAACGGACTTTAAGACAAGGTAGCGATGCAGACAGATACAGACGTAGGCGATCGGACTTTAAGACAAGGTAGCGATGCAGACAGATACAAATTACAGACGTGATGAAAGGAACTTTAAGACCAGGTAGCGATGCAGGAAGATACAGACGTAGGCGAACGGACTTTAAAACAAGGTAGCGATGCAGTCAGATACAGACGTAGGCGAACAGACATTTAGACAAGGTAGCGATGCAGACAGATACAAATTACAGACGTAGGCAAACGGACTTTAAGACAAGGTAGCGATGCAGACAAATACAAACGTAGGCGAACGGACTTTAAGACAAGGTAGCGATGCAGACAGATACAGACGTAGGCAAACGGGCTTGAAGACAAGGTAGCGATGCAGACGGATACAGACGTAGGCGAACGGACTTTAAGACAAGGTAGCGATGCAGACAGATACAGACGTAGGCAAACGGGCTTGAAGACAAGGTAGCGATGCAGACAGATACAGACGTAGGCGATCGGACTTTAAGACAAGGTACCGATGCAGATAGATACAAATTACAGACGTGGGCACATGGACTTTAAGACAAGGTAGCGATGCAGACAGATGCAGACGTAGGCGAACGGACTTTAAGACAAGGTAGCGATGCAGACAGATACAAATTACAGACGTAGGCAAACGGACTTTAAGACAAGGTAGCGATTCAGACAGATACAGACGTAGGCGAACGGACTTTAAGACAAGTAGCGATGCAGACAGATACAAATTACAGACGTGGGCACACGGACTTTAAGACAAGGTAGCGATGCAGACAGATACAGACGTAGGCGATCGGACTTTAAGACAAGGTAGCGATGCAGACAGATACAAATTACAGACGTAGGCAAACGGACTTTAAGACAAGGTAGCGATGCAGACACATACAGACGTAGGCGAACGGACTTTAAGACAAGGTAGCGATGCAGACAGATACAGACGTAGGCAAACGGGCTTGAAGACAAGGTAGCGATGCAGACGGATACAGACGTAGGCGAACGGACTTTAAGACAAGGTAGCGATGCAGACAGATACAGACCTGAGCGAACGGACTTTAAGACAAGGTAGCGATGCAGACAGATACAGACGTAGGCGAACGGACTTTAAGACAAGGTAGCTATACAGTCAGATACAAATTACAGACGTAGGCAAACGGACTTTAAGACAAGGTAGCGATGCAGACAGATACAGACGTAGGCGAACGTACTTTAAGACAAGGTAGCGATGCAGACAGATACAGACCTGAGCGAACGGACTTTAAGACAAGGTAGCGATGCAGACAGATACAGACGTAGGCGAACGGACTTTAAGACAAGGTAGCTATACAGACAGGTACAAATTACAGACGTAGGCAAACGGACTTTAAGACAAGTTAGCGATGCAGACAGATACAGACGTAGGCGAACGTACTTTAAGACAAGGTAGCGATGCAGACAGATACAGACCTGAGCGAACGGACTTTAAGACAAGGTAGCGATGCAGACAGATACAGACGTAGGCGATCGGACTTTAAGACAAGGTAGCGATGCAGACAGATATAAATTAAAGACGTAGGCAAACGGACTTTAAGACAAGGTAGCGATGCAGACAGATACAGACGTAGGCGATCGGACTTTAAGACAAGGTACCGATGCAGATAGATACAAATTACAGACGTGGGCACACGGACTTTAAAACAAGGTAGCGATGCAGAGAGATACAGACGTAGGCGAACGGACTTTAAGACCAGGTAGCGATGCAGACAGATAGAAATTACAGACGTAGGCAAACGGACTTTAAAACAAGGTAGCGATGCAGTCAGATACAGACGTAGGCGAACAGACTTTTAGACAAGGTAGCGATGCAGACAGATACAAATTACAGACGTAGGCAAACGGACTTTAAGACAAGGTAGCGATGCAGACAGATACAGACGTAGGCGAACGGACTTTAAGACCAGGTAGCGATGCAGACAGATAGAAATTACAGACGTAGGCAAACGGACTTTAAGACAAGGTAGCGATGCAGACAGATACAGACGTAGGCGATCAGACTTTAATAGAAGGTACCGATGCAGATAGATACAAATTACAGACGTGGGCACACGGACTTTAAGACAAGGTAGCGATGCAGACAGATACAGACGTAGGCGAACGGACTTTAAGACAAGGTAGCGATGCAGACAGATACAAATTACAGACGTAGGCGAACGGACTTTAAGACAAGTAGCGATGCAGACAGATACAAATTGCAGACGTGGGCACAGACTTTTAGACAAGGTAGCGATGCAGACAGATACAGAAGTAGGCGATCGGACTTTAAGACAAGGTAGCGATGCAGACAGATACAAATTACAGACGTGATGAAAGGAACTTTAAGACAAGGTAGCGATGCAGAAAGATACAGACGTAGGCGAACGGACTTTAAAACAAGGTAGCGATGCAGTCAGATACAGACGTAGGCGAACGGACTTTAAGACAAGGTAGCGATACAGACAGATACAGACGTAGGCGAACGGACTTTAAGACAAGGTAGCGATACAGACAGATACAGACGTAGGCGAACGGACTTTAGGATAAGGTAGCGATGCAGACAGATACAAATTACAGACGTAGGCGAACGGACTTTAAGACAAGGTAGCGATGCAGACAGATACAATTTACAGACGTGATGAAAGGAACTTTAAGACAAGGTAGCGATATAGACAGATACAGACGTAGGCGAACGTACTTTAAGACAAGGTACCGATGCAGACAGATACAGACCTGAGCGAACGAACTTTAAGACAAGGTAGCGATGCAGACAGATACAGACGTAGGCGAACGGACTTTAAGACAAAGTAGGGATACAGACAGATACAAATTACAGACGTAGGCAAACGGAATTTAAGACAAGGTAGCGATGCAGACAGATACAATTTACAGACGTGATGAAAGGAACTTTAAGACAAGGTAGCGATATAGACAGATACAGACGTAGGCGAACGTACTTTAAGACAAGGTACCGATGCAGACAGATACAGACCTGAGCGAACGAACTTTAAGACAAGGTAGCGATGCAGACAGATACAGACGTAGGCGAACGGACTTTAGGATAAGGTAGCGATGCAGACAGATACAAATTACAGACGTAGGCGAACGGACTTTAAGACAAGGTAGCGATGCAGACAGATACAATTTACAGACGTCGGCAAAGGGACTTTAAGAAAAGGTAGCGATGCAGACAGATACAGACGTAGGCAAACGGACTTTAAGACAAGGTAGCGATGCAGACAGATACAGACGTAGGCGAACGGACTTTAAGACAAGGTGGCGATGCAGACAGATATAAATTAAAGACGTAGGCAAACGGACTTTAAGACAAAGTAGCGATGCACACAGATACAGACGTAGGCGAACGGACTTTAAGACAAGGTAGCGATGCAGACAGATACAGACCTGAGCGAACGGACTTTAAGACAAGGTAGCGATGCAGACAGATACAGACGTAGGCGAACGGACTTTAAGACAAGGTAGCTATACAGTCAGATACAAATTACAGACGTAGGCAAACGGACTTTAAGACAAGGTAGCGATGCAGACAGATACAGACGTAGGCGAACGTACTTTAAGACAAGGTAGCGATGCAGACAGATACAGACCTGAGCGAACGGACTTTAAGACAAGGTAGCGATGCAGACAGATACAGACGTAGGCGAACGGACTTTAAGACAAGGTAGCTATACAGACAGGTACAAATTACAGACGTAGGCAAACGGACTTTAAGACAAGTTAGCGATGCAGACAGATACAGACGTAGGCGAACGTACTTTAAGACAAGGTAGCGATGCAGACAGATACAGACCTGAGCGAACGGACTTTAAGACAAGGTAGCGATGCAGACAGATACAGACGTAGGCGATCGGACTTTAAGACAAGGTAGCGATGCAGACAGATATAAATTAAAGACGTAGGCAAACGGACTTTAAGACAAGGTAGCGATGCAGACAGATACAGACGTAGGCGATCGGACTTTAAGACAAGGTACCGATGCAGATAGATACAAATTACAGACGTGGGCACACGGACTTTAAAACAAGGTAGCGATGCAGAGAGATACAGACGTAGGCGAACGGACTTTAAGACCAGGTAGCGATGCAGACAGATAGAAATTACAGACGTAGGCAAACGGACTTTAAAACAAGGTAGCGATGCAGTCAGATACAGACGTAGGCGAACAGACTTTTAGACAAGGTAGCGATGCAGACAGATACAAATTACAGACGTAGGCAAACGGACTTTAAGACAAGGTAGCGATGCAGACAGATACAGACGTAGGCGAACGGACTTTAAGACCAGGTAGCGATGCAGACAGATAGAAATTACAGACGTAGGCAAACGGACTTTAAGACAAGGTAGCGATGCAGACAGATACAGACGTAGGCGATCAGACTTTAATAGAAGGTACCGATGCAGATAGATACAAATTACAGACGTGGGCACACGGACTTTAAGACAAGGTAGCGATGCAGACAGATACAGACGTAGGCGAACGGACTTTAAGACAAGGTAGCGATGCAGACAGATACAAATTACAGACGTAGGCGAACGGACTTTAAGACAAGTAGCGATGCAGACAGATACAAATTGCAGACGTGGGCACAGACTTTTAGACAAGGTAGCGATGCAGACAGATACAGAAGTAGGCGATCGGACTTTAAGACAAGGTAGCGATGCAGACAGATACAAATTACAGACGTGATGAAAGGAACTTTAAGACAAGGTAGCGATGCAGAAAGATACAGACGTAGGCGAACGGACTTTAAAACAAGGTAGCGATGCAGTCAGATACAGACGTAGGCGAACGGACTTTAAGACAAGGTAGCGATGCAGACAGATACAGACGTAGGCGATCGGACTATTAAAACAAGGTACCGATACAGATAGATACAAATTACAGACGTAGGCAAAAGGACTTTAAGACAAGGTAGCGATGCAGACAGATACAGACGTAGGCGAACGGACTTTAAGACCAAGTAGCGATGCAGACAGATAGAAATTACAGACGTAGGCAAACGGACTTTAAGACAAGGTAGCGATGCAGACAGATACAGACGTAGGCGATCGGACTTTAAGACAAGGTACCGATGCAGATAGATACAAATTACAGACGTGGGCACATGGACTTTAACACAAGGTAGCGATGCAGACAGATACAGACGTAGCGAACGGACTTTAAGACAAGGTAGCGATGCAGACAGATACAAATTACAGACGTAGGCAAACGGACTTTAAGACAAGGTAGCGATTCAGACAGATACAGACGTAGGCGAACGGACTTTAAGACAAGTAGCGATGCAGACAGATACAAATTACAGACGTGGGCACACGGACTTTAAGACAAGGTACCGATGCAGATAGATACAAATTACAGACGTGGGCACACGGACTTTAAGACAAGGTAGCGATGCAGACAGATACAGACGTAGGTGAACGGACTTTAAGACAAGGTAGCGATGCAGACAGATACAAATTACAGACGTGGGCAAACGGACTTTAACAAAAGGTTGCGATTCAGACAGATACAGACGTAGGCGAACGGACTTTAAGACAAGTAGCGATGCAGACAGATACAAATTACAGACGTAGGCGAACGGACTTTAATACAAGGTAGCGATGCAGATAGATACAAATTACAGACGTGGGCACACGGACTTTAAGACAAGGTAGCGATGCACACAGATACAGACGTAGGCGAACGGACTTTAAGACAAGGTAGCGATGCAGACAGATACAAATTACAGACGTAGGCAAACGGACTTTAAGACAAGGTAGCGATTCAGACAGATACAGACGTAGGCGAACGGACTTTAAGACAAGGTAGCGATGCAGACAGATACAAATTACAGACGTAGGCAAACGGACTTTAATACAAGGTAGCGATGCAGACAGATACAGACGTAGGCGAACGGACTTTAAAACAAGGTAGCGATGCAGACAGATACAGACGTAGGCGAACGGACTTTAAGATGAGGTAGCGATACGGACAGATACAGACGTAGGCTAACGGACTTTAAGACAAGGTAGCGATGCAGACAGATACAGACGTAGGCGAACGGACTTTAAGACAAGGTAGCGATGCAGACGGATAGTATTTACAAACGTAGGCAAACGGACTTTAAGACAAGGTAGCGATGCAGACAGATACAGACGTAGGCGATCGGACTATTAAAACAAGGTACCGATACAGATAGATACAAATTACAGACGTAGGCAAACGGACTTTAAGACAAGGTAGCGATGCAGGCAGATACAGACGTAGGCGAACGGACTTTAAGACCAAGTAGCGATGCAGACAGATAGAAATTACAGACGTAGGCAAACGGACTTTAAGACAAGGTAGCGATGCAGACAGATACAGACGTAGGCGATCGGACTTTAAGACAAGGTACCGATGCAGATAGATACAAATTACAGACGTGGGCACAGGGACTTTAAGACAAGGTAGAGATGCAGACAGATACAGACGTAGGCGAACGTACTTTAAGACAAGGTAGCGATGCAGACAGATACAAATCACAGACGTAGGCAAACGGACTTTAAGAAAAGGTAGCGATTCAGACAGATACAGACGTAGGCGAACGGACTTTAAGACAAGTAGCGATGCAGACAGATACAAATTACAGACGTGGGCACACGGACTTTAAGACAAGGTAGCGATGCAGACAGATACAGACGTAGGCGATCGGACTTTAAGACAAGGTAGCGATGCAGACAGATACAAATTACAGACGTGATGAAAGGAACTTTAAGACAAGGTAGCGATGCAGAAAGATACAGACGTAGGCGATCGGACTTTAAAACAAGGTAGCCATGCAATCAGATACAGACGTAGGCGAACAGACTTTAAGACAAGGTAGCGATGCAGACAGATACAAATTACAGACGTAGGCAAACGGACTTTAAGACAAGGTAGCGATGCAGACACATACAGACGTAGGCGAACGGACTTTAAGACAAGGTAGCGATGCAGACAGATACAGACGTAGGCAAACGGGCTTGAAGACAAGGTAGCGATGCAGACGGATACAGACGTAGGCGAACGGACTTTAAGACAAGGTAGCGATGCAGACAGATACAGACGTAGGCAAACGGACTTTAAGACCAAGTAGCGATGCACACAGATACAGACGTAGGCAAACGGACTTTAAGACAAGGTAGCGATGCAGACAGATACAAATTACAGACGTGATCAAACGGACTTTAAGACAAGGTAGCGATGCAGGCAGATACAGACGTAGGCGAACGGCCTTTAAGACCAGGTAGCGATGCAGACAGATAGAAATTACAGACGTAGGCAAACGGACTTTAAGACAAGGTAGCGATGCAGACAGATACAGGCGTAGGCAATCGGACTTTAAGACAAGGTACCGATGCAGATAGATACAAATTACAGACGTGGGCACACGGACTTTAAGACAAGGTAGCGATGCAGACAGATACAGACGTAGGCGAACGGACTTTAAGACAAGGTAGCGATGCAGACAGATACAAATTACAGACGTGGGCAAACGGACTTTAAGAAAAGGTTGCGATTCAGACAGATACAGACGTAGGCGAACGGACTTTAAGACAAGTAGCGATGCAGACAGATACAAATTACAGACGTAGGCGAACGGACTTTAATACAAGGTAGCGATGCAGATAGATACAAATTACAGACGTGGGCACACGGACTTTAAGACAAGGTAGCGATGCACACAGATACAGACGTAGGCGTACGGACTTTAAGACAAGGTAGCGATGCAGATAGATACAAATTACAGACGTAGGCAAACGGACTTTAAGACAAGGTAGCGATTCAGACAGATACAGACGTAGGCGAACGGACTTTAAGACAAGGTAGCGATGCAGACAGATACAAATTACAGACGTAGGCAAACGGACTTTAATACAAGGTAGCGATGCAGACAGATACAGACGTAGGCGAACGGACTTTAAAACAAGGTAGCGATGCAGACAGATACAGACGTAGGCGAACGGACTTAAGATGAGGTAGCGATACGGACAGATACAGACGTAGGCGAACGGACTTTAAGACAAGGTAGCGATGCAGACAGATACAGACGTAGGCGAACGGACTTTAAGACAAGGTAGCGATGCAGACGGATAGTATTTACAGACGTAGGCAAACGGACTTTAAGACAAGGTAGCGATGCAGACAGATACAGACGTAGGCGATCGGACTATTAAGACAAGGTACCGATACAGATAGATACAAATTACAGACGTAGGCAAACGGACTTTAGGACAAGGTAGCGATGCAGGCAGATACAGACGTAGGCGAACGGACTTTAAGACAAGGTAGCGAATCAGACAGATAGAAATTACAGACGTAGGCAAACGGACTTTAAGACAAGGTAGCGATGCAGACAGATACAGACGTAGGCGATCGGACTTTAAGACAAGGTACCGATGCAGATAGATACAAATTACAGACGTGGGCACATGGACTTTAAGACAAGGTAGCGATGCAGACAGATACAGACGTAGGCGAACGGACTTTAAGACAAGGTAGCGATGCAGACAGATACAAATTACAGACGTAGGCAAACGGACTTTAAGACAAGGTAGCGATTCAGACAGATACAGACGTAGGCGATCGGACTTTAAGACAAGGTAGCGATGCAGACAGATACAAATTACAGACGTAGGCAAACGGACTTTAAGACAAGGTAGCGATGCAGACACATACAGACGTAGGCGAACGGACTTTAAGACAAGGTAGCGATGCAGACAGATACAGACGTAGGCAAACGGGCTTGAAGACAAGGTAGCGATGCAGACGGATACAGACGTAGGCGAACGGACTTTAAGACAAGGTAGCGATGCAGACAGATACAGACGTAGGCAAACGGACTTTAAGACCAAGTAGCGATGCACACAGATACAGACGTAGGCAAACGGACTTTAAGACAAGGTAGCGATGCAGACAGATACAAATTACAGACGTGATCAAACGGACTTTAAGACAAGGTAGCGATGCAGGCAGATACAGACGTAGGCGAACGGCCTTTAAGACCAGGTAGCGATGCAGACAGATAGAAATTACAGACGTAGGCAAACGGACTTTAAGACAAGGTAGCGATGCAGACAGATACAGGCGTAGGCAATCGGACTTTAAGACAAGGTACCGATGCAGATAGATACAAATTACAGACGTGGGCACACGGACTTTAAGACAAGGTAGCGATGCAGACAGATACAGACGTAGGCGAACGGACTTTAAGACAAGGTAGCGATGCAGACAGATACAAATTACAGACGTGGGCAAACGGACTTTAAGAAAAGGTTGCGATTCAGACAGATACAGACGTAGGCGAACGGACTTTAAGACAAGTAGCGATGCAGACAGATACAAATTACAGACGTAGGCGAACGGACTTTAATACAAGGTAGCGATGCAGATAGATACAAATTACAGACGTGGGCACACGGACTTTAAGACAAGGTAGCGATGCACACAGATACAGACGTAGGCGTACGGACTTTAAGACAAGGTAGCGATGCAGATAGATACAAATTACAGACGTAGGCAAACGGACTTTAAGACAAGGTAGCGATTCAGACAGATACAGACGTAGGCGAACGGACTTTAAGACAAGGTAGCGATGCAGACAGATACAAATTACAGACGTAGGCAAACGGACTTTAATACAAGGTAGCGATGCAGACAGATACAGACGTAGGCGAACGGACTTTAAAACAAGGTAGCGATGCAGACAGATACAGACGTAGGCGAACGGACTTAAGATGAGGTAGCGATACGGACAGATACAGACGTAGGCGAACGGACTTTAAGACAAGGTAGCGATGCAGACAGATACAGACGTAGGCGAACGGACTTTAAGACAAGGTAGCGATGCAGACGGATAGTATTTACAGACGTAGGCAAACGGACTTTAAGACAAGGTAGCGATGCAGACAGATACAGACGTAGGCGATCGGACTATTAAGACAAGGTACCGATACAGATAGATACAAATTACAGACGTAGGCAAACGGACTTTAGGACAAGGTAGCGATGCAGGCAGATACAGACGTAGGCGAACGGACTTTAAGACAAGGTAGCGATGCAGACAGATAGAAATTACAGACGTAGGCAAACGGACTTTAAGACAAGGTAGCGATGCAGACAGATACAGACGTAGGCGATCGGACTTTAAGACAAGGTACCGATGCAGATAGATACAAATTACAGACGTGGGCACATGGACTTTAAGACAAGGTAGCGATGCAGACAGATACAGACGTAGGCGAACGGACTTTAAGACAAGGTAGCGATGCAGACAGATACAAATTACAGACGTAGGCAAACGGACTTTAAGACAAGGTAGCGATTCAGACAGATACAGACGTAGGCGATCGGACTTTAAGACAAGGTAGCGATGCAGACAGATACAAATTACAGACGTGATGAAAGGAACTTTAAGACAAGGTAGCGATGCAGAAAGATACAGACGTAGGCGATCGGACTTTAAAACAAGGTAGCCATGCAATCAGATACAGACGTAGGCGAACAGACTTTAAGACAAGGTAGCGATGCAGACAGATACAAATTACAGACGTATGCAAACGGACTTTAAGACAAGGTAGCGATGCAGACACATACAGACGTAGGCGAACGGACTTTAAGACAAGGTAGCGATGCAGACAGATACAGACGTAGGCAAACGGGCTTGAAGACAAGGTAGCGATGCAGACGGATACACACGTAGGCGAACGGACTTTAAGACAAGGTAGCGATGCAGTCAGATACAAATTACAGACGTAGGCAAACGGACTTTAAGACAAGGTAGCGATGCAGACAGATACAGACGTAGGCGAACGTACTTTAAGACAAGGTAGCGATGCAGACAGATACAGACCTGAGCGAACGGACTTTAAGACAAGGTAGCGATGCAGACAGATACAGACGTAGGCGAACGGACTTTAAGACAAGGTAGCGATGCAGACAGATACAAATTACAGACGTGGGCAAACGGACTTTAACAAAAGGTTGCGATTCAGACAGATACAGACGTAGGCGAACGGACTTTAAGACAAGTAGCGATGCAGACAGATACAAATTACAGACGTAGGCGAACGGACTTTAATACAAGGTAGCGATGCAGATAGATACAAATTACAGACGTGGGCACACGGACTTTGAGACAAGGTAGCGATGCACACAGATACAGACGTAGGCGAACGGACTTTAAGACAAGGTAGCGATGCAGACAGATACAAATTACAGACGTAGGCAAACGGACTTTAAGACAAGGTAGCGATTCAGACAGATACAGACGTAGGCGAACGGACTTTAAGACAAGGTAGCGATGCAGACAGATACAAATTACAGACGTAGGCAAACGGACTTTAATACAAGGTAGCGATGCAGACAGATACAGACGTAGGCGAACGGACTTTAAAACAAGGTAGCGATGCAGACAGATACAGACGTAGGCGAACGGACTTTAAGATGAGGTAGCGATACGGACAGATACAGACGTAGGCTAACGGACTTTAAGACAAGGTAGCGATGCAGACAGATACAGACGTAGGCGAACGGACTTTAAGACAAGGTAGCGATGCAGACGGATAGTATTTACAGACGTAGGCAAACGGACTTTAAGACAAGGTAGCGATGCAGACAGATACAGACGTAGGCGATCGGACTATTAAAACAAGGTACCGATACAGATAGATACAAATTACAGACGTAGGCAAACGGACTTTAAGACAAGGTAGCGATGCAGGCAGATACAGACGTAGGCGAACGGACTTTAAGACCAAGTAGCGATGCAGACAGATAGAAATTACAGACGTAGGCAAACGGACTTTAAGACAAGGTAGCGATGCAGACAGATACAGACGTAGGCGATCGGACTTTAAGACAAGGTACCGATGCAGATAGATACAAATTACAGACGTGGGCACATGGACTTTAAGACAAGGTAGCGATGCAGACAGATACAGACGTAGGCGAACGGACTTTAAGACAAGGTAGCGATGCAGACAGATACAAATCACAGACGTAGGCAAACGGACTTTAAGAAAAGGTAGCGATTCAGACAGATACAGACGTAGGCGAACGGACTTTAAGACAAGTAGCGATGCAGACAGATACAAATTACAGACGTGGGCACACGGACTTTAAGACAAGGTAGCGATGCAGACAGATACAGACGTAGGCGATCGGACTTTAAGACAAGGTAGCGATGCAGACAGATACAAATTACAGACGTGATGAAAGGAACTTTAAGACAAGGTAGCGATGCAGAAAGATACAGACGTAGGCGATCGGACTTTAAAACAAGGTAGCCATGCAATCAGATACAGACGTAGGCGAACAGACTTTAAGACAAGGTAGCGATGCAGACAGATACAAATTACAGACGTAGGCAAACGGACTTTAAGACAAGGTAGCGATGCAGACACATACAGACGTAGGCGAACGGACTTTAAGACAAGGTAGCGATGCAGACAGATACAGACGTAGGCAAACGGGCTTGAAGACAAGGTAGCGATGCAGACGGATACAGACGTTGGCGAACGGACTTTAAGACAAGGTAGCGATGCAGACAGATACAGACGTAGGCAAACGGACTTTAAGACCAAGTAGCGATGCACACAGATACAGACGTAGGCAAACGGACTTTAAGACAAGGTAGCGATGCAGACAGATACAAATTACAGACGTGATCAAACGGACTTTAAGACAAGGTAGCGATGCAGGCAGATACAGACGTAGGCGAACGGACTTTAAGACCAGGTAGCGATGCAGACAGATAGAAATTACAGACGTAGGCAAACGGACTTTAAGACAAGGTAGCGATGCAGACAGATACAGACGTAGGCAATCGGACTTTAAGACAAGTAGCGATGCAGACAGATACAAATTACAGACGTAGGCGAACGGACTTTAAGACAAGGTAGCGATGCAGACAGATACAAATTACAGACGTATGCAAACGGACTTTAAGACAAGGTAGCGATGCAGACACATACAGACGTAGGCGAACGGACTTTAAGACAAGGTAGCGATGCAGACAGATACAGACGTAGGCAAACGGGCTTGAAGACAAGGTAGCGATGCAGACGGATACACACGTAGGCGAACGGACTTTAAGACAAGGTAGCGATGCAGTCAGATACAAATTACAGACGTAGGCAAACGGACTTTAAGAGAAGGTAGCGATGCAGACAGATACAGACGTAGGCGAACGTACTTTAAGACAAGGTAGCGATGCAGACAGATACAGACCTGAGCGAACGGACTTTAAGACAAGGTAGCGATGCAGACAGATACAGACGTAGGCGAACGGACTTTAAGACAAGGTAGCTATACAGACAGATACAAATTACAGACGTAGGCAAACGGACTTTAAGACAAGGTAGCGATGCAGACAGATACAGACGTAGGCGAACGTACTTTAAGACAAGGTAGCGATGCAGACAGATACAAATTACCGACGTGGGCAAACGGACTTTAAGACAAGGTAGCGATGCAGACAGATACAGACGTAGCCGAACGGACTTTAAGACAAGGTAGCGATGCAGACAGATATAAATTAAAGACGTAGGCAAACGGACTTTAAGACAAGGTAGCGATGCAGACAGATACAGACGTAGGCGAACGGACTTTAAGACAAGGTAGCTATACAGACAGATACAAATTACAGACGTAGGCAAACGGACTTTAAGACAAGGTAGCGATGCAGACAGATACAGACGTAGGCGAACGTACTTTAAGACAAGGTACCGATGCAGACAGATACAGACCTGAGCGAACGGACTTTAAGACAAGGTAGCGATGCAGACAGATACAAATTACCGACGTGGGCAAACGGACTTTAAGACAAGGTAGCGATGCAGACAGATACAGACGTAGCCGAACGGACTTTAAGACAAGGTAGCGATGCAGACAGATATAAATTAAAGACGTAGGCAAACGGACTTTAAGACAAGGTAGCGATGCAGACAGATACAGACGTAGGCGATCGGACTTTAAGACAAGGTACCGATGCAGATAGATACAAATTACAGACGTGGGCACACGGACTTTAAGACAAGGTAGCGATGCAGACAGATACAGACGTAGGCGAACGGACTTTAAGACCAGGTAGCGATGCAGACAGATAGAAATTATAGACGTCGGCAAACGGACTTTAAGACAAGGCAGCGATGCAGACAGATACAGACGTAGGCGAACGGACTTTAAGACAAGGTTCCGATGCATATTTATACAAATTACAGACGTGGGCACACGGACTTTAAGACAAGGTAGCGATGCAGACAGATACAGACGTAGGCGAACGGACTTTAAGACCAGGTAGCGATGCAGACAGATAGAAATTATAGACGTAGGCAAACGGACTTTAAGACAAGGCAGCGATGCAGACAGATACAGACGTAGGCGATCGGACTTTAAGACAAAGTACCGATGCAGATAGATACAAATTACAGACGTGGGAACACGGACTTTAAGACAAGGTAGCGATGCAGACAGATACAGACGTAGGCGAACGGACTTTAAGACAAGGTAGCGATGCGGACAGATACAAATTACAGACGTAGGCAAACGGACTTTAAGACAAGGTAGCGATTCAGAGAGATACAGACGTAGGCGAACGGACTTTAAGACAAGTAGCGATGCAGACAGATACAAATTACAGACGTGGGCACAGACGGTACGACAAGGTAGCGATGCAGACAGATACAGACGTAGGCGATCGGACTTTAAGACAAGGTAGCGATGCAGACAGATAGAAATTACAGACGTGATGAAAGGAACTTTAAGACAAGGTAGCGATGCAGAAAGATACAGACGTAGGCGAACGGACTTTAAAACAAGGTAGCGATGCAGATAGATACAAATTACAGACGTGGGCACACGGACTTTAAGACAAGGTAGCGATGCACACAGATACAGACGTAGGCGAACGGACTTTAAGACAAGGTAGCGATGCAGACAGATACAAATTACAGACGTAGGCAAACGGACTTTAAGACAAGGTAGCGATTCAGACAGATACAGACGTAGGCGAACGGACTTTAAGACAAGGTAGCGATGCAGACAGATACAAATTACAGACGTAGGCAAACGGACTTTAATACAAGGTAGCGATGCAGACAGATACAGACGTAGGCGAACGGACTTTAAAACAAGGTAGCGATGCAGACAGATACAGACGTAGGCGAACGGACTTTAAGATGAGGTAGCGATACGGACAGATACAGACGTAGGCTAACGGACTTTAAGACAAGGTAGCGATGCAGACAGATACAGACGTAGGCAAACGGACTTTAAGACAAGGTAGCGATGCAGACAGATACAGACGTATGCGATCGGACTTTAAGACAAGGTACCGATGCAGATAGATACAAATTACAGACGTGGGCACATGGACTTTAACACAAGGTAGCGATGCAGACAGATACAGACGTAGCGAACGGACTTTAAGACAAGGTAGCGATGCAGACAGATACAAATTACAGACGTAGGCAAACGGACTTTAAGACAAGGTAGCGATTCAGACAGATACAGACGTAGGCGAACGGACTTTAAGACAAGTAGCGATGCAGACAGATACAAATTACAGACGTGGGCACACGGACTTTAAGACAAGGTAGCGATGCAGAAAGATACAGACGTAGGCGATCGGACTTTAAGACAAGGTAGCGATGCAGACACATACAAATTACAGACGTGATGAAAGGAACTTTAAGACAAGGTAGCGATGCAGAAAGATATAGACGTAGGCGATCGGACTTTAAAACAAGGTAGCCATGCAATCAGATACAGAAGTAGGCGAACAGACTTTAAGACAAGGTAGCGATGCAGACAGATACAAATTACAGACGTAGGCAAACGGACTTTAAGACAAGGTAGCGATGCAGACACATACAGACGTAGGCGAACGGACTTTAAGACAAGGTAGCGATGCAGACAGATACAGACGTAGGCAAACGGGCTTGAAGACAAGGTAGCGATGCAGACGGATACAGACGTAGGCGAACGGACTTTAAGACAAGGTAGCGATGCAGTCAGATACAAATTACAGACGTAGGCGAACGGACTTTAGGACAAGGTAGCGATGCAGACAGATGTAAATTACACACATAGGCGAACGGACTTTAAGACAAGGTAGCGATGCAGACAGATACAGACGTAGGCGAACGTACTTTAAGACAAGGTAGCGATGCAGACAGATCCAGACCTGAGCGAACGGACTTTAAGACAAGGTAGCGATGCAGACAGATACAGACGTAGGCGAACGGACTTTAAGACAAGGTAGCTATATAGACAGATACAAATTACAGACGTGGGCAAACGGACTTTAAGACAAGGTAGCGATGCAGACAGATACAGACGTAGGCGAACGTACTTTAAGACAAGGTACCGATGCAGACAGATACAGACCTGAGCAAACGGACTTTAAGACAAGGTAGCGATGCAGACAGATATAAATTACCGACGTGGGCAAACGGACTTTAAGACAAGGTAGCGATGCAGACAGATACAGACGTAGCCGAACGGACTTTAAAACAAGGTAGCGATGCAGACAGATAGAAATTAAAGACGTAGGCAAACGGACTTTAAGACAAGGTAGCGATGCACACAGATACAGACGTAGGCGAACGGACTTTAAAACAAGGTAGCGTTGCAGACAGATACAGACGTAGGCGAACGGACTTTAAGATGAGGTAGCGATACGGACAGATACAGACGTAGGCTAACGGACTTTAAGACAAGGTAGCGATGCAGACAGATACAGACGTAGGCGAACGGACTTTAAGACAAGGTAGCGATGCAGACAGATAGAAATTACAGACGTAGGCAAACGGACTTTAAGATGAGGTAGCGATACGGACAGATACAGACGTAGGCGAACGGACTTTAAGACAAGGTAGCGATGCAGACAGATACAGACGTAGGCGAACGGACTTTAAGATGAGGTAGCGATACGGACAGATACAGACGTAGGCGAACGGACTTTAAAACAAGGTAGCGTTGCAGACAGATACAGACGTAGGCGAACGGACTTTAAGATGAGGTAGCGATACGGACAGATACAGACGTAGGCTAACGGACTTTAAGACAAGGTAGCGATGCAGACAGATACAGACGTAGGCGATCGGACTTTAAGACAAGGTACCGATGAAGATAGATACAAATTACAGACGTGGGCACATGGACTTTAAGACAAGGTAGCGATGCAGACAGATACAGACGTAGGCGAACGGACTTTAAGACAAGGTAGCGATGCAGACAGATACAAATCACAGACGTAGGCAAACGGACTTTAAGACAAGGTAGCGATTCAGACAGATACAGACGTAGGCGAACGGACTTTAAGACAAGTAGCGATGCAGACAGATACAAATTACAGACGTGATGAAAGGAACTTTAAGACAAGGTAGCGATGCAGAAAGATACAGACGTAGGCGATCGGACTTTAAAACAAGGTAGCCATGCAATCAGATACAGACGTAGGCGAACAGACTTTAAGACAAGGTAGCGATGCAGACAGATACAAATTACAGACGTAGGCAAACGGACTTTAAGACAAGGTAGCGATGCAGACACATACAGACGTAGGCGAACGGACTTTAAGACAAGGTAGCGATGCAGACAGATACAGACGTAGGCAAACGGGCTTGAAGACAAGGTAGCGATGCAGACGGATACAGACGTAGGCGAACGGACTTTAAGACAAGGTAGCGATGCAGTCAGATACAAATTACAGACGTAGGCGAACGGACTTTAGGACAAGGTAGCGATGCAGACAGATGCAAATTACACTCATAGGCGAACGGACTTTAAGACAAGGTAGCGATGCAGACAGATACAGACGTAGGCGAACGTACTTTAAGACAAGGTAGCGATGCAGACAGATACAGACCTGAGCGAACGGACTTTAAGACAAGGTAGCGATGCAGACAGATACAATTTACAGACGTCGGCAAAGGGACTTTAAGACAAGGTAGCGATTCAGACAGATACAGACGTAGGCGAACGGACTTTAAGACATGGTAGCGATGCAGACAGATACAAATTACAGACGTGATGAAAGGAACTTTAAGACAAGGTAGCGATGCAGAAAGATACAGACGTAGGCGAACGGACTTTAAGACAAGGTAGCGATGCAGACGGATAGTATTTACAGACGTAGGCAAACGGACTTTAAGACAAGGTAGCGATGCAGACAGATACAGACGTAGGCGATCGGACTATTAAGACAAGGTACCGATACAGATAGATACAAATTACAGACGTAGGCAAACGGACTTTAAGACAAGGTAGCGATGCAGGCAGATACAGACGTAGGCGAACGGACTTTAAGACCAGGTAGCGATGCAGACAGATAGAAATTACAGACGTAGGCAAACGGACTTTAAGACAACGTAGCGATGCAGACAGATACAGACGTAGGCGATCGGACTTTAAGACAAGGTACCGATGCAGATAGATACAAATTACAGACGTGGGCACATGGACTTTAAGACAAGGTAGCGATGCAGACAGATACAGACGTAGGCGAACGGACTTTAAGACAAGGTAGCGATGCAGACAGATAGAAATTACAGACGTAGGCAAACGGACTTTAAGATGAGGTAGCGATACGGACAGATACAGACGTAGGCGAACGGACTTTAAGACAAGGTAGCGATGCAGACAGATACAGACGTAGGCGAACGGACTTTAAGATGAGGTAGCGATACGGACAGATACAGACGTAGGCGAACGGACTTTAAAACAAGGTAGCGTTGCAGACAGATACAGACGTAGGCGAACGGACTTTAAGATGAGGTAGCGATACGGACAGATACAGACGTAGGCTAACGGACTTTAAGACAAGGTAGCGATGCAGACAGATACAGACGTAGGCGATCGGACTTTAAGACAAGGTACCGATGCAGATAGATACAAATTACAGACGTGGGCACATGGACTTTAAGACAAGGTAGCGATGCAGACAGATACAGACGTAGGCGATCGGACTTTAAGACAAGGTAGCGATGCAGACAGATACAAATCACAGACGTAGGCAAACGGACTTTAAGACAAGGTAGCGATTCAGACAGATACAGACGTAGGCGAACGGACTTTAAGACAAGTAGCGATGCAGACAGATACAAATTACAGACGTGATGAAAGGAACTTTAAGACAAGGTAGCGATGCAGAAAGATACAGACGTAGGCGATCGGACTTTAAAACAAGGTAGCCATGCAATCAGATACAGACGTAGGCGAACAGACTTTAAGACAAGGTAGCGATGCAGACAGATACAAATTACAGACGTAGGCAAACGGACTTTAAGACAAGGTAGCGATGCAGACACATACAGACGTAGGCGAACGGACTTTAAGACAAGGTAGCGATGCAGACAGATACAGACGTAGGCAAACGGGCTTGAAGACAAGGTAGCGATGCAGACGGATACAGACGTAGGCGAACGGACTTTAAGACAAGGTAGCGATGCAGTCAGATACAAATTACAGACGTAGGCGAACGGACTTTAGGACAAGGTAGCGATGCAGACAGATGCAAATTACACTCATAGGCGAACGGACTTTAAGACAAGGTAGCGATGCAGACAGATACAGACGTAGGCGAACGTACTTTGAGACAAGGTAGCGATGCAGACAGATACAGACCTGAGCGAACGGACTTTAAGACAAGGTAGCGATGCAGACAGATACAATTTACAGACGTCGGCAAAGGGACTTTAAGACAAGGTAGCGATTCAGACAGATACAGACGTAGGCGAACGGACTTTAAGACATGGTAGCGATGCAGACAGATACAAATTACAGACGTGATGAAAGGAACTTTAAGACAAGGTAGCGATGCAGAAAGATACAGACGTAGGCGAACGGACTTTAAGACAAGGTAGCGATGCAGACGGATAGTATTTACAGACGTAGGCAAACGGACTTTAAGACAAGGTAGCGATGCAGACAGATACAGACGTAGGCGATCGGACTATTAAGACAAGGTTCCGATACAGATAGATACAAATTACAGACGTAGGCAAACGGACTTTAAGACAAGGTAGCGATGCAGGCAGATACAGACGTAGGCGAACGGACTTTAAGACCAGGTAGCGATGCAGACAGATAGAAATTACAGACGTAGGCAAACGGACTTTAAGACAACGTAGCGATGCAGACAGATACAGACGTAGGCGATCGGACTTTAAGACAAGGTACCGATGCAGATAGATACAAATTACAGACGTGGGCACATGGACTTTAAGACAAGGTAGCGATGCAGACAGATACAGACGTAGGCGAATGGACTTTAAGACATGGTAGCGATGCAGACAGATACAAATTACAGACGTGATGAAAGGAACTTTAAGACAAGGTAGCGATGCAGAAAGATACAGACGTAGGCGAACGGACTTTAAGACAAGGTAGCGATGCAGACGGATAGTATTTACAGACGTAGGCAAACGGACTTTAAGACAAGGTAGCGATGCAGACAGATACAGACGTAGGCGATCGGACTATTAAGACAAGGTTCCGATACAGATAGATACAAATTACAGACGTAGGCAAACGGACTTTAAGACAAGGTAGCGATGCAGGCAGATACAGACGTAGGCGAACGGACTTTAAGACCAGGTAGCGATGCAGACAGATATAAATTAAAGACGTAGGCAAACGGACTTTAAGACAACGTAGCGATGCAGACAGATACAGACGTAGGCGATCGGACTTTAAGACAAGGTACCGATGCAGATAGATACAAATTACAGACGTGGGCACATGGACTTTAAGACAAGGTAGCGATGCAGACAGATACAAATTACAGACGTAGGCAAACGGACTTTAAGACAAGGTAGCGATTCAGACAGATACAGACGTAGGCGAACGGACTTTAAGACATGGTAGCGATGCAGACAGATACAAATTACAGACGTGATGAAAGGAACTTTAAGACAAGGTAGCGATGCAGAAAGATACAGACGTAGGCGATCGGACTTTAAAACAAGGTAGCCATGCAATCAGATACAGACGTAGGCGAACAGACTTTAAGACAAGGTAGCGATGCAGACAGATACAAATTACAGACGTAGGCAAACGGACTTTAAGACAAGGTAGCGATGCAGACACATACAGACGTAGGCGAACGGACTTTAAGACAAGGTAGCGATGCAGACAGATACAGACGTAGGCAAACGGGCTTGAAGACAAGGTAGCGATGCAGACGGATACAGACGTAGGCGAACGTGCTTTAAGACAAGGTAGCGATGCAGACAGATACAGACCTGAGCGAACGGACTTTAAGACAAGGTAGCGATGCAGACAGATACAGACGTAGGCGAACGGACTTTAAGACAAGGTAGCTATATAGACAGATACAAATCACAGACGTGGGCAAACGGACTTTAAGACAAGGTAGCGATGCAGACAGATACAGACGTAGGCGAACGTACTTTAAGACAAGGTACCGACGCAGACAGATACAGACCTGAGCAAACGGACTTTAAGACAAGGTAGCGATGCAGACAGATACAAATTACAGACTTGGGCAAACGGACTTTAAGACAAGGTAGCGATGCAGACAGATACAGACGTAGCCGAACGGACTTTAAGACAAGGTAGCGATGCAGACAGATATAAATTAAAGACGTAGGCAAACGGACTTTAAGACAAGGTAGCGATGCAGACAGATACAGACGTAGGCGAACGGACTTTAAAACAAGGTAGCGTTGCAGACAGATACAGACGTAGGCGAACGGACTTTAAGACGAGGTAGCGATACAGACAGATACAGACGTAGGCGAACGGACTTTAAGACAAGGTAGCGATGCAGACAGATACAAATTGCAGACGTAGGCGAACGGACTTTAATACAAGGTAGCGATGCAGATAGATACAAATTACAGACGTGGGCACACGGACTTTAAGACAAGTTAGCGATGCAGACAGATACAGACGTAGGCGAACGGACTTTAAGACCAGGTAGCGATGCAGACAGATACAAATTACAGACGTAGGCAAACGGACTTTAAGACAAGGTAGCGATTCAGACAGATACAGACGTAGGCGAACGGACTTTAAGACAAGGTAGCGATGCAGACAGATACAAATTACAGACGTGGGCACACGGACTTTAAGACAAGGTAGCGATACAGACAGATACAGACGTAGGCAAACGGACTTTAAAACAAGGTAGCGATGCAGACAGATACAGACGTAGGCGAACGGACTTTAAGACGAGGTAGCGATACAGACAGATACAGACGTAGGCGAACGGACTTTAAGACAAGGTAGCGATGCAAACAGATACAAATTGCAGACGTAGGCGAACGGACTTTAGGACAAGGTAGCGATGCAGACAGATGCAAATTACACACGTAGGCGAACGGACTTTAAGACAAGGTAGCGATGCAGACAGATACAGACGTAGGCAAACGGACTTTAAGACCAAGTAGCGATGCACACAGATACAGACGTAGGCAAACGGACTTTAAGACAAGGTAGCGATGCAGACAGATACAAATTACAGACGTGATCAAACGGACTTTAAGACAAGGTAGCGATGCAGGCAGATACAGACGTAGGCGAACGGACTTTAAGACCAGGTAGCGATGCAGACAGATAGAAATTACAGACGTAGGCAAACGGACTTTAAGACAAGGTAGCGATGCAGACAGATACAGACGTAGGCAATCGGACTTTAAGACAAGGTACCGATGCAGATAGATACAAATTACAGACGTGGGCACACGGACTTTAAGACAAGGTAGCGATGCAGACAGATAAAGACGTAGGCGAACGGACTTTAAGACAAGGTAGCGATGCAGACAGATACAAATTACAGACGTGGGCAAACGGACTTTAAGACAAGGTAGCGATTCAGACAGATACAGACGTAGGCGAACGGACTTTAAGACAAGGTAGCGATGCAGACAGATACAAATTACAGACGTGGGCAAACGGACTTTAACAAAAGGTTGCGATTCAGACAGATACAGACGTAGGCGAACGGACTTTAAGACAAGTAGCGATGCAGACAGATACAAATTACAGACGTAGGCGAACGGACTTTAATACAAGGTAGCGATGCAGATAGATACAAATTACAGACGTGGGCACACGGACTTTAAGACAAGGTAGCGATGCACACAGATACAGACGTAGGCGTACGGACTTTAAGACAAGGTAGCGATGCAGACAGATACAAATTACAGACGTAGGCAAACGGACTTTAAGACAAGGTAGCGATTCAGACAGATACAGACGTAGGCGAACGGACTTTAAGACAAGGTAGCGATGCAGACAGATACAAATTACAGACGTAGGCAAACGGACTTTAAGACAAGGTAGCGATGCAGACAGATACAGACGTAGGCGATCGGACTTTAAGACAAGGTAGCGTTGCAGACAGATACAGACGTAGGCGAACGGACTTTAAAACAAGGTAGCGATGCAGACAGATACAGACGTAGGCGAACGGACTTTAAGATGAGGTAGCGATACGGACAGATACAGACGTAGGCGAACGGACTTTAAGACAAGGTAGCGATGCAGACAGATACAGACGTAGGCGAACGGACTTTAAGACAAGGTAGCGATGCAGACGGATAGTATTTACAGACGTAGGCAAACGGACTTTAAGACAAGGTAGCGATGCAGACAGATACAGACGTAGGCGATCGGACTATTAAGACAAGGTACCGATACAGATAGATACAAATTACAGACGTAGGCAAACGGACTTTAGGACAAGGTAGCGATACAGGCAGATACAGACGTAGGCGAACGGACTTTAAGACCAGGTAGCGATGCAGACAGATAGAAATTACAGACGTAGGCAAACGGACTTTAAGACAAGGTAGCGATGCAGACAGATACAGACGTAGGCGATCGGACTTTAAGACAAGGTACCGATGCAGATAGATACAAATTACAGACGTAGGCAAACGGACTTTAAGACAAGGTAGCGATTCAGACAGATACAGACGTAGGCGAACGGACTTTAAGACAAGGTAGCGATGCAGACAGATACAATTTACAGACGTCGGCAAAGGGACTTTAAGACAAGGTAGCGATTCAGACAGATACAGACGTAGGCGATCGGACTTTAAAACAAGGTAGCCATGCAATCAGATACAGACGTAGGCGAACAGACTTTAAGACAAGGTAGCGATGCAGACAGATACAAATTACAGACGTAGGCAAACGGACTTTAAGACAAGGTAGCGATGCAGACACATACAGACGTAGGCGAACGGACTTTAAGACAAGGTAGCGATGCAGACAGATACAGACGTAGGCAAACGGGCTTGAAGACAAGGTAGCGATGCAGACGGATACAGACGTAGGCGAACGGACTTTAAGACAAGGTAGCGATGCAGACAGATACAATTTACAGACGTCGGCAAAGGGACTTTAAGACAAGGTAGCGATTCAGACAGATACAGACGTAGGCGAACGGACTTTAAGACATGGTAGCGATGCAGACATATACAAATTACAGACGTGATGAAAGGAACTTTAAGACAAGGTAGCGATGCAGAAAGATACAGACGTAGGCGAACGGACTTTAAGACAAGGTAGCGATGCAGACGGATAGTATTTACAGACGTAGGCAAACGGACTTTAAGACAAGGTAGCGATGCAGACAGATACAGACGTAGGCGATCGGACTATTAAGACAAGGTACCGATACAGATAGATACAAATTACAGACGTAGGCAAACGGACTTTAAGACAAGGTAGCGATGCAGGCAGATACAGACGTAGGCGAATGGACTTTAAGACCAGGTAGCGATGCAGACAGATAGAAATTACAGACGTAGGCAAACGGACTTTAAGACAACGTAGCGATGCAGACAGATACAGACTTAGGCGATCGGACTTTAAGACAAGGTACCGATGCAGATAGATACAAATTACAGACGTGGGCACATGGACTTTAAGACAAGGTAGCGATGCAGACAGATACAGACGTAGGCGAACGGACTTTAAGACAAGGTAGCGATGCAGACAGATACAAATTACAGACGTAGGCAAACGGACTTTAAGACAAGGTAGCGATTCAGACAGATACAGACGTAGGCGATCGGACTTTAAAACAAGGTAGCCATGCAATCAGATACAGACGTAGGCGAACAGACTTTAAGACAAGGTAGCGATGCAGACAGATACAAATTACAGACGTAGGCAAACGGACTTTAAGACAAGGTAGCGATGCAGACACATACAGACGTAGGCGAACGGACTTTAAGACAAGGTAGCGATGCAGACAGATACAGACGTAGGCAAACGGGCTTGAAGACAAGGTAGCGATGCAGACGGATACAGACGTAGGCGAACGGACTTTAAGACAAGGTAGCGATGCAGTCAGATACAAATTACAGACGTAGGCGAACGGACTTTAGGACAAGGTAGCGATGCAGACAGATGCAAATTACACTCATAGGCGAACGGACTTTAAGACAAGGTAGCGATGCAGACAGATACAGACGTAGGCGAACGTACTTTAAGACAAGGTAGCGATGCGGACAGATACAGACCTGAGCGAACGGACTTTAAGACAAGGTAGCGATGCAGACAGATACAATTTACAGACGTCGGCAAAGGGACTTTAAGACAAGGTAGCGATTCAGACAGATACAGACGTAGGCGAACGGACTTTAAGACATGGTAGCGATGCAGACAGATACAAATTACAGACGTGATGAAAGGAACTTTAAGACAAGGTAGCGATGCAGAAAGATACAGACGTAGGCGAACGGACTTTAAGACAAGGTAGCGATGCAGACGGATAGTATTTACAGACGTAGGCAAACGGACTTTAAGACAAGGTAGCGATGCAGACAGATACAGACGTAGGCGATCGGACTATTAAGACAAGGTTCCGATACAGATAGATACAAATTACAGACGTAGGCAAACGGACTTTAAGACAAGGTAGCGATGCAGGCAGATACAGACGTAGGCGAACGGACTTTAAGACCAGGTAGCGATGCAGACAGATAGAAATTACAGACGTAGGCAAACGGACTTTAAGACAACGTAGCGATGCAGACAGATACAGACGTAGGCGATCGGACTTTAAGACAAGGTACCGATGCAGATAGATACAAATTACAGACGTGGGCACATGGACTTTAAGACAAGGTAGCGATGCAGACAGATACAGACGTAGGCGAATGGACTTTAAGACATGGTAGCGATGCAGACAGATACAAATTACAGACGTGATGAAAGGAACTTTAAGACAAGGTAGCGATGCAGAAAGATACAGACGTAGGCGAACGGACTTTAAGACAAGGTAGCGATGCAGACGGATAGTATTTACAGACGTAGGCAAACGGACTTTAAGACAAGGTAGCGATGCAGACAGATACAGACGTAGGCGATCGGACTATTAAGACAAGGTTCCGATACAGATAGATACAAATTACAGACGTAGGCAAACGGACTTTAAGACAAGGTAGCGATGCAGGCAGATACAGACGTAGGCGAACGGACTTTAAGACCAGGTAGCGATGCAGACAGATAGAAATTACAGACGTAGGCAAACGGACTTTAAGACAACGTAGCGATGCAGACAGATACAGACGTAGGCGATCGGACTTTAAGACAAGGTACCGATGCAGATAGATACAAATTACAGACGTGGGCACATGGACTTTAAGACAAGGTAGCGATGCAGACAGATACAAATTACAGACGTAGGCAAACGGACTTTAAGACAAGGTAGCGATTCAGACAGATACAGACGTAGGCGAACGGACTTTAAGACATGGTAGCGATGCAGACAGATACAAATTACAGACGTGATGAAAGGAACTTTAAGACAAGGTAGCGATGCAGAAAGATACAGACGTAGGCGATCGGACTTTAAAACAAGGTAGCCATGCAATCAGATACAGACGTAGGCGAACAGACTTTAAGACAAGGTAGCGATGCAGACAGATACAAATTACAGACGTAGGCAAACGGACTTTAAGACAAGGTAGCGATGCAGACACATACAGACGTAGGCGAACGGACTTTAAGACAAGGTAGCGATGCAGACAGATACAGACGTAGGCAAACGGGCTTGAAGACAAGGTAGCGATGCAGACGGATACAGACGTAGGCGAACGTGCTTTAAGACAAGGTAGCGATGCAGACAGATACAGACCTGAGCGAACGGACTTTAAGACAAGGTAGCGATGCAGACAGATACACACGTAGGCGAACGGACTTTAAGACAAGGTAGCTATATAGACAGATACAAATCACAGACGTGGGCAAACGGACTTTAAGACAAGGTAGCGATGCAGACAGATACAGACGTAGGCGAACGTACTTTAAGACAAGGTACCGACGCAGACAGATACAGACCTGAGCAAACGGACTTTAAGACAAGGTAGCGATGCAGACAGATACAAATTACAGACTTGGGCAAACGGACTTTAAGACAAGGTAGCGATGCAGACAGATACAGACGTAGCCGAACGGACTTTAAGACAAGGTAGCGATGCAGACAGATATAAATTAAAGACGTAGGCAAACGGACTTTAAGACAAGGTAGCGATGCAGACACATACAGACGTAGGCGAACGCACTTTAAAACAAGGTAGCGTTGCAGACAGATACAGACGTAGGCGAACGGACTTTAAGACGAGGTAGCGATACAGACAGATACAGACGTAGGCGAACGGACTTTAAGACAAGGTAGCGATGCAGACAGATACAAATTGCAGACGTAGGCGAACGGACTTTAATACAAGGTAGCGATGCAGATAGATACAAATTACAGACGTGGGCACACGGACTTTAAGACAAGTTAGCGATGCAGACAGATACAGACGTAGGCGAACGGACTTTAAGACCAGGTAGCGATGCAGACAGATACAAATTACAGACGTAGGCAAACGGACTTTAAGACAAGGTAGCGATTCAGACAGATACAGACGTAGGCGAACGGACTTTAAGACAAGGTAGCGATGCAGACAGATACAAATTACAGACGTGGGCACACGGACTTTAAGACAAGGTAGCGATACAGACAGATACAGACGTAGGCAAACGGACTTTAAAACAAGGTAGCGATGCAGACAGATACAGACGTAGGCGAACGGACTTTAAGACGAGGTAGCGATACAGACAGATACAGACGTAGGCGAACGGACTTTAAGACAAGGTAGCGATGCAAACAGATACAAATTGCAGACGTAGGCGAACGGACTTTAGGACAAGGTAGCGATGCAGACAGATGCAAATTACACACGTAGGCGAACGGACTTTAAGACAAGGTAGCGATGCAGACAGATAGAAATTACAGACGTAGGCAAACGGACTTTAAGACAAGGTAGCGATGCAGGCAGATACAGACGTAGGCGAACGGACTTTAAGACCAGGTAGCGATGCAGACAGATAGAAATTACAGACGTAGGCAAACGGACTTTAAGACAAGGTAGCGATGCAGACAGATACAGACGTAGGCAATCGGACTTTAAGACAAGGTACCGATGCAGATAGATACAAATTACAGACGTGGGCACACGGACTTTAAGACAAGGTAGCGATGCAGACAGATAAAGACGTAGGCGAACGGACTTTAAGACAAGGTAGCGATGCAGACAGATACAAATTACAGACGTGGGCAAACGGACTTTAAGACAAGGTAGCGATTCAGACAGATACAGACGTAGGCGAACGGACTTTAAGACAAGGTAGCGATGCAGACAGATACAAATTACAGACGTGGGCAAACGGACTTTAACAAAAGGTTGCGATTCAGACAGATACAGACGTAGGCGAACGGACTTTAAGACAAGTAGCGATGCAGACAGATACAAATTACAGACGTAGGCGAACGGACTTTAATACAAGGTAGCGATGCAGATAGATACAAATTACAGACGTGGGCACACGGACTTTAAGACAAGGTAGCGATGCACACAGATACAGACGTAGGCGTACGGACTTTAAGACAAGGTAGCGATGCAGACAGATACAAATTACAGACGTAGGCAAACGGACTTTAAGACAAGGTAGCGATTCAGACAGATACAGACGTAGGCGAACGGACTTTAAGACAAGGTAGCGATGCAGACAGATACAAATTACAGACGTAGGCAAACGGACTTTAAGACAAGGTAGCGATGCAGACAGATACAGACGTAGGCGATCGGACTTTAAGACAAGGTAGCGTTGCAGACAGATACAGACGTAGGCGAACGGACTTTAAAACAAGGTAGCGATGCAGACAGATACAGACGTAGGCGAACGGACTTTAAGATGAGGTTGCGATACGGACAGATACAGACGTAGGCGAACGGACTTTAAGACAAGGTAGCGATGCAGACAGATACAGACGTAGGCGAACGGACTTTAAGACAAGGTAGCGATGCAGACGGATAGTATTTACAGACGTAGGCAAACGGACTTTAAGACAAGGTAGCGATGCAGACAGATACAGACGTAGGCGATCGGACTATTAAGACAAGGTACCGATACAGATAGATACAAATTACAGACGTAGGCAAACGGACTTTAGGACAAGGTAGCGATGCAGGCAGATACAGACGTAGGCGAACGGACTTTAAGACCAGGTAGCGATGCAGACAGATAGAAATTACAGACGTGGGCACATGGACTTTAAGACAAGGTAGCGATGCAGACAGATACAGACGTAGGCGAACGGACTTTAAGACAAGGTAGCGATGCAGACAGATACAAATTACAGACGTAGGCAAACGGACTTTAAGACAAGGTAGCGATTCAGACAGATACAGACGTAGGCGATCGGACTTTAAAACAAGGTAGCCATGCAATCAGATACAGACGTAGGCGAACAGACTTTAAGACAAGGTAGCGATGCAGACAGATACAAATTACAGACGTAGGCAAACGGACTTTAAGACAAGGTAGCGATGCAGACACATACAGACGTAGGCGAACGGACTTTAAGACAAGGTAGCGATGCAGACAGATACAGACGTAGGCAAACGGGCTTGAAGACAAGGTAGCGATGCAGACGGATACAGACGTAGGCGAACGGACTTTAAGACAAGGTAGCGATGCAGTCAGATACAAATTACAGACGTAGGCAAACGGACCTTAAGACAAGGTAGCGATGCAGACAGATACAGACGTAGGCGAACGTACTTTAAGACAAGGTAGCGATGCAGACAGATACAGACCTGAGCGAACAGACTTTAAGACAAGGTAGCGATGCAGACAGATACAGACGTAGGCGAACGGACTTTAAGGCAAGGTAGCTATATAGACAGATACAAATCACAGACGTGGGCAAACGGACTTTAAGACAAGGTAGCGACGCAGACAGATACAGACCTGAGCAAACGGACTTTAAGACAAGGTAGCGATGCAGACAGATACAAATTACAGACGTGGGCAAACGGACTTTAAGACAAGGTAGCGATGCAGACAGATACAGACGTAGCCGAACGGACTTTAAGACAAGGTAGCGATGCAGACAGATATAAATTAAAGACGTAGGCAAACGGACTTTAAGACAAGGTAGCGATGCAGACAGATACAGACGTAGGCGAACGGACTTTAAAACAAGGTAGCGTTGCAGACAGATACAGACGTAGGCGAACGGACTTTAAGACGAGGTAGCGATGCAGACAGATACAAATTGCAGACGTAGGCGAACGGACTTTAATACAAGGTAGCGATGCAGATAGATACAAATTACAGACGTGGGCACACGGACTTTAAGACAAGGTAGCGATGCAGACAGATACAGACGTAGGCGAACGGACTTTACGACCAGGTAGCGATGCAGACAGATACAAATTACAGACGTAGGCAAACGGACTTTAAGACAAGGTAGCGATTCAGACAGATACAGACGTAGGCGAACGGACTTTAAGACAAGGTAGCGATGCAGACAGATACAAATTACAGACGTGGGCACACGGACTTTAAGACAAGGTAGCGATACAGACAGATTCAGACGTAGGCGAACGGACTTTAAAACAAGGTAGCGATGCAGACAGATACAGACGTAGGCGAACGGACTTTAAGACGAGGTAGCGATACAGACAGATACAGACGTAGGCGAACGGACTTTAAGACAAGGTAGCGATGCAAACAGATACAAATTGCAGACGTAGGCGAACGGACTTTAGGACAAGGTAGCGATGCAGACAGATGCAAATTACACACGTAGGCGAACGGACTTTAAGACAAGGTAGCGATGCAGACAGATACAGACGTAGGCAAACGGACTTTAAGACCAAGTAGCGATGCACACAGATACAGACGTAGGCAAACGGACTTTAAGACAAGGTAGCGATGCAGACAGATACAAATTACAGACGTGATCAAACGGACTTTAAGACAAGGTAGCGATGCAGGCAGATACAGACGTAGGCGAACGGACTTTAAGACCAGGTAGCGATGCAGACAGATACAGACGTAGGCAAACGGACTTTAAGACAAGGTAGCGATGCACACAGATACAGACGTAGGCAAACGGACTTTAAGGCAAGGTAGCGATGAAGACAGATACAGACCTGAGCGAACGGACTTTAAGACAAGGTAGCGATGCAGACAGATACAGACGTAGGCAATCGGACTTTAAGACAAGGTACCGATGCAGATAGATACAAATTACAGACGTGGGCACACGGACTTTAAGACAAGGTAGCGATGCAGACAGATACAGACGTAGGCGAACGGACTTTAAGACAAGGTAGCGATGCAGACAGATACAAATTACAGACGTGGGCAAACGGACTTTAACAAAAGGTTGCGATTCAGACAGATACAGACGTAGGCGAACGGACTTTAAGACAAGTAGCGATGCAGACAGATACAAATTACGGACGTAGGCGAACGGACTTTAATACAAGGTAGCGATGCAGATAGATACAAATTACAGACGTGGGCACACGGACTTTAAGACAAGGTAGCGATGCACACAGATACAGACGTAGGCGTACGGACTTTAAGACAAGGTAGCGATGCAGACAGATACAAATTACAGACGTAGGCAAACGGACTTTAAGACAAGGTAGCGATTCAGACAGATACAGACGTAGGCGAACGGACTTTAAGACAAGGTAGCGATGCAGATAGATACAAATTACAGACGTAGGCAAACGGACTTTAATACAAGGTAGCGATGCAGACAGATACAGACGTAGGCGAACGGACTTTAAAACAAGGTAGCGATGCAGACAGATACAGACGTAGGCGAACGGACTTTAAGATGAGGTAGCGATACGGACAGATACAGACGTAGGCGAACGGACTTTAAGACAAGGTAGCGATGCAGACAGATACAGACGTAGGCGAACGGACTTTAAGACAAGGTAGCGATGCAGACGGATAGTATTTACAGACGTAGGCAAACGGACTTTAAGACAAGGTAGCGATGCAGACAGATACAGACGTAGGCGATCGGACTATTAAGACAAGGTACCGATACAGATAGATACAAATTACAGACGTAGGCAAACGGACTTTAGGACAAGGTAGCGATGCAGGCAGATACAGACGTAGGCGAACGGACTTTAAGACCAGGTAGCGATGCAGACAGATAGAAATTACAGACGTAGGCAAACGGACTTTAAGACAAGGTAGCGATGCAGACAGATACAGACGTAGGCGATCGGACTTTAAGACAAGGTACCGATGCAGATAGATACAAATTACAGACGTGGGCACATGGACTTTAAGACAAGGTAGCGATGCAGACAGATACAGACGTAGGCGAACGGACTTTAAGACAAGGTAGCGATGCAGACAGATACAAATTACAGACGTAGGCAAACGGACTTTAAGACAAGGTACCGATTCAGACAGATACAGACGTAGGCGAACGGATTTTAAGACAAGTAGCGATGCAGACAGATACAAATTACAGACGTGGGCACACGGACTTTAAGACAAGGTAGCGATGCAGACAGATACAGACGTAGGCGATCGGACTTTAAGACAAGGTTGCGATGCAGACAGATACAAATTACAGACGTGATGAAACGAACTTTAAGACAAGGTAGCGATGCAGAAAGATACAGACGTAGGCGATCGGACTTTAAAACAAGGTAGCCATGCAATCAGATACAGACGTAGGCGAACAGACTTTAAGACAAGGTAGCGATGCAGACAGATACAAATTACAGACGTAGGCAAACGGACTTTAAGACAAGGTAGCGATGCAGACACATACAGACGTAGGCGAACGGACTTTAAGACAAGGTAGCGATGCAGACAGATACAGACGTAGGCAAACGGGCTTGAAGACAAGGTAGCGATGCAGACGGATACAGACGTAGGCGAACGGACTTTAAGACAAGGTAGCGATGCAGACAGATACAAATTACTGACGTAGGCAAACGGACTTTAAGACAAGGTAGCGATGCAGACAGATACAGACGTAGGCGAACGTACTTTAAGACAAGGTAGCGATGCAGACAGATAGAGACCTGAGCGAACGGACTTTAAGACAAGGTAGCGATGGAGACAGATACAGACGTAGGCGAACGGACTTTAAGACAAGGTAGCTATACAGACAGATACAAATTACAGACGTAGGCAAACGGACTTTAAGACAAGGTAGCGATGCAGACAGATACAGACGTAGGCGAACGTACTTTAAGACAAGGTACCGATGCAGACAGATACAGAACTGAGCGAACGGACTTTAAGACAAGGTAGCGATGCAGACAGATACAAATTACCGACGTGGGCAAACGGACTTTAAGACAAGTAGCGATGCAGACAGATACAGACGTAGCCGAACGGACTTTAAGACAAGGTAGCGATGCAGACAGATATAAATTAAAGACGTAGGCAAACGGACTTTAAGACAAGGTAGCGATGCAGACAGATACAGACGTAGGCGATCGGACTTTAAGACAAGGTACCGATGCAGATAGATACAAATTACAGACGTGGGCACACGGACTTTAAGACAAGGTAGCGATGCAGACAGATACAGACGTAGGCGAACGGACTTTAAGACCAGGTAGCGATGCAGACAGATAGAAATTACAGACGTAGGCAAACGGACTTTAAGACAAGGTAGCGATGCAGACAGATACAGACGTAGGCGATCGGACTTTAAGACAAGGTACCGATGCAGATAGATACAAATTACAGACGTAGGCACACGGACTTTAAGACAAGGTAGCGATGCAGACAGATACAGATGTAGGCGAACGGACTTTAAGACAAGGTAGCGATGCGGACAGATACAAATTACAGATGTAGGCAAACGGACTTTAAGACAAGGTAGCGATTCAGACAGATACAGACGTAGGCGAACGGACTTTAAGACAAGTAGCGATGCAGACAGATACAAATTACAGACGTGGGCAAACGGACTTTAAGACAAGGTAGCGATGCAGACAGATACAGACGTAGGCGAACGGACTTTAAAACAAGGTAGCGATGCAGGGAGATACAGACGTAGGCGAACGGACTTTAAGACGAGGTAGCGATACAGACAGATACAGACGTAGGCGAACGGACTTTAAAGACAAGGTAGCGATGCAGACAGATACAAATTGCAGACGTAGGCGAACGGACTTTAATACAAGGTAGCGATGCAGACAGATACAAATTACAGACGTGATGAAAGGAACTTTAAGACAAGGTAGCGATGCAGAAAGATACAGACGTAGGCGAACGGACTTTAAAACAAGGTAGCGATGCAGTCAGATACAGACGTGGGCGAACAGACTTTTAGACAAGGTAGCGATGCAGACAGATACAAATTACAGACGTACGCAAACGGACTTTAAGACAAGGTAGCGATGCAGACAGATAGAGACGTAGGCGAACGGACTTTAAGACCAGGTAGCGATGCAGACAGATACAAATTACAGACGTGATGAAAGGAACTTTAAGACAAGGTAGCGATGCAGAAAGATACAGACGTAGCCGAACGGACTTTAAGACAAGGTAGCGATGCAGACAGATATAAATTAAAGACGTAGGCAAACGGACTTTAAGACAAGGTAGCGATGCAGACAGATACAGACGTAGGCGATCGGACTTTAAGACAAGGTACCGATGCAGATAGATACAAATTACAGACGTGGGCACACGGACTTTAAGACAAGGTAGCGATGCAGACAGATACAGACGTAGGCGAACGGACTTTAAGACCAGGTAGCGATGCAGACAGATAGAAATTACAGACGTAGGCAAACGGACTTTAAGACAAGGTAGCGATGCAGACAGATATAAATTAAAGACGTAGGCAAACGGACTTTAAGACAAGGTAGCGATGCAGACAGATACAGACGTAGGCGATCGGACTTTAAGACAAGGTACCGATGCAGATAGATACAAATTACAGACGTGGGCACACGGACTTTAAGACAAGGTTGCGATGCAGACAGATACAGACGTAGGCGAACGGACTTTAAGACAAGGTAGCGATTCAGACAGTTACAGACGTAGGCGAACGGACTTTAAGACATGTTGCGATGCAGACAGATACAAATTACAGACGTGGGCAAAGACGGTACGACAAGGTAGCGATGCAGACAGATACAGACGTAGGCGATCGGACTTTAAGACAAGGTAGCGATGCAGACAGATGCAAATTACAGACGTGATGAAAGGAACTTTAAGACAAGGTAGCGATGCAGAAAGATACAGACGTAGGCGAACGGACTTTAAAACAAGGTAGCGATGTAGGCAGATACAGACGTAGGCGAACAGACTTTTAGACAAGGTAGCGATGCAGACAGATACAAATTACAGACGTAGGCAAACGGACTTTAAGACAAGGTAGCGATGCAGACAGATACAGTCGTAGGCGATCGCACTTTAAGACAAGGTACCGATGCAGACAGATACAAATTACAGACGTGGGCACACGGACTTTAAGACAAGGTGGCGATGCAGACAGATACAGACGTAGGCGAACGGACTTTAAGACCGGGTAGCGATGCAGACAGATAGAAATTACAGACGTAGGCAAACGGACTTTAAGAAAAGGTAGCGATGCAGACAGATACAGACGTAGGCGATCGGACTTTAAGACAAGGGACCGATGCAGATAGATACAAATTACAGACGTGGGCACACGGACTTTAAGACAAGGTAGCGATGCAGACAGATACAGACGTAGGCGAACGGACTTTAAGACAAGGTAGCGATGCAGACAGATACAAATTACAGACGTAGGCAAACGGACTTTAAGACGAGGTAGCGATTCCGACAGATACAGACGTAGGCGAACGGACTTTAAGACAAGTAGCGATGCAGACAGATACAAATTACAGACGTGGGCACAGACGGTAAGACAAGGTAGCGATGCAGACAGATACAGACGTAGCCGAACGGACTTTAAGACAAGGTAGCGATGCAGACAGATATAAATTAAAGACGTAGGCAAACGGACTTTAAGACAAGGTAGCGATGCAGACAGATACAGACGTAGGCGATCGGACTTTAAGACAAGGTACCGATGCAGATAGATACAAATTACAGACGTGGGCACACGGACTTTAAGACAAGGTAGCGATGCAGACAGATACAGACGTAGGCGAACGGACTTTAAGACCAGGTAGCGATGCAGACAGATAGAAATTACAGACGTATGCAAACGGACTTTAAGACAAGGTAGCGATGCAGACAGATACAGACGTAGGCGATCGGACTTTAAGACAAGGTACCGATGCAGATAGATACAAATTACAGACGTGGGCACACGGACTTTAAGACAAGGTAGCGATGCAGACAGATACAGACGTAGGCGAACGGACTTTAAGACAAGGTAGCGATGCGGAGAGATACAAATTACAGACGTAGGCAAACGGACTTTAAGACAAGGTAGCGATGCAGACAGATACAGACGTAGGCGATCGGACTTTAAGACAAGGTAGCGATGCAGACAGATACAAATTACAGACGTGATGAAAGGAACTTTAAGACCAGGTAGCGATGCAGGAAGATACAGACGTAGGCGAACGGACTTTAAAACAAGGTAGCGATGCAGTCAGATACAGACGTAGGCGAACAGACATTTAGACAAGGTAGCGATGCAGACAGATACAAATTACAGACGTAGGCAAACGGACTTTAAGACAAGGTAGCGATGCAGACAAATACAAACGTAGGCGAACGGACTTTAAGACAAGGTAGCGATGCAGACAGATACAGACGTAGGCAAACGGGCTTGAAGACAAGGTAGCGATGCAGACGGATACAGACGTAGGCGAACGGACTTTAAGACAAGGTAGCGATGCAGACAGATACAGACGTAGGCAAACGGGCTTGAAGACAAGGTAGCGATGCAGACAGATACAGACGTAGGCGATCGGACTTTAAGACAAGGTACCGATGCAGATAGATACAAATTACAGACGTGGGCACATGGACTTTAAGACAAGGTAGCGATGCAGACAGATGCAGACGTAGGCGAACGGACTTTAAGACAAGGTAGCGATGCAGACAGATACAAATTACAGACGTAGGCAAACGGACTTTAAGACAAGGTAGCGATTCAGACAGATACAGACGTAGGCGAACGGACTTTAAGACAAGTAGCGATGCAGACAGATACAAATTACAGACGTGGGCACACGGACTTTAAGACAAGGTAGCGATGCAGACAGATACAGACATAGGCGATCGGACTTTAAGACAAGGTAGCGATGCAGACAGATACAAATTACAGACGTAGGCAAACGGACTTTAAGACAAGGTAGCGATGCAGACACATACAGACGTAGGCGAACGGACTTTAAGACAAGGTAGCGATGCAGACAGATACAGACGTAGGCAAACGGGCTTGAAGACAAGGTAGCGATGCAGACGGATACAGACGTAGGCGAACGGACTTTAAGACAAGGTAGCGATGCAGACAGATACAGACCTGAGCGAACGGACTTTAAGACAAGGTAGCGATGCAGACAGATACAGACGTAGGCGAACGGACTTTAAGACAAGGTAGCTATACAGTCAGATACAAATTACAGACGTAGGCAAACGGACTTTAAGACAAGGTAGCGATGCAGACAGATACAGACGTAGGCGAACGTACTTTAAGACAAGGTAGCGATGCAGACAGATACAGACCTGAGCGAACGGACTTTAAGACAAGGTAGCGATGCAGACAGATACAGACGTAGGCGAACGGACTTTAAGACAAGGTAGCTATACAGACAGGTACAAATTACAGACGTAGGCAAACGGACTTTAAGACAAGTTAGCGATGCAGACAGATACAGACGTAGGCGAACGTACTTTAAGACAAGGTAGCGATGCAGACAGATACAGACCTGAGCGAACGGACTTTAAGACAAGGTAGCGATGCAGACAGATACAGACGTAGGCGATCGGACTTTAAGACAAGGTAGCGATGCAGACAGATATAAATTAAAGACGTAGGCAAACGGACTTTAAGACAAGGTAGCGATGCAGACAGATACAGACGTAGGCGATCGGACTTTAAGACAAGGTACCGATGCAGATAGATACAAATTACAGACGTGGGCACACGGACTTTAAAACAAGGTAGCGATGCAGAGAGATACAGACGTAGGCGAACGGACTTTAAGACCAGGTAGCGATGCAGACAGATAGAAATTACAGACGTAGGCAAACGGACTTTAAAACAAGGTAGCGATGCAGTCAGATACAGACGTAGGCGAACAGACTTTTAGACAAGGTAGCGATGCAGACAGATACAAATTACAGACGTAGGCAAACGGACTTTAAGACAAGGTAGCGATGCAGACAGATACAGACGTAGGCGAACGGACTTTAAGACCAGGTAGCGATGCAGACAGATAGAAATTACAGACGTAGGCAAACGGACTTTAAGACAAGGTAGCGATGCAGACAGATACAGACGTAGGCGATCAGACTTTAATAGAAGGTACCGATGCAGATAGATACAAATTACAGACGTGGGCACACGGACTTTAAGACAAGGTAGCGATGCAGACAGATACAGACGTAGGCGAACGGACTTTAAGACAAGGTAGCGATGCAGACAGATACAAATTACAGACGTAGGCGAACGGACTTTAAGACAAGTAGCGATGCAGACAGATACAGAAGTAGGCGATCGGACTTTAAGACAAGGTAGCGATGCAGACAGATACAAATTACAGACGTGATGAAAGGAACTTTAAGACAAGGTAGCGATGCAGAAAGATACAGACGTAGGCGAACGGACTTTAAAACAAGGTAGCGATGCAGTCAGATACAGACGTAGGCGAACGGACTTTAAGACAAGGTAGCGATACAGACAGATACAGACGTAGGCGAACGGACTTTAAGACAAGGTAGCGATACAGACAGATACAGACGTAGGCGAACGGACTTTAGGATAAGGTAGCGATGCAGACAGATACAAATTACAGACGTAGGCGAACGGACTTTAAGACAAGGTAGCGATGCAGACAGATACAATTTACAGACGTGATGAAAGGAACTTTAAGACAAGGTAGCGATATAGACAGATACAGACGTAGGCGAACGTACTTTAAGACAAGGTACCGATGCAGACAGATACAGACCTGAGCGAACGAACTTTAAGACAAGGTAGCGATGCAGACAGATACAGACGTAGGCGAACGGACTTTAAGACAAGGTAGGGATACAGACAGATACAAATTACAGACGTAGGCAAACGGAATTTAAGACAAGGTAGCGATGCAGACAGATACAGACGTAGGCGAACGCACTTTAAGACAAGGTACCGATGCAGACAGATACAGACCTGAGCGAACGAACTTTAAGACAAGGTAGCGATGCAGACAGATACAGACGTAGGCGAACGGACTTTAGGATAAGGTAGCGATGCAGACAGATACAAATTACAGACGTAGGCGAACGGACTTTAAGACAAGGTAGCGATGCAGACAGATACAATTTACAGACGTCGGCAAAGGGACTTTAAGAAAAGGTAGCGATGCAGACAGATACAGACGTAGGCAAACGGACTTTAAGACAAGGTAGCGATGCAGACAGATACAGACGTAGGCGAACGGACTTTAAGACAAGGTGGCGATGCAGACAGATATAAATTAAAGACGTAGGCAAACGGACTTTAAGACAAAGTAGCGATGCACACAGATACAGACGTAGGCGAACGGACTTTAAGACAAGGTAGCGATGCAGACAGATACAGACCTGAGCGAACGGACTTTAAGACAAGGTAGCGATGCAGACAGATACAGACGTAGGCGAACGGACTTTAAGACAAGGTAGCTATACAGTCAGATACAAATTACAGACGTAGGCAAACGGACTTTAAGACAAGGTAGCGATGCAGACAGATACAGACGTAGGCGAACGTACTTTAAGACAAGGTAGCGATGCAGACAGATACAGACCTGAGCGAACGGACTTTAAGACAAGGTAGCGATGCAGACAGATACAGACGTAGGCGAACGGACTTTAAGACAAGGTAGCTATACAGACAGGTACAAATTACAGACGTAGGCAAACGGACTTTAAGACAAGTTAGCGATGCAGACAGATACAGACGTAGGCGAACGTACTTTAAGACAAGGTAGCGATGCAGACAGATACAGACGTAGGCGATCGGACTTTAAGACAAGGTAGCGATGCAGACAGATATAAATTAAAGACGTAGGCAAACGGACTTTAAGACAAGGTAGCGATGCAGACAGATACACACGTAGGCGATCGGACTTTAAGACAAGGTACCGATGCAGATAGATACAAATTACAGACGTGGGCACACGGACTTTAAAACAAGGTAGCGATGCAGAGAGATACAGACGTAGGCGAACGGACTTTAAGACCAGGTAGCGATGCAGACAGATAGAAATTACAGACGTAGGCAAACGGACTTTAAAACAAGGTAGCGATGCAGTCAGATACAGACGTAGGCGAACAGACTTTTAGACAAGGTAGCGATGCAGACAGATACAAATTACAGACGTAGGCAAACGGACTTTAAGACAAGGTAGCGATGCAGACAGATACAGACGTAGGCGAACGGACTTTAAGACCAGGTAGCGATGCAGACAGATAGAAATTACAGACGTAGGCAAACGGACTTTAAGACAAGGTAGCGATGCAGACAGATACAGACGTAGGCGATCAGACTTTAATAGAAGGTACCGATGCAGATAGATACAAATTACAGACGTGGGCACACGGACTTTAAGACAAGGTAGCGATGCAGACAGATACAGACGTAGGCGAACGGACTTTAAGACAAGGTAGCGATGCAGACAGATACAAATTACAGACGTAGGCGAACGGACTTTAAGACAAGTAGCGATGCAGACAGATACAAATTGCAGACGTGGGCACAGACTTTTAGACAAGGTAGCGATGCAGACAGATACAGAAGTAGGCGATCGGACTTTAAGACAAGGTAGCGATGCAGACAGATACAAATTACAGACGTGATGAAAGGAACTTTAAGACAAGGTAGCGATGCAGAAAGATACAGACGTAGGCGAACGGACTTTAAAACAAGGTAGCGATGCAGTCAGATACAGACGTAGGCGAACGGACTTTAAGACAAGGTAGCGATACAGACAGATACAGACGTAGGCGAACGGACTTTAAGACAAGGTAGCGATACAGACAGATACAGACGTAGGCGAACGGACTTTAGGATAAGGTAGCGATGCAGACAGATACAAATTACAGACGTAGGCGAACGGACTTTAAGACAAGGTAGCGATGCAGACAGATACAATTTACAGACGTGATGAAAGGAACTTTAAGACAAGGTAGCGATATAGACAGATACAGACGTAGGCGAACGTACTTTAAGACAAGGTACCGATGCAGACAGATACAGACCTGAGCGAACGAACTTTAAGACAAGGTAGCGATGCAGACAGATACAGACGTAGGCGAACGGACTTTAAGACAAGGTAGGGATACAGACAGATACAAATTACAGACGTAGGCAAACGGAATTTAAGACAAGGTAGCGATGCAGACAGATACAGACGTAGGCGAACGCACTTTAAGACAAGGTACCGATGCAGACAGATACAGACCTGAGCGAACGAACTTTAAGACAAGGTAGCGATGCAGACAGATACAGACGTAGGCGAACGGACTTTAGGATAAGGTAGCGATGCAGACAGATACAAATTACAGACGTAGGCGAACGGACTTTAAGACAAGGTAGCGATGCAGACAGATACAATTTACAGACGTCGGCAAAGGGACTTTAAGAAAAGGTAGCGATGCAGACAGATACAGACGTAGGCAAACGGACTTTAAGACAAGGTAGCGATGCAGACAGATACAGACGTAGGCGAACGGACTTTAAGACAAGGTGGCGATGCAGACAGATATAAATTAAAGACGTAGGCAAACGGACTTTAAGACAAAGTAGCGATGCACACAGATACAGACGTAGGCGAACGGACTTTATGACAAGGTAGCGATGCAGACAGATGGAAATTACAGACGTGGGCAAACGGACTTTAAGACAAGGTAGCGATGCAGACAGATACAGACGTATTCGAACGGACTTTAAAACAAGATAGCGATGCAGACAGATACAAATTACAGACGTAGGCAAACGGACTTTAAGACAAGATAGCGATGCAGACAGATACAGACGTATTCGAACGGACTTTAAGACAAGGTAGCGATGCAGACAGATACAGACGTAGGCGAACGGACTTTAAGACCAGGTAGCGATGCAGACAGATAGAAATTACAGACGTAGGCAAACGGACTTTAAGACAAGGTAGCGATGCAGACAGATACAGACGTAGGCGATCGGACTTTAAGACAAGGTACCGATGCAGATAGATACAAATTACAGACGTGGGCACACGGACTTTAAGACAAGGTAGCGATGCAGACAGATACAAATTACAGACGTAGGCAAACGGACTTTAAGACGAGGTAGCGATTCAGACAGATACAGACGTAGGCGAACGGACTTTAAGACAAGTAGCGATGCAGACAGATACAAATTACAGACGTGGGCACAGACGGTAAGACAAGGTAGCGATGCAGACAAATACAGACGTAGGCGATCGGACTTTAAGACAAGGTAGCGATGCAGACAGATTCAAATTACAGACGTGATGAAAGGAACTTTAAGACAAGGTAGCGATGCAGACAGATACAGACGTAGCCGAACGGACTTTAAGATAAGGTAGCGATGCAGACAGATATAAATTAAAGACGTAGGCAAACGGACTTTAAGACAAGGTAGCGATGCAGACAGATACAGACGTAGGCGATCGGACTTTAAGACAAGGTACCGATGCAGATAGATACAAATTACAGACGTGGGCACACGGACTTTAAGACAAGGTAGCGATACAGACAGATACAGACGTAGGCGAACGGACTTTAAGACCAGGTAGCGATGCAGACAGATAGAAATTACAGACGTAGGCAAACGGACTTTAAGACAAGGTAGCGATGCAGACAGATACAGACGTAGGCGATCGGACTTTAAGACAAGGTACCGATGCAGATAGATACAAATTACAGACGTGGGCACACGGACTTTAAGACAAGGTAGCGATGCAGACAGATACAGACGTAGGCGAACGGACTTTAAGACAAGGTAGCGATGCAGACAGATACAAATTACAGACGTAGGCAAACGGACTTTAAGACAAGGTAGCGATGCAGACAAATACAGACGTAGGCGAACGGACTTTAAAACAAGGTTGCGATGCAGTCAGATACAGACGTAGGCGAACAGACTTTTAGACAAGGTAGCGATGCAGACAGATACAAATTACAGACGTAGGCAAACGGACTTTAAGTCAAGGTAGCGATGCAGACAAATACAGACGTAGGCGAACGGACTTTAAGACAAGGTAGCGATGCAGAAAGATACAGACGTAGGCGAACGGACTTTAAGACAAGGTACCGATGCAGATAGATACAAATTACAGACGTGATGAAAGGAACTTTAAGACAAGGTAGCGATGCAGACAGATACAGACGTAGGCGATCGGACTTTAAGACAAGGTACCGATGCAGATAGATACAAATTACAGACGTGGGCACACGGACTTTAAGACAAGGTAGCGATGCAGACAGATACAGACGTAGGCGAACGGACTTTAAGACAAGGTAGCGATGCAGACAGATACAAATTACAGACGTAGGCAAACGGACTTTAAGACAAGGTAGCGATGCAGACAAATACAGACGTAGGCGAACGGACTTTAAAACAAGGTTGCGATGCAGTCAGATACAGACGTAGGCGAACAGACTTTTAGACAAGGTAGCGATGCAGACAGATACAAATTACAGACGTAGGCAAACGGACTTTAAGACAAGGTAGCGATGCAGACAAATACAGACGTAGGCGAACGGACTTTAAGACAAGGTAGCGATGCAGACAGATACAGACGTAGGCAAACGGGCTTGAAGACAAGGTAGCGATGCAGTCAGATACAAATTACCGACGTAGGCAAACGGACTTTAAGACAAGGTAGCGATGCAGACAGATACAGACGTAGGCGAACGTACTTTAAGACAAGGTAGCGATGCAGTCAGATACAAATTACCGACGTAGGCAAACGGACTTTAAGACAAGGTAGCGATGCAGACAGATACAGACGTAGGCGAACGTACTTTAAGACAAGGTAGCGATGAAGACAGATACAGACCTGAGCGAACGGACTTTAAGACAAGGTAGCGATGCAGACAGATACAGACGTAGGCGAACGGACTTTAAGACAAGGTAGCGATGCAGACACATACAAATTACAGACGTAGGCAAACGGACTTTAAGACAAGGTAGCGATGCAGACGGATACAGACGTAGGCGAACGGACTTTAAGACAAGGTAGCGATGCAGTCAGATACAAATTACCGACGTAGGCAAACGGACTTTAAGACAAGGTAGCGATGCAGACGGATACAGACGTAGGCGAACGGACTTTAAGACAAGGTAGCGATGCAGTCAGATACAAAATACCGACGTAGGCAAACGGACTTTAAGACAAGGTAGCGATGCGGACGGATACAGACGTAGGCGAACGGACTTTAAGACAAGGTAGCGATGCAGACGGATACAGACGTAGGCGAACGGACTTTAAGACAAGGTAGCGATGCAGTCAGATACAAATTACCGACGTAGGCAAACGGACTTTAAGACAAGGTAGCGATGCAGACAGATACAGACGTAGGCGAACGTACTTTAAGACAAGGTAGCGATGAAGACAGATACAGACCTGAGCGAACGGACTTTAAGACAAGGTAGCGATGCAGACAGATACAGACGTAGGCGAACGGACTTTAAGACAAGGTAGCTACACAGACAGATACAAACTACAGACGTAGGCAAACGGAATTTAAGACAAGGTAGCGATGCAGACAGATACAGACGTAGGCGAACGTACTTTAAGACAAGGTACCGATGCAGACAGATACAGACCTGAGCGAACGAACTTTAAGACAAGGTAGCGATGCAGACAGATACAGACGTAGGCGAACGGAGTTTAAGACAAGGTAGCGATACAGACAGATACAGACGTAGGCGAACGGACTTTAGGACAAGGTAGCGATGCAGACAGATACAAATTACAGACGTAGGCGAACGGACTTTAAGACAAGGTAGCGATGCAGACAGATAGAGACGTAGGCGAACGGACTTTAAGACAAGGTAGCGATGCAGACAGATACAAATTGCAGACGTAGGCGAACGGACTTTAAGACAAGGTAGCGATGCAGACAGATACAGACGTAGGCGAACGGACTTTAAGACAAGGTAGCGATGCAGACAGATACAGACGTAGGCAAACGGACTTTAATACAAGGTAGCGATGCAGACAGATACAAATTACAGACGTAGGCAAACGGACTTTAAGACAAGGTAGCGATGCAGACAGATACAAATTACAGACGTAGGCAAACGGACTTTAAGACAAGGTAGCGATGCAGACAGATACAGACGTAGGCAAACGGACTTTAATACAAGGTAGCGATGCAGACAGATACAAATTACAGACGTAGGCGAACGGACTTTAAGACAAGGTAGCGATGCAGACAGATAGAGACGTAGGCGAACGGACTTTAAGACAAGGTAGCGATGCAGACAGATACAAATTGCAGACGTAGGCGAACGGACTTTAAGACAAGGTAGCGATGCAGACAGATACAGACGTAGGCGAACGGACTTTAAGACAAGGTAGCGATGCAGACAGATACAGACGTAGGCAAACGGACTTTAATACAAGGTAGCGATGCAGACAGATACAAATTACAGACGTAGGCAAACGGACTTTAAGACAAGGTAGCGATGCAGACAGATACAAATTACACGTAGGCAAACGGACTTTAAGACAAGGTAGCGATGCAGACAGCTACAAATTACAGACGTAGGCGAACGGACTTTAAGACAAGGTAGCGATGCAGACAGATACAGACGTATTCGAACGGACTTTAAAACAAGGTAGCGATGCAGACAGATACAAATTACAGACGTAGGCAAACGGAATTTAAGACAAGGTAGCGATGCAGACAGATACAGACGTATTCGAACGGACTTTAAGACAAGGTAGCGATGCAGACAGATACAGACGTAGGCGAACGGACTTTAAGACCAGGTAGCGATGCAGACAGATAGAAATTACAGACGTAGGCAAACGGACTTTAAGACAAGGTAGCGATGCAGACAGATACAGACGTAGGCGATCGGACTTTAAGACAAGGTACCGATGCAGATAGATACAAATTACAGACGTGGGCACACGGACTTTAAGACAAGGTAGCGATGCAGACAGATACAAATTACAGACGTAGGCAAACGGACTTTAAGAGGAGGTAGCGATTCAGACAGATACAGACGTAGGCGAACGGACTTTAAGACAAGTAGCGATGCAGACAGATACAAATTACAGACGTGGGCACAGACGGTAAGACAAGGTAGCGATGCAGACAAATACAGACGTAGGCGATCGGACTTTAAGACAAGGTAGCGATGCAGACAGATACAAATTACAGACGTGATGAAAGGAACTTTAAGACAAGGTAGCGATGCAGACAGATACAGACGTAGCCGAACGGACTTTAAGACAAGGTAGCGATGCAGACAGATATAAATTAAAGACGTAGGCAAACGGACTTTAAGACAAGGTAGCGATGCAGACAGATACAGACGTAGGCGATCGGACTTTAAGACAAGGTACCGATGCAGATAGATACAAATTACAGACGTGGGCACACGGACTTTAAGACAAGGTAGCGATACAGACAGATACAGACGTAGGCGAACGGACTTTAAGACCAGGTAGCGATGCAGACAGATAGAAATTACAGACGTAGGCAAACGGACTTTAAGACAAGGTAGCGATGCAGACAGATACAGACGTAGGCGATCGGACTTTAAGACAAGGTACCGATGCAGATAGATACAAATTACAGACGTGGGCACACGGACTTTAAGACAAGGTAGCGATGCAGACAGATACAGACGTAGGCGAACGGACTTTAAGACAAGGTAGCGATGCAGACAGATACAAATTACAGACGTAGGCAAACGGACTTTAAGACAAGGTAGCGATGCAGACAAATACAGACGTAGGCGAACGGACTTTAAAACAAGGTTGCGATGCAGTCAGATACAGACGTAGGCGAACAGACTTTTAGACAAGGTAGCGATGCAGACAGATACAAATTACAGACGTAGGCAAACGGACTTTAAGACAAGGTAGCGATGCAGACAAATACAGACGTAGGCGAACGGACTTTAAGACAAGGTAGCGATGCAGAAAGATACAGACGTAGGCGAACGGACTTTAAGACAAGGTACCGATGCAGATAGATACAAATTACAGACGTGATGAAAGGAACTTTAAGACAAGGTAGCGATGCAGACAGATACAGACGTAGGCGATCGGACTTTAAGACAAGGTACCGATGCAGATAGATACAAATTACAGACGTGGGCACACGGACTTTAAGACAAGGTAGCGATGCAGACAGATACAGACGTAGGCGAACGGACTTTAAGACAAGGTAGCGATGCAGACAGATACAAATTACAGACGTAGGCAAACGGACTTTAAGACAAGGTAGCGATGCAGACAAATACAGACGTAGGCGAACGGACTTTAAAACAAGGTTGCGATGCAGTCAGATACAGACGTAGGCGAACAGACTTTTAGACAAGGTAGCGATGCAGACAGATACAAATTACAGACGTAGGCAAACGGACTTTAAGACAAGGTAGCGATGCAGACAAATACAGACGTAGGCGAACGGACTTTAAGACAAGGTAGCGATGCAGACAGATACAGACGTAGGCAAACGGGCTTGAAGACAAGGTAGCGATGCAGTCAGATACAAATTACCGACGTAGGCAAACGGACTTTAAGACAAGGTAGCGATGCAGACAGATACAGACGTAGGCGAACGTACTTTAAGACAAGGTAGCGATGCAGTCAGATACAAATTACCGACGTAGGCAAACGGACTTTAAGACAAGGTAGCGATGCAGACAGATACAGACGTAGGCGAACGTACTTTAAGACAAGGTAGCGATGAAGACAGATACAGACCTGAGCGAACGGACTTTAAGACAAGGTAGCGATGCAGACAGATACAGACGTAGGCGAACGGACTTTAAGACAAGGTAGCGATGCAGACACATACAAATTACAGACGTAGGCAAACGGACTTTAAGACAAGGTAGCGATGCAGACGGATAATAGACGTAGGCGAACGGACTTTAAGACAAGGTAGCGATGCAGTCAGATACAAATTACCGACGTAGGCAAACGGACTTTAAGACAAGGTAGCGATGCAGACGGATACAGACGTAGGCGAACGGACTTTAAGACAAGGTAGCGATGCAGTCAGATACAAAATACCGACGTAGGCAAACGGACTTTAAGACAAGGTAGCGATGCAGACGGATACAGACGTAGGCGAACGGACTTTAAGACAAGGTAGCGATGCAGACGGATACAGACGTAGGCGAACGGACTTTAAGACAAGGTAGCGATGCAGTCAGATACAAATTACCGACGTAGGCAAACGGACTTTAAGACAAGGTAGCGATGCAGACAGATACAGACGTAGGCGAACGTACTTTAAGACAAGGTAGCGATGAAGACAGATACAGACCTGAGCGAACGGACTTTAAGACAAGGTAGCGATGCAGACAGATACAGACGTAGGCGAACGGACTTTAAGACAAGGTAGCTACACAGACAGATACAAATTACAGACGTAGGCAAACGGAATTTAAGACAAGGTAGCGATGCAGACAGATACAGACGTAGGCGAACGTACTTTAAGACAAGGTACCGATGCAGACAGATACAGACCTGAGCGAACGAACTTTAAGACAAGGTAGCGATGCAGACAGATACAGACGTAGGCGAACGGAGTTTAAGACAAGGTAGCGATACAGACAGATTCAGACGTAGGCGAACGGACTTTAAGACAAGGTAGCGATGCAGACAGATACAAATTACAGACGTAGGCGAACGGACTTTAAGACAAGGTAGCGATGCAGACAGATACAGACGTAGGCGAACGGACTTTAAGACAAGGTAGCGATGCAGACAGATACAAATTGCAGACGTAGGCGAACGGACTTTAAGACAAGGTAGCGATGCAGACAGATACAGACGTAGGCGAACGGACTTTAAGACAAGGTAGCGATGCAGACAGATACAGACGTAGGCAAACGGACTTTAATACAAGGTAGCGATGCAGACAGATACAAATTACAGACGTAGGCAAACGGACTTTAAGACAAGGTAGCGATGCAGACAGATACAAATTACAGACGTAGGCAAACGGACTTTAATACAAGGTAGCGATGCAGACAGATACAGACGTAGGCGAACGGACTTTAAGACAAGGTAGCGATGCAGACAGATACAGACGTAGGCAAACGGACTTTAATACAAGGTAGCGATGCAGACAGATACAAATTACAGACGTAGGCAAACGGACTTTAAGACAAGGTAGCGATGCAGACAGATACAAATTACACGTAGGCAAACGGACTTTAAGACAAGGTAGCGATGCAGACAGATACAAATTACAGACGTAGGCGAACGGACTTTAAGACAAGGTAGCGATGCAGACAGATACAAATTACAGACGTAGGCAAACGGACTTTAAGACAAGGTAGCGATGCAGACAGATACAAATTACAGACGTAGGCAAACGGACTTTAAGACAAGGTAGCGATGCAGACAGATACAAATTACAGACGTAGGCAAACGGACTTTAAGACAAGGTAGCGATGCAGACAGATACAAATTACAGACGTAGGCAAACGGACTTTAATACAAGGTAGCGATGCAGACAGATACACACGTAGGCGAACGGACTTTAATACAAGGTAGCGATGCAGACAGATACAAATTACAGACGTAGCAAACGGACTTTAAGACAAGGTAGCGATGCAGACAGATACAAATTACAGACGTAGGCGAACGGACTTTAAGACAAGTAGCGATGCAGACAGATACAAATTGCAGACGTGGGCACAGACGGTAAGACAAGGTAGCGATGCAGACAGATACAGACGTAGGCGATCGGACTTTAAGACAAGGTAGCGATGCAGACAGATACAAATTACAGACGTGATGAAAGGAACTTTAAGACAAGGTAGCGATGCAGAAAGATACAGACGTAGGCGAACGGACTTTAAAACAAGGTAGCGATGCAGTCAGATACAGACGTAGGCGAACGGACTTTAAGACAAGGTAGCGATACAGACAGATACAGACGTAGGCGAACGGACTTTAAGACAAGGTAGCGATACAGACAGATACAGACGTAGGCGAACGGACTTTAGGATAAGGTAGCGATGCAGACAGATACAAATTACAGACGTAGGCGAACGGACTTTAAGACAAGGTAGCTGTCAACCCAATCCTTCCGTTGACAATCCTTCTGATTAAATCCTTGTTCTCTTCGTACTTAACGCCTATTTAACGTTCACCTTTTGAACACTAATTCTACGTATAAGTATAACCTGAATTAATCAGCAACACAGTTTAATATCTTTTCAGTTTAATAAGAAACAAACAGACAGAACTCAATTCGATTACAACTCAACTAGTCAGCCACACTACTACAGCGAACACCGAATTCAAACTTCTCTAGTCAGCATAATTCTTCGCGCCTCTTGACACACCTGTCTTCTGTGCGCATAAGCGAACTCTAATAATATACATATAGCGCGCCGCTGCCGATATCGGCCGGCCGCGCGTGTCAAGACTAAACGTTATACATCTATCATATATACATATACACGTGAAACTAAAGTAAGCGCACTAAATATATACGCTAACATCTCGCACTGCAAGACTGTACACAAAACTCAGTTCACATTACCTCCTTCCTTTTCCTGGAATTGAGCAAATTAAATTTCAAAATTTGCGAAATTACCAAAATACATGAAACATATATATATATCTAAATAATTAATAAACAGTCTTACGATTACTTATAACCTTGACAAACAATCAGCAATAATATTCAATCTGCCCTTCTTGTACTTCACCTCAACATCAAAAGTTTGTAAGGCTAACGCCCAACGCACAAGTTTAGCAGACTTAGACATTGACTCAGTCAAATATGTAAGAGGATTGTGATCAGTAAAAATGAAAATTTTTGATCCAATTATAATTTCTTTTAACTTGTTTAGAGCCCAAACAATAGCATAGGCTTCCTTTTCCACAGTAGCCCATCTCTTCTGGGTATCAGTTAACTTCTGACTGATAAATGACACAGGGCGCTCTATTCCCTTGTCGTCCATCTGTGTTAAAACAGCACCGACTGCAAAGTCACTACTATCGCAGTACAAATTGAATGGTTTTCCCACTTCAAAAACATATAACACTACTTTGGATCGCACAGCCTCTTTAAGTAAATCAAATGCTTGCTGATGTTCAACAGTCCAATCAATCTTATCAGAAACACGTTTACTAGTTAAATCAGATAAAGGTTTCGCAATCTGTGCAAAGTCCTTAATAAACTGTCTGTAATAATTAAAAAATCCAAGCAGTTGCTTAACTTGCTTCTTAGTTTCTGGGATCTTCAAATTAGTCAAACTTTCAATTCTGTCTGGATTCATCTTTATCTTACCAGACCCAACCACATGACCGATAAACCTTACTTCAGACTTACCAAATATGCATTTTTTCAAATTTAAGGTAACGTTATGCAATCTCATTTGCATCAAAAATGCATCTAACTGCTGTAAATGAATTTTCCAATTGTCAGAATGCACAGCAATGTCATCAACATACGGTTCTGCAAAGTCACTTATAGGCTGTAAAACTAAATTTATCGCCTTAACAAAAGTTCGGCCTGAATTTATCATTCCAAAAGGAACACGAGTAAATTCATACAGTCCATTATGTGTTACAAAAGCTGTCTTCCATTGATCAGATTGTTTTACAGGACAAGTCCAATAAGCACTTCGACAGTCCAAAATAGAAATCACATTAGACTTTCCAACTTTGTTCAAAACGTCTCTGACAATCGGCATCGGATATTTACAATCCACTGTGAATGAGTTAATGTATCTGTAGTCACAGGCAAGTCTTAAAGATCCGTCTTTCTTTTTAACAATAACCAAAGGGCTTGCCATTCTGCTCGATGATGGTTTAATAATGTTTGTTTTTAACATTTCTTTGATCTGACGTTCCACTTCTGCTCGATAAATCAAAGGAATTCGATACGCTGCAAATTCCTTTGTGCCTTGCTCTCTTGTTATACTGATTTAGGTATTGTAACTGCTTTTCTTGAGAGTAAGATTCTGCAAACAATAATGCTTTCTCCGTAGTTTCTTTGAGTTTTTTCAAATGCTTTTCGTGAAAAGGAATTTTCTTGTGCCATTTCCTCGGGTTGTCTATTAGGTCCATTGTCATTCTCCTGAAGGCGACCTCTTCTCTTGAGACCGGAGTGATAGGCACTCTATCCATCACCAGACTCCTTGCCTTTAGTTGACACTTCTCGCAAGACTTACAAAATTTCACAATGTCTCTTCTCATCTTTGGCCATACAAAAGATAATTTTATTCGTTCTCTTGTTTTCTCTTCTCCTAGATGTCCTCCAAATACCGATTCATGCGCCAATTCCATCACTTTAATTCGTCTCTCTTTTGGTAACACTAGTTGATATATCGTCTGGTCTAATATCTGATATTTCTTATGCAATAAACCGTTGATCACACAGAATTCAGATTCTTTCTCTTGTGCTAACTTCCACCACGGCTTCAACGATTCATCCTTTCTCTGTTGCTCTTCGAACTTCTTCGAATCGGCAATCTGCACCTTTTGTTCTTCATCCATCTCTTCATCTCTATACAAGTCTCCTATCCCCACATCACATTCATTGTCTTCTTCAGTTTCATTTAATGTGCCATTCTCGCATGCAGCCATCTCTTGCTCGTTCATCTCTGCTATTACACCATCTCGCGATAAGCTTCGTTGCTCATTACTTTCGTTTTCCTCATCACTTGAACTTTCAGTTTCACTCTTCTCATCAACATCTACCATTTCCTGTTTCCGACTCTGCGCTCTCGTCATTATATTTGCTCGTACACTCACATCTCCTTGTATCGTTTTAATTTTCATCTGTGGTACGGCTTTTAATTCGGCAATTATCTCTGGATGCAACAAGAATCTTTCTGTACTGCCCATCTTTGCAATACTAGCACACATCAAGGTGACATAAGGTGTAAGTGAACACTGGATTTTACGCGGAAATCCCTCTTCTTCCACGTCACTATCACACAGTCTAACATCCACTTTCACTAACTTCGCAGGAATGGCATCTCCTGCCACACATTGCAAATTCACTTTTCCAATTTGTTCCACCTTCATGCCTTCCAGTAATTCTTCACTAATCACCGGAATCTCTGCTCCCGAGTCGCTCAGTGCTTTGACTTTCACTGGCTCTTTACCGTCTACTGCACGAATTTCAACCTCGACATATTGCAAGAACGATTTCTTCAATATTCGACTGTCATCTTTTCCTATGACTTCTCTCTGAATTTCAGCATCCAATAGAATTTCTTTTTGAATACCACATTTCATTACTGACTTTACTTCAGTCTCTTGGTTTTCTTGACTCGCGGTTTGATTATCTGTATCACTAACCACTTGAATCAAATTCACCCTTGTGTGTTCTTGATTTCTGCTAGAACTAGCTGTTGCCACTGGAACTGGACAAAATTTAACCAAATGTTTGTCTGAACCACAGTTGTGACAACGCTTCACCAACATAACACCTCGTTGTTCATTTCCTTCATTTCTCTTATACTGCGTAAACGATGTGTTGCCTTCCCTCTTGGCAAACGGCGCTGACGATTTGTTAAATCCCTGACGACCAAACGTCACTTCTCTGGTCTCATTAGGTACAGGGACACTAGCCTTGACTTCTTTACCTTTGAACTGATTCCCTGTTTCTGGATTACTTTTCCACTTTCCACTCTGGCTTTGGTTTACGGAACGTTGAGAAGGATAACTGTTTATATTTGGGATCGCAAACCCAATTCGATTGTTTACATGAATGTCTGCTAAGTCTGCCACTGCACTAGCTTGAAGACAGTCAGTTCCTTCCTTCGACAATACAAACTGTAGTGGACCTGGCGGTAAACATTCTTTTAGCTTATCCGCTACCAGCAAATCAAAGAGCGTATCATACTCTCTGTTCACGTTTCGACTTCTCACGTAATAGTTTAGCAAGTTCTTCAGTCTTGCTGTAAACATCGTATAAGTCTCTTCTGTCGTCTTCTTAGCATCCACAAATCTGGCTCTGTATTCTCTCGAGGTCAATTTAAATTCTTTTAATAAGTGCTGCTTGACTCTATCGTAATTGTCTAGATCATCGAATGACAATCTATTCAGAACAGTTCGAGCTTTCGGCGTCATCAATGGTAGTAATAATTTCACCCAAAACGGCTTTTCCACAGCAAAACTGCGAAACGCGTTCTCGACTGTTTCAAAATATAATGGCACCTCCATCATATCAGTTGGCATTTGAGGCAATACATGCTTCATTGCATCACCTATTTTCTTAATTTTTGACACCAAAGTTTCACTTTCTTGCTGTTTCCTTCTTTCTGCTTCCCGTTCTTCTCTCATTTGCGTTTCTTTCAATGTCAATTTTGATTTCTCCAGTTTCAGACGTTCTTGTCTTTCTGTCTCTGCCTTTTCCAAACTTTCTTTCTGAAATTTGAGTTCTTCTTGTCTTATCTGTTCTGCGCGTTCTAACTCTAACGTTCGCGCTTTTTCTTTTTCTTCTTCACGCATTCTCTTTGCTTCAATCTGTTGCTGACGAACCTCTTCATCACTTTTTCTAGCTTTTTCAGATTCAATCATCTGCTCCAGTCTTCTTCTTTCAGCATCTTCCCTATCTCTTTTCAACTGTTCTAACTGAATCTCAAACTGATTCTTTTGCAATTCAAGTTCTGCCTTACGCACTTGTTCTGCTTTATCTTCTCTCTCTCTTTGCAGACGCAATTCCTCTTGCCTTGCAAGTTCCGCTTTCTCTTCTTTCTCTCTCTGCAGACGTTCTGCTTTCTCTTCTTTCTCTCTCTGCAAGCGCAATTCGTCTTGTCTTACACGTTCTGCTTCTTGTCTCAACTCTTTCTCTTCTTGTCTTCGTCTATCTTCTCTTTCTTTCTCTTCTTGTCTCAGTTCTTTCTCTTCTTGTCTCCGTTTCTCCTCTCTTTCTTTCTCTTCTTGTCTCCGTTTCTCCTCCCTATCTTTCTCTTCTTGTCTCCGTTTCTCCTCCCTATCTTTCTCTTCTTCATCATCCACTGCATCAACATCTCCATAGACATAGGCGCAGGAGGTTTTTCAATAGCCTTTTCTACGGCACCGCCAACGGCACCTTCTTCTTCGACTTCTTCTTTAACCCACACATCGGCGAGTTCCTGTATCATGTCACCACGTGACATACCTTCTAATTGTTCTTCCTTAAAACCGGCTTTCAACAAACGCTGTTTTAGCCTTTCCGTAGACATCTTCTTAATATCTGCTTGTCTTTCAGCACTTAGTTTCTCCATCTTACTTGTTTACTTTGGTGATTTCTCTTTTCAAAGAAGTCACGGTTTTTCTTGTTGTGTGAATCGATAAACAAACGGGATTTCTTTTATATTTGTTCGTGGAAAACAACGAAATTTTTATACCGTTTCTCGTGTTCCACCGTCGTTGATATCGTAAACTCGTCACACAGCACACAACGCGTAGATTCTTCTAACACCGTCGTAGATTCTTCTAACACCGTTGTAAATTCTTTTATCACCTTCGTAGATTCTTCTATCCGCCGAAGGAGGTGATAACGTGAATTTTAATCCACTGTGAGTTTATATCCACCGTGAGTATTTATTCCACCGTGAGTATTTATTCCACCGTGAGTATTTATCCACACCGACGCTGCCACCAATAATGTCAACCCAATCCTTCCGTTGACAATCCTTCTGATTAAATCCTTGTTCTCTTCGTACTTAACGCCTATTTAACGTTCACCTTTTGAACACTAATTCTACGTATAAGTATAACCTGAATTAATCAGCAACACAGTTTAATATCTTTTCAGTTTAATAAGAAACAAACAGACAGAACTCAATTCGATTACAACTCAACTAGTCAGCCACACTACTACAGCGAACACCGAATTCAAACTTCTCTAGTCAGCATAATTCTTCGCGCCTCTTGACACACCTGTCTTCTGTGCGCATAAGCGAACTCTAATAATATACATATAGCGCGCCGCTGCCGATATCGGCCGGCCGCGCGTGTCAAGACTAAACGTTATACATCTATCATATATACATATACACGTGAAACTAAAGTAAGCGCACTAAATATATACGCTAACATCTCGCACTGCAAGACTGTACACAAAACTCAGTTCACAGTAGCGATGCAGACAGATACAATTTACAGACGTGATGAAAGGAACTTTAAGACAAGGTAGCGATGTAGACAGATACAGACGTAGGCGAACGTACTTTAAGACAAGGTACCGATGCAGACAGATACAGACCTGAGCGAACGAACTTTAAGACAAGGTAGCGATGCAGACAGATACAGACGTAGGCGAACGGACTTTAAGACAAGGTAGCGATACAGACAGATACAAATTACAGACGTAGGCAAACGGAATTTAAGACAAGGTAGCGATGCAGACAGATACAGACGTAGGCGAACGCACTTTAAGACAAGGTACCGATGCAGACAGATACAGACCTGAGCGAACGAACTTTAAGACAAGGTAGCGATGCAGACAGATACAGACGTAGGCGAACGGACTTTAAGACAAGGTAGCGATACAGACAGATACAGACGTAGGCGAACGGACTTTAGGATAAGGTAGCGATGCAGACAGATACAAATTACAGACGTAGGCGAACGGACTTTAAGACAAGGTAGCGATGCAGACAGATACAATTTACAGACGTCGGCAAAGGGACTTTAAGATAAGGTAGCGATGCAGACAGATACAGACGTAGGCGAACGGACTTTAAGACAAGGTAGCGATGCAGACAGATACAGACGTAGGCAAACGGACTTTAAGACAAGGTAGCGATGCAGACAGATACAGACGTAGGCGAACGGACTTTAAGACAAGGTGGCGATGCAGACAGATATAAATTAAAGACGTAGGCAAACGGACTTTAAGACAAAGTAGCGATGCACACAGATACAGACGTAGGCGAACGGACTTTAAGACAAGGTAGCGATGCAGACAGATGCAAATTACAGACGTGGGCAAACGGACTTTAAGACAAGGTAGCGATGCAGACAGATACAGACGTATTCGAACGGACTTTAAAACAAGGTAGCGATGCAGACAGATACAAATTACAGACGTAGGCAAACGGACTTTAAGACAAGGTAGCGATGCAGACAGATACAGACGTATTCGAACGGACTTTAAGACAAGGTAGCGATGCAGACAGATACAGACGTAGGCGAACGGACTTTAAGACCAGGTAGCGATGCAGACAGATAGAAATTACAGACGTAGGCAAACGGACTTTAAGACAAGGTAGCGATGCAGACAGATACAGACGTAGGCGATCGGACTTTAAGACAAGGTACCGATGCAGATAGATACAAATTACAGACGTGGGCACACGGACTTTAAGACAAGGTAGCGATGCAGACAGATACAAATTACAGACGTAGGCAAACGGACTTTAAGACGAGGTAGCGATTCAGACAGATACAGACGTAGGCGAACGGACTTTAAGACAAGTAGCGATGCAGACAGATACAAATTACAGACGTGGGCACAGACGGTAAGACAAGGTAGCGATGCAGACAAATACAGACGTAGGCGATCGGACTTTAAGACAAGGTAGCGATGCAGACAGATACAAATTACAGACGTGATGAAAGGAACTTTAAGACAAGGTAGCGATGCAGACAGATACAGACGTAGCCGAACGGACTTTAAGACAAGGTAGCGATGCAGACAGATATAAATTAATGACGTAGGCAAACGGACTTTAAGACAAGGTAGCGATGCAGACAGATACAGACGTAGGCGATCGGACTTTAAGACAAGGTACCGATGCAGATAGATACAAATTACAGACGTGGGCACACGGACTTTAAGACAAGGTAGCGATACAGACAGATACAGACGTAGGCGAACGGACTTTAAGACCAGGTAGCGATGCAGACAGATAGAAATTACAGACGTAGGCAAACGGACTTTAAGACAAGGTAGCGATGCAGACAGATACAGACGTAGGCGATCGGACTTTAAGACAAGGTACCGATGCAGATAGATACAAATTACAGACTTGGGCACACGGACTTTAAGACAAGGTAGCGATGCAGACAGATACAGACGTAGGCGAACGGACTTTAAGACAAGGTAGCGATGCAGACAGATACAAATTACAGACGTAGGCAAACGGACTTTAAGACAAGGTAGCCATGCAGACAAATACAGACGTAGGCGAACGGACTTTAAAACAAGGTTGCGATGCAGTCAGATACAGACGTAGGCGAACAGACTTTTAGACAAGGTAGCGATGCAGACAGATACAAATTACAGACGTAGGCAAACGGACTTTAAGACAAGGTAGCGATGCAGACAAATACAGACGTAGGCGAACGGACTTTAAGACAAGGTAGCGATGCAGAAAGATACAGACGTAGGCGAACGGACTTTAAGACAAGGTAGCGATGCAGATAGATACAAATTACAGACGTGATGAAAGGAACTTTAAGACAAGGTAGCGATGCAGACAGATACAGACGTAGGCGATCGGACTTTAAGACAAGGTACCGATGCAGATAGATACAAATTACAGACGTGGGCACACGGACTTTAAGACAAGGTAGCGATGCAGACAGATACAGACGTAGGCGAACGGACTTTAAGACAAGGTAGCGATGCAGACAGATACAAATTACAGACGTAGGCAAACGGACTTTAAGACAAGGTAGCGATGCAGACAAATACAGACGTAGGCGAACGGACTTTAAAACAAGGTTGTGATGCAGTCAGATACAGACGTAGGCGAACAGACTTTTAGACAAGGTAGCGATGCAGACAGATACAAATTACAGACGTAGGCAAACGGACTTTAAGACAAGGTAGCGATGCAGACAGATACAGACGTAGGCGAACGTACTTTAAGACAAGGTAGCGATGCAGTCAGATACAAATTACCGACGTAGGCAAACGGACTTTAAGACAAGGTAGCGATGCAGACAGATACAGACGTAGGCGAACGTACTTTAAGACAAGGTAGCGATGAAGACAGATACAGACCTGAGCGAACGGACTTTAAGACAAGGTAGCGATGCAGACAGATACAGACGTAGGCGAACGGACTTTAAGACAAGGTAGCGATGCAGACACATACAAATTACAGACGTAGGCAAACGGACTTTAAGACAAGGTAGCGATGCAGACGGATACAGACGTAGGCGAACGGACTTTAAGACAAGGTAGCGATGCAGTCAGATACAAATTACCGACGTAGGCAAACGGACTTTAAGACAAGGTAGCAATGCAGACGGATACAGACGTAGGCGAACGGACTTTAAGACAAGGTAGCGATGCAGTCAGATACAAAATACCGACGTAGCCAAACGGACTTTAAGACAAGGTAGCGATGCAGACGGATACAGACGTAGGCGAACGGACTTTAAGACAAGGTAGCGATGCAGACGGATACAGACGTAGGCGAACGGACTTTAAGACAAGGTAGCGATGCAGTCAGATACAAATTACCGACGTAGGCAAACGGACTTTAAGACAAGGTAGCGATGCAGACAGATACAGACGTAGGCGAACGTACTTTAAGACAAGGTAGCGATGAAGACAGATACAGACCTGAGCGAACGGACTTTAAGACAAGGTAGCGATGCAGACAGATACAGACGTAGGCGAACGGACTTTAAGACAAGGTACCGATGCAGACAGATACAGACCTGAGCGAACGAACTTTAAGACAAGGTAGCTACACAGACAGATACAAATTACAGACGTAGGCAAACGGAATTTAAGACAAGGTAGCGATGCAGACAGATACAGACGTAGGCGAACGTACTTTAAGACAAGGTACCGATGCAGACAGATACAGACCTGAGCGAACGAACTTTAAGACAAGGTAGCGATGCAGACAGATACAGACGTAGGCGAACGGAGTTTAAGACAAGGTAGCGATACAGACAGATACAGACGTAGGCGAACGGACTTTAAGACAAGGTAGCGATGCAGACAGATACAAATTACAGACGTAGGCGAACGGACTTTAAGACAAGGTAGCGATGCAGACAGATACAGACGTAGGCGAACGGACTTTAAGACAAGGTAGCGATGCAGACAGATACAAATTGCAGACGTAGGCGAACGGACTTTAAGACAAGGTAGCGATGCAGACAGATACAGACGTAGGCGAACGGACTTTAAGACAAGGTAGCGATGCAGACAGATACAGACGTAGGCAAACGGACTTTAATACAAGGTAGCGATGCAGACAGATACAAATTACAGACGTAGGCAAACGGACTTTAAGACAAGGTAGCGATGCAGACAGATACAAATTACAGACGTAGGCAAACGGACTTTAATACAAGGTAGCGATGCAGACAGATACAGACGTAGGCGAACGGACTTTAAGACAAGGTAGCGATGCAGACAGATACAAATTACAGACGTAGGCAAACGGACTTTAATACAAGGTAGCGATGCACACAGATACAGACGTAGGCGAACGGACTTTAAGACAAGGTAGCGATGCACACAGATACAGACGTAGGCAAACGGACTTTAAGACAAGGTAGCGATGCAGACAGATACAGACGTAGGCAAACGGACTTTAATACAAGGTAGCGATGCAGACAGATACAAATTACAGACGTAGGCAAACGGACTTTAAGACAAGGTAGCGATGCAGACAGATACAAATTACAGACGTAGGCAAACGCACTTTAAGACAAGGTAGCGATGCACACAGATACAGACGTAGGCGAACGGACTTTAAGACAAGGTAGCGATGCAGACAGATACAAATTACAGACGTAGGCAAACGGACTTTAAGACAAGGTAGCGATGCAGACAGATACAAATTACAGACGTAGGCAAACGCACTTTAAGACAAGGTAGCGATGCAGACAGATACAAATTACAGACGTAGGCAAACGGACTTTAATACAAGGTAGCGATGCAGACAGATACAGACGTAGGCAAACGGACTTTAAGACAAGGTAGCGATGCAGACAGATACAAATTACAGACGTAGGCAAACGGACTTTAATACAAGGTAGCGATGCAGACAGATACAGACGTAGGCAAACGGACTTTAATACAAGGTAGCGATGCAGACAGATACAGACGTAGGCGAACGGACTTTAAGACAAGGTAGCGATGCAGACAGATACAGACGTAGGCAAACGGACTTTAATACAAGGTAGCGATGCAGACAGATACAAATTACAGACGTAGGCAAACGGACTTTAAGACAAGGTAGCGATGCAGACAGATACAAATTACAGACGTAGGCAAACGGACTTTAAGACAAGGTAGCGATGCAGACAGATACAAATTACAGACGTAGGCAAACGGACTTTAATACAAGGTAGCGATGCAGACAGATACAGACGTAGGCGAACGGACTTTAAGACAAGGTAGCGATGCAGACAGATACAGACGTAGGCAAACGGACTTTAATACAAGGTAGCGATGCAGACAGATACAGACGTAGGCGAACGGACTTTAAGACAAGGTAGCGATGCAGACAGATACAGACGTAGGCAAACGGACTTTAATACAAGGTAGCGATGCAGACAGATACAAATTACAGACGTAGGCAAACGGACTTTAAGACAAGGTAGCGATGCAGACAGATACAAATTACAGACGTAGGCAAACGGACTTTAAGACAAGGTAGCGATGCAGACAGATACAAATTACAGACGTAGGCAAACGGACTTTAAGACAAGTTAGCGATGCAGACAGATACAAATTACAGACGTAGGCAAACGGACTTTAAGACAAGGTAGCGATGCAGACAGATAGAAATTACAGACGTAGGCAAACGGACTTTAAGACGAGGTAGCGATTCAGACAGATACAGACGTAGGCGAACAGACTTTAAGACAAGGTAGCGATGCAGACAGATACAAATTACAGACGTAGGCAAACGGACTTTAATACAAGGTAGCGATGCAGACAGATACAGACGTAGGCGAACGGACTTTAAGACAAGGTAGCGATGCAGACAGATACAGACGTAGGCAAACGGACTTTAATACAAGGTAGCGATGCAGACAGATACAAATTACAGACGTAGGCAAACGGACTTTAAGACCAGGTAGCGATGCAGACAGATACAAATTACAGACGTAGGCAAACGGACTTTAAGACAAGGTAGCGATGCAGACAGATACAAATTACAGACGTAGGCAAACGGACTTTAAGACAAGGTAGCGATGCAGACAGATAGAAATTACAGACGTAGGCAAACGGACTTTAAGACAAGGTAGCGATGCAGACAGATACAGACGTAGGCAAACGGGCTTTAGGACAAATTAGCGATGCAGACAGATACAAATTACAGACGTACACAAACGGACTTTAAGACAGGTTAGCGATGCAGACAGGTACCGACGGTGACAAACGGATTTTAACCCAAGGGAGATATAGGCAGAGTGACAAACGGACTTTAGGACGTATACGGAGATAGAGATAGATACAGACGGGTCCAGACGCACTTTTAGAGATAGAGATATATACAGACGGAGGCAAACGGTCAGGAAGTGATACAGAGAGATGCAGACGGATGCCGACGCTCTTTAAGACATGGGGAGATACAGACGGATTGCCAACATGACAGCCCAAATGCAGAGAATAGGCATCCTTCACAGTCTTTCTTGAAGAAGGACTCTGATAGTTTATAATATTCTGTACTGTCCCCACACATAGCAAATCTTACCGGGTAAATTAATATTCCCACGTCGCTGTCCTTTCTCCACTTTAGCGCTGAAATTTACTGTGACACTAACGGCAAATGTTTCCAAACCAACACTGTCTAAAAAAATTAATTTAATTGATGGGTTTTCTCCCACTTTTTGTCAGTAATTAGTAAGAAGTGCTAACAACCACGACGACATAAGAATCCCGTAAAAAATAACATTTATTCAACTAACAATGACCTTTTACAAAAAATGTGACGTGCTGGCCTTTTTTAAAGCCCAGATCTGAAATCAGCGAACGGGAGTAATAAAAGCAGCTAAATAATAAATAATAATAAATAATGAAAAAAAAATAATAATAATAATAATAATAATAAATAATAATAATAATAAATAATAATAATACATAATAAAATTATAATAAATAATAAAAACAGTTCGTGTTATAGAATCCTCACTGACCTGTTTAATATTCCTCGAATGATGGATGAGTAGGCTAAATCATAAAGCTTCTCTTGTCCGTCCACTTCAGTACTATGCTATTGCCATTTCGACGAACAGTGTGCTGGCCAATTCGTTGTTTTACAGAGCTCTGTAAATGTAGCAGGTAGATTCACTAAACAGCGCCCAAACTAATCTCACATGCATCAGGTAGGAGACAGTACATGTCCACTGTTAGTAATAAGCGGCAGGAACCGGACCGAACACTTGGTGCCACTCGTATCAGCGGCGCTCTCAACCCGCATCAATGCCCACAACTGCAAAAATAAAGGCATTCTGACGTCTACTGAACTGGAGAGAAGAGAGGGCAAGAAGCTGTTGGCGGAGAGACAAGTGGTGACAGTTCCAAGCAGAGGGACCCACATAGGCGAAGCTGAACTGAATATGAACAGCCGATATCTGAAGGACAAGTATGTATACACGTCCGTAGCGTTTGAACTTGCCCAGTTTAAGACGTCCCTAGCCGTAAGGCGTAGGCCTAAGCAGAAAAGTTTATGACGATTAAAGGATTACTTTAAAAAGTTAGTCAGTCCAGTAGAATGAACAGCTACTCGAAATGTTCACAGATTATTGTTTCTAGAGACCCATCATCACCATCACTCGCGTTGTCTTTTTTGTTGGTTGCGTTCATTTCGGTGTTGTTTTGTTGGTGTTGGTTGTTTTCCGTGTCGTTGCTGCTACGTACGTCAGTGTTATGATTGTAGCTGTCTGCTGGCTTTCAAGACAGGGAAGGAAGTTGGGGTGTATCGTGGAGGGGGTGATCTTTAGGTTTAGGAGTAGGGTTAAATTTTAGGCATTATATTCTGTTCTGTTATCTTCCACTTTCTTCGCTTTTCCTTGGGGTTATCTTTGTAGGGCTAAATTTTAGGCATTATATTCTCTTTCGTTGTCTTTCACCTTCAACCCTTTTATAAGGCGCTTTTGCTTTTCGTTGCACTGTTAGCACTAGAGGTCAGATGAACAACTCTAAAAGTCTCGCACATTGTCTAATCTGAGATTATTTGTTAGGAAAACCAGGAAGAACTGTAATTACTATTGGAAAACTGTTATTTAGATTTGAACTGTTACAAAGAGGTGTAGGTTCACACTGCTCATTTGTAATATGTTGTAGTCTGTGAAAAAGTCTTTTAATTGTTTGTTACTCGTTAAAATGTCTGTTTTTATGCTCAATGAATATTGTGACAATTTTTTTACCTGAAAGACAGATTGCAAAATACTTGCTCACTTGCTCACACGTGTATTTGAATTGGTTATTTTAAAATGTTAATTAACAACATTGATTGCTCAAAGGAATTGTTCTGGACTTTTGTTTTTGTGCATGCCATTAATGAGTGATTGCCTTGTGATTTATTCTGTTAAGACTCTGTCATACTTTTCTTTATTTCTGTTTTTCTTCCTTTCTTACTTTGTTCTGCCATCCTTGCCATTGTTGGACATGGTGGGGGGGATTGGTGGCCGAATGCATAGGGCGCTTGGCCTGTCGCGCGGAGTGTAGGGGTTCGAGCCTCGCCCGAGGCAGATACTGTGTAGGGATCATGAGCAAGTCTTTCACTCACAACCGCTCAGCGTCTTCGATGTTCTGTCGTATGGTGATGTGTGCACTTCTGAAATTTGGAAGGAGGGCAGTATCAAATATAGTTGTATTGCTGGTGCAAACCCACTATAATTGATTACAGATCTGGCCCGATAGCAAACAGAACACCATCAGAAGAGGACAGCTCCTCCCGTCATCATTTATTTCAAATATTAGAATTAAATGCAAGCATTTGCCTTCTCAAATTCCTTTATATAATAAGTTAATAACGCTTGTGTCATGTTACGGCGCTGTAAAATCGTCGTATTCATCGTCATCAATAGGCATCGTTATTAGCACAAAATAAGATTAATTTTCATAATGAATTTTTGGTTCCATCATTTACTCTTTGTATGATTAGCTGCTTGTCAGATACTTGTTTGCAAATTGACTTCCAGTTGACGAGCTTGCCTACAAATTGCCTTCCTGTTGACTTCAGCTAGTGCTAATTGACTTCCAGTTGCCTTCAGCTTGCCTGCAAATTACCTTCCTGTTGACTTCAGCTTGCCTGCAAATTGACTTCCAGTTTATCAGCTTGCGTACAAATTCTCTTCCAATTGACTTCAGCTTGCCTGTAAATTCCCTTCCAGTTGACTTCAGCTTGTAGACATGGAAAAAGGCTACGTTGGAAATAATTTGAGTTTAGTTGAGATCTGAAGACAGAATAGACTTTGCAGAGCGAACTTTTGCCGAAAGAAAGTTCCAGAGTTTAGTCCTACCAACAGAAATTCCGTCATTGTCCACTGAATTATAATAATAATCTGTCATTTGTAACGCGCCTAAACAAAATTAGATCTTGCACGAAATAGCCCTACTCTGTTGCCAAGTTTGGACTTGGAGCGCTTCTGAGCAGCTGTTGGAAGAGACGCTATTTAAATTCACGTTATGTTGCGCTCTTTTCTATAACCCGCAAATAATGAGCCATTGCTCAGTTATTCGCGGGGAAACTATTCGACGTTGATGATGATCCGTCGTTAATGTGGAATAGCAGTTAACAATGGCCTCCAGAAGAGAAGACAAGATGGCCGCCATCGTTCGTTGCTCGACCGAGCGAAAGACTACAGGAAGGATCGCATTAGACGACCACTCTTCCTTTATATTGTTCAATGTCTCTGCCTCTGCCCGTGTGTATCTGTCTCTGTTTCTGTGTGTCTGCCTCTGTCTATGTCTCGGCCCCTGTGCGTGTGTATCTGCCTTTGTCTGTTTCACACATATGTGTCTCTGCCTCTGTCTGTGTGTATCAGCCTCTGTCTGTGTTTCTGCCTCTGTCTGAATGTGTCAATGCTTCTTCCTTTGCATCTTTCGGCATCTGCAAATGCCTCTCCCTGAGATTCTAATTTTTGTGGATAGCATAAACTTTAAGAATGACAGGCAGATAGACTCAGTGAGACTAATACTGAAGGGATACCGGATATGGATGGTAGCAATGGACGTGCAGGAATTTTTGTAGGATGAGTACAGTTGGAACGAGGACTAACGAGGGTGCCGACAGCAACCGATCGCGCCGCTCTCGGCTCTCGGTCCCGCGATTTGGGGGTCAGGTGCGGACCCCAACAGCCGCCAGAGCTTTTGGAAGCATTTGACATGATTTGGGCTTGTTGGCGTTGAAATTCGTGTTGGGTCTGTTGCAATAATCGTAATAGCCAAAAGATTTCATTTTTGCAAAAATATGCGCAAAATCCAAGAGGAAGCAAATGCTTCCCCTTGTCCCCCCGCCCCCGTGGAGCGCCCATGATGATCGCTGATCAAGGAATTAGCATAATTCAGATATGAAGTTATTCATCAGACGAAGGATAACGAATAACTAAAAACATTGTTTTCGTCAGTGAAGACTCTGAGCCGGGTCGAGAGTGCCGCTGACTTTAAGTGGCGCTATATAAGTTCTCGATAACAATTAGAATGTGTGAGATAGCAAACTGTTAAAAGGGTGAATAGATGCAACCGAGTAAGACAGGTGGGTTGCGAGTAATGCATAGATGTACGCGAGTCAACGAATTCCTAATTGAATCTGTATCAGGATGTCAAGCGAATGAAGCGGTGTTAAAGTAACCGAAGCCTCTTGATTAGGGAGAATGCAGTTTAACGGAAAGGAATGCAATGATCAACTTTGTAGTGCAAATGGGGTCGAGTCAAACATGGGTGGAAGACGAAACGGCCACGAATGCGAATGAAGCAAGAGCGGGAGAGGTTGGAAAATTTTGCCATGGTTGCGGATAGATTAACCAGAAGTAAAAGTGAGGAATGGTTGAATAGTTGGACATGAATGTAGATATCCGAAATCTGTATCCTGACTGACTGTCTGAAGGAGTGATGGACTGAGTGACTCAATGACTGACTGACGAACCGACGGACAGACTACGGACTGTTGGACTGACTGATTAACGGACTGACTAACTGACGTCAGTCCGTCAGTCAGACTGACGGTGTGACTGACGGACTGACTGACTACCTGAAGTCTACCCGATTAACGGACGGACTGACTAACTGACGGTCTGACTGACGGACGGACTTACTGACTGACTGACAAACTGAAGGACTGAATAACTGAATGATTGACTGGCTAACTGACTGATGGAGATGGACTGACTGAAGGACTGCTTACGGACTGACAACTGACGAATTGACTGACGAATTGACTGATTGACGGACGGACTGACTAACTGGCGGACTGACAGAAATGACTGACAGACGGACGGACGGACGGACTTGCGGACTGACTGACTGCCAAAAGGATTGAGTGACCGAAGAACTAACTGACTGAATGACTGACTGGCGGACTGGTTGATTAAGTGACTGAGTGACGGACTCACTGTCTGACTGACTAACTGAGGGACTGACACAGACTGACTGACGGACTCACTGACGGACTCACTGACGGACTCACTGACCGACGGACGAAATGACTGACTGATTCTCTGATTGACTGATTGACGGAAAGAAGGACGGACGGACGGACTGATTGATGGACCGACTGACTGAATGACTGACTGGCTAACTGACTGACTGACGGATTGACGAACTGACAGGCTGACTGACGGACTAACTAACAGACTCGCCGATGGACTGACTGAGGACAGACTGACAGAATGACTTACTGACGAACTGGCTGTCTGACTGACGGCCTGACGGATGGACTGACTGAGTGACTGGATGACTAACTTACCGACTAGCGGGCAGATTTACGGACTGACTAATTGGCGGATTGACTGAATGACTGACAGACGGACGGACGGACATGCGGACTTACTGACTGCAAAAAGGACTGACTGACCGAAGGACCGATTTGACTAAGTGACTAACTGACGGAATCAATAACTGATTGACTGACTGACGGACTAACGGACTGTATTACCAACTGAAGGACTGACTGACTTTAAAACTGGCTGATGAATTCACTAGCGAACTGACTGACGGATTGACTGAAAGACTGACGAACTGACTGACTTACTAATAGACTGACTGACTGACTGAAGGACTGATGACTGACTGACTAAGTGACTGACTGACAGACTGACTGATTTACGGATGGGCTGACGCTGTGACAGAATGACTGACTGACGCAGGACGGACTGACTACCTGAAGCTATGACTGACTGAAAGACCGACTGACCTAATGACTGATTGACTAACTGACTAACGGACTGACTAACGGACTAACTGACAGAGTGACTGACTGACTGACGAACCGGCAGACTCTCTGACGGACTCGTTAACAGACTCGCTAACAGACTCACTGCTGGACTGACTGATTGACTGATCAGTCCGTCAATTAGTCAGTCAGTCCGTCAGTCAGTCATTCCGTCCGTCCGTCGGTCAGTCAGTCCGTTAGACAGCCCGTTAGTAAGTGCGTCAGTCAGTCTGTCATTCAGTCAGTCGGATAGACTGACGGAAGTACTTACTGACGACCTGAGTGACTGATAGACTGACTGACTGACGGACGGACGGACTTACGGACTGACTGACTAACTGAACTGAAGGACTGCTAACGGACTGTCCACTGACTGACTAATTGATTGACTGACAAACTGACTGATTGACGCACGGACTGATTAACTGGCGGGCTGACTGAATGACTGACAGGCGGACGAACGGACGGACTGACTGATCGAAGGACTGACTGAATGAATTACTGGCGGACTGCTTGACTAAGTGACTGACTGACGGACTCAATGACTACCTGAACGACTGACGGGCTGACTGACGGACTGACTGACCGACGAACGGAGGGAATGACTGACTGACGAACTGACTGACTGAAGGATGGATTGATGGACTGACTCTCTGACTGACTGACTCACTGACTCACTGACTCACTGACTCACTGACTCACTCACTGACTGACTGACTGGCTAACTAACTAACGGACTCACCGATGGACTGACTGACTGACTCTCTGATTGACTGACGGATTGGCGGACGGACTGACTAAAGGTCTGATGGAGTGACTCACTGACTGACGGACTGACTGACTGGATGACTGGCTGACGGACTAGCAGATTGTATGACGGACTCAAGGACAGACGTACGGACTAACGGACTGACTGACTGACTGACTGACTGACTGACTGACTGACTGACTGACTGACTGACTGACTGACTGACTGACTGACTGACTGACTGACTGACTGACTGACTGACTGACTGACTGACTGACTGACTGACTGACTGACTGACTGACTGACTGACTGACTGACTGACTGACTGACTGACTGACTGACTGACTGACTGACTGATGGACTGAAGTACTAACGGACTGATGGAGATACGGTCTGACTGACTGATTGACTGACGGACTGAAGGTCTGACTGACTGACTGACTGACGGGATGACCGACTGAATGACGGATTGACTGAATGACGGACTGACTGACGGACTGACTGGCTGGCTAAGCTTGCGCCCTGCGCTTTTAGTCGTAGTCAAAGTCATTATCCCTTACAGAAGTCAAGTCGCAGAGCGTTTCAAACATGTTTTGGTGTTGGCAGATTTGACCTTTCACCAATTCTTGAAAACTGTTCTGTCTCGTCTGAACTAAGCTTGACAAGGAACGCCTTTAAGTAAATATCTTGAATGGGCATAATATAACAATTAAAATGTTTGCAAAACCCAAAACAGTAATAAGCAGAGATTTTTCAAGTACTTAGACGTCAAATACAAGTACTTAAGTTTCAAGGACAAGAACTTAAGTCTCAAGTACAAGTAATTTGGTCTCAAGTATAAGTATTAAGTACGTGCAAGTACTTAGGTTATAACGCAAGTGCACGTGCACAGAGGCGCTCAGATGGATTGCAGGGATAGATTACAGCTTTTTATTAGAAGTATCACTGTGGTTGTTGAAAACTGTGAAATTGATTACCTAGCAACGTCGGTCTACAAGATGACTGCGTTGTCGTTCTTTACCTCTATTCCGAAAGCGCTTGAAAACCAGTTTGCTCGATCACGGTTTTGTGTTGGCAGTTCGGGAGCACCTATGATGATTTTCTATACAAAAGGCGCTACATAATATTGTAATTGCAATTACAGTGACAATTAGGCCTACCTTCTGCTCATACTCTAGAATGAAATTTGCACAACTTCAAGGTCAAGTGCAAGTAACTGATAGGTTACTGCCATGGAAACACGCATTTTGCGCCGTCGTTTGGGCGCCAAAGAGCACATCCGATGCTTCATAGTTTGTCAGTATAATTGGTATAATACGGCCTGTTATTGTGCATATGATCGAAATGAAGCATTTAAGGCTTTTAAAGTGAACTTATGAAATGTTGGGTCCAGAAATAATGGTTTAAGTACCTTCACGAACTCTTCACCATCCAGCCAATCCTGTCGACTCGTTCATCCTCATATCTCACTCTCTCCCGTCCCCCAGTCACTATTCGCCTCAAGTTCTGCAACTGATTCATATCCCACACTGCACCTCAACTCTGGAACGAACTTCCCCCGAATTCCGCATTTTCTCAGTTCCTCCACCAATACCGCAACTCACTCACCGTCATCTACCTCTGGCTCCTCTACTCATCACCCCACAGTTTTTCCACTCCAAATTGAAGACTCATCTCTTCAAGAATTCCTACCCTGCTCCACACGATCCTCTGCTTTCCATGCCTTCTCGTCCTCAACGTAACTCACCTTAACATCTGCTCTGGCTCTCCTTAGTCTCTCTGGCAATCAGACTCGGACCATCAATGGACATCGATCTCTGGACAACCCCTCGGATACGTCGCAGCGCTCGTGAATAAGCTGGTCCTTTGCGCTCAGCTTTAGAAAATTGGAGATTACGATTACGATTACGATTACGAACCAGTCCATCGAAATGTGAATTGCAAATAAATACTCATAGTTTAAGTATTCATAATATTCGATAACGCTAAGTTACATCATAGCTCTCGACATCTATTTGATAGGCCTATAATTATGTCAATTCTTTGCGTTGGGCCGACGGTTTATCTCTAGGCCTACCGATTTATATTTTGTAAAGTTGTTCACGTCCTTTCTGAAGGACTCATCGACGACTCTCCAAATGTCTGGTTGACCCATTCTGCATAAGAACGGAGCTTTTTTTATTATGCAATAACGATCGATGGCGCTTGAGCTTATCATGACTGTCATTTAAAGTCAAAGGTCAATAGTCATTATAGCAAGCATTCGAATAGTCATTGAGTTAGCTCGGGGGGGAATTGTCCTACGGGGGGAATTGTCCGGGGGGAAATTGTCCGAGGGGGAAATGTCCCGGGGGGAAATGTCCGGATACCGTCTTCAATATTGGGTTAATTAGAAGCTTGACAAAAGGACCCAATAACTATTGGTTATAAACGGCTATACAACTGTTTAGAACTTCAGAAACAGCGGTTATATTTAAATGGTCTGAAGGCCTTATTATTAAGATATAAGCTCTCGCCTGTCTTAATGTCTCATTATTGTGTTTGTACTGTATGCGATAAGTGCGTACGTAGGTACATATGCACGTACGCATGTATGTATGTATGCCTGTATGTATCTATATATGTATGTATGTATGCATACATGTATGTATGCATACATGTGTCCGTATCCGACAAAACTGAGAAATTGGTCAAGTATAGCTGGTAGTAGGCCCAACTGAATAACCAACTAAATAATAAATGAATAAATGTTTAAGTATAATTAGACTATAGGCCTATTTCGGACACGTGGTTTCCACAAAGAAAATTAAATTGAAATATTCCACCCATATAATTTAAGCGCAACAGCAAAGAAGCAGAAACTTCGTTTCGCCGGAAACACAAAATAACCCATAGGCCTATAGACCTGCTGTGTCTATAACTCACTACTTAACTTCTGTCAATATGGTTTCACTAAACACCAATCTATTGAAACTCTACTTGTCTGTGTACAATAAACTGGTCTCTGCTGTCAGTAATCATGGAGTTTCCTGTCGCTGTCTCACTGACATCTCTACCGTTTTTGACACCCTCGATGACAGCCTCCTTCTTCATTCACTCTCTTCTTGGTTTGGCATCTCTGGCAATGTTCTATATGCTCTGGATCCAGTCTTCTTGTCTTTCCGCTCCTTGTCTGTTAAATCCGCTAACCATTATTTGCTGCCTCTGACACTCGAGTAGCCTCGAGGAACACCACAGGAGACTGTGAGCGGTCCACTAAGGCCACTAACCTTCATCCTGTATAGACCTACCACGCAGCTGACCCACCTCGTAGGCCTAAATCCAATTCTATCAACCATCACCTTTACCCAAACGAAACCCAACTGTTCCCATCCTTCTCTCTAGATCTTTCTCCTTCTCTGTTAGTCAGTTACTCGACGTGGTTAATCTGATCTCGAAATGAACATGCTCCAACCTCCTCAACCTCAACCCTGACAAAACAGAATTTCGACATAAGCTGTCTGTCTTGCCAAAAACATATCCATTGGATATTATCCAACAATGAGTATCCCATTAACGAGAAAAACAAGTACTGGTGTTGTGGATGCGACTCGCGACTTAGAAGAAAACTTTCCGGGAACGGTAAAAAAAAGTAGACTCGCAATATGATTTGATTATTATTTGTACGTGGCAAAATATGTTGCACTTTGCTTTAGTATTCGGATATTTTCTTGTATTCGTCAAGGTTTGTCTCACGTTTTGGTAGAGGATCGTTGCATGTTTGATTCTCTGGTGAAGGGATGGTGCGCTGGGTTGTTCTGGGGGGGGAGGAACTGTAACTGTATATAAACGCTGAGAGGTCATGTGTTAGGAGAGATTTAATTAAGCTTTTCGACCGGTTGTGATGTAGGGTTAGGTCGTCTCTCAATTTGTTCTCTCCGTGTGTGGAACGTTTGCGTATTTTGTACCCAGTCGCGCTCGATTGTATGGTTTTTGAGTTGTTTTGTTGACGAGGAAGTGTGATTCTGCCATGGTGTTATCGTCGCCTGCTGGGCTGACACTTGTCAGGTATTATATATTCTCTCTGCTGTACATTTTCGCCATTAAACTTAATTTTTATCTTAACCCACTCATTGTATTCTGCCCCTAGACGATTAGGGTATAAAATACACAGGCCTACATCTATGCCTAACAGGAGATTCGCTCAATACGTGGCTCTCACAAGTCATGCAGAACTCAATTCGCCACGGTGGCCGACATTCCTCATTTGGTGTCTGTAGCCTATTACGACAGTTGATTATGGATTGAATTCACTTGAATTGACAATTGATTGTGATTACTACACAATAGAAATTATTTTATTAGATAAGTTATATACACTTCAGTAGCGAATATATTATGGGCATACATTGTGTGGTTGCTGTTTAACGATGCTCTGTCACACAAAGGTTGATAGCGTTACCCTCCTCCATTAACCAGGCTTTGGACTGGCACTACCAGAGCACAACTGAGGCGGCGTTATCAGGTACGAATGGTTAGAGCCGACACTGTGTAAGGAAGCTGAGGAAGTCCTTCGCGGGCAATTATTGCTCAGCGTTATCGATGCTTTGTCGTACGTTTTTTTGTGAACGTTTTAAATTCGGAAGGACAGTGTCCAAATACAGCTGTATTGTAACCAATTGAATACCGTGCACCATAATTATACACAATAATATATTTAATATGTAGTAATATATAATATAAAAATCATCTCATATAATTTCCAAGCTCTGTGTGTCCATCGTAAGATAAGCGCTTTGGAATTTTCTGTGCCTGGCCGCATTCCAATTCCGACGTCCCTAAGGCCAATTGGAAGGAGGTTACTTGTGTAGGTCGGCCAGATGGACACACAGATGCATTTATAGACAGACGAACAGTGGTTAGTAAGTCTGTATCTCCCTCTCTCCCTCCCTCCTGTCCCAGCTCTGTCCCTCCGTCCCTTATTGTGAGTCTATGTACGGATAGGCATTACTCATTGATCAAGAAAATATAATAAATATTAGGCCAATTAGTGAAGAGGCGTGGACGCTTTCTATTTTAAATTAATTAAGTTAATTTTGGCGAGCATCGTTTTGCTGTATCTACAGGCAATCCCAAAACAATTTCAACAGGTTTCGGTATAAAACTCAATGGATACTATTAAATTCTGCCTACCTGGAAAAGTACATGCTACAAGCTGAGTCAGTTTATGGGTAAAATATTCTTTTTCTTTTGACAATTGGACAACAAGATTTTTCATATGATAGGCTTTGGCCTACAATAATTATGCTGATTATTTTGCCATGAATGGAGAAGATTATGCAAGAATGACTCATAGTTTCGTTTACCTGTATAGATTTTTGTATGCCTATTAACATTGTACAGACCAGGTTCAAGGTAGAATTACTATATGTGGCTTCATCCAGAAACCTGGGGCACAAAGCGTATAGTCAATTAAACTTTTTGGCAGATAGAGTCCAGGCTGGTTAGCTGATTATTTTCCATTTTGAGCTGCTTGATTTCTTCCCTGTACGGTTCCAGAGTGGCCTCGATCAAGTTTCACGCCGTGCGCTGCGATAGTTTAAACATACATACATACTTACTTACCCACGTACATACATGCACACATACATACATGCATACAACATACATAGGCCTACATTATATATATATATATATATATATATATATATATATATATATATATATATATTGTTACGAGTTCATCCTAATAAAAGCTCAAACAAACTCGTGTCTAGTTTAAACAGGTATAATTCTCCAAACAAATTAACGATACATTACCCAACCGTAGAATGACGGTGGAAAACGGTTCGTTCATCACACACGGAAGAACGCCAAAGAAAACCTGGTCTTCAATGCAGCAACAGTCTGACGACCAGAAACGAGGACACGTATAACGAACGTCAAACACCAAACGTGTAAAGCCTCACGAAAATAGCTTAACTATCATGCACAGGAAGTACTCGGACAAGACTACAGCCAGTCGGCAGTATCATCAGAGACTTCACCCACACACCCTATTCTCTATCCTTATATAGTAGATCTTTCCTCGGTAGATGTCTCTTATTAGCCAAAGAAAACCAGTCAAGCAGGACTCTTGCCCATCCTAGGACTAGTCAGTCATGGGATCCTAACATACCCCGGGACGTCCATGCAAGGCAGAAACCAGAAGGGTTTCTGACTTAACTAACTTATAATTAACATGCACATTGCAACAAATATCAAAATCAAAGCATAACCTATGCAATTAATCATTTCACATAAACAAAATCATTTAAACTATACACACTAGACGTTCATGTACGTCAGCCCTAAACATGATTACCCAGTGTCAACCATCGACGGTCGACTCAGCAAATCCGGAAGATAATTGTCTCTCCCTGAACGATGCCGAATATCCAAAGTATATTTTTGGAGTTCCAAACTCCATCGGAGTAATTTATCGTTCGAGTTTGCCATCGAATTGATAAATGTGAGAGGACTGTGATCAGTAAAGACCACCACAGTCGCAGATCCGAAGTGTACGGAAAACGTCCGTACAGCCATGACCAATGCCAGAGCCTCATTCTCCACAATTGAGTAGCGTATTTCGTGCTGCCGTAGTTTCCGACTGTAGTAGCACACCGGATGTTCAATTCCATCGTATATCTGGAATAGACACGCCCCAACACACACCTGCGAAGCATCAACAGCAACCAAAAACGGTCTATTATAATCAGGCGGTTTAAGAATTGGTTTCGACGCCAATCGTGATTTCAAATCAACAAAAGCCTGTTAAGCTTTCTGCGACCACACAAATTTATTCCCCTTTTTCAAAATCTCCGTTAAAGGATTAGTCAAATCATAAAAATGTGGCAAATATTTCCTGTAGTAGCTTGCCAACCCAAACAAAGACTGTAACTGCTTCTTGTTAGTGGGAGTTGGGAAATTAATCATCACTTCCACCTTTTGTGCACGTGGTGACACTACACCTCGACCCACATGATGACCCAAGAAATCCACCTCAGCGTCAGCAAAAGTACACTTTCTTACGTTCAATGTTAGTTTAGCTTTCTCCACCCGTTGCAACACTTGTTGTAAATGATCCATATGATCAAACCAAGCCATACTGAAAATAATGACATCATCCAAGTAAGCATCGCAAAAAGACTCTAAACCTGCAAACACCTTCTTAACTAACCGACTAAATGAACTCGGCGCGTTTCTAAGTCCAAAGGCCATGTATTTCCATTGGAAATGACCATTAGGCGTCACAAAACCTGTCAAAGCCCTTGCCGATGACGCTATAGGAATTTGATAATATCCTTTCGTCATGTCTAATTTCGTAAGAAATTTTGCCTGACCAACTTTGTTTATGAGTGTTTCCACTCGAGGCATAGGAAACGGATCAGGAACTGTGACTGAATTCAGTTTCCTGAAATCTGTACACAATCGCAATGTACCATCAGGCTTCGGAACCAAAACTATTGGCGCCGCCCACGGACTTTCAGATTCTTCAATAATCCCCGATTGCAACAACTCCTCTATCTCCTTATTTACCACCTTTAACCTGTCTGGATGTAGCGGTTACGGCGATTGCCTCATAGGTCTCACTCCATCCATCAACTTGACATCATGAGACACCAAAGTTGTCTTCCCCGGCTTGTCATTAAACACATTCTGAAATTTGCATAACACATATGTCAAATCCTTAACTTGACTCTGATTCAAATGATCCATCATCACAGAATCCACAATTGATGTAGACTTGTCTGCACCAGCAACCAAAACATTCACTTCAGGTTCACTGTCAACAACCAACACCTTCTCCCCTTGTCGTGGTAAATATCTCTTCATGAGATTGACATGTACCACCCGTTTCGTTTTCCTCCGATCTGGAGTACCGACGAGATAGTCAACCTTGCCCAGTCTTTTCAGCACGTGGTAGGGACCACAATACTTTGCTTCCAAAGGCTTCCCAATTAAAGGCAACAAAAGTAATACCTGGTCACCTTTTCAAAGGTCACAGACTTCACATGCAAGTCATACCATTCCTTTGACTTAGACTTAAGTACCATTTCATTGTCATTCACAATCTGTAAGGATACCTTAATCTTCTCTCGAAGGTTTAAGACAAAATCAATAAGATTCGTCTTCTTTAATTCTGGTACAACATCAGTTCTTATCCAGCTGTGTTTAATCATTTGCAAGGGCCCCTTCACATCCCTGCCAAACATTAAATCGAACGCAGAAAATCCTAAACCCTGAACTGGAACTTCTCTACAAGCAAAGAGAACCCAAGGCAGAATTTCGTCCCAATCACCCTGAATAGTTTCTCCTATTGTCTTTAACATATCTTTTAAAGTACGATGGAATCTCTCCAGGGATCCGTTTGTCTGAGGATGAAATGCACTCGTTTTTAAATGCACTATCTGACATTCATTTATCATCAATTGCATTAATTCTGACATAAATTCAGAACCTCGATCTGACAAAACCTCATCAGGAAAACCAAACGTAGTGAAAACCGAAATCAACACTTTCACCACCTCCGCCGCCGTGTGCACCTTCAGCGGAAACGCAAACGGAAAATGCATAGCCAAATCCATTATCGTCAAGATAAATCTGTTCCTTGACTTATCACAAGTCTCCAAAGGACCAACTACATCCAAAGCAATTCTGGAAAACGGTCTATTAATAACCGGCAAATTAATCAAAGGCGCTCGAGCTTTTGTAGCTCCCTTGCCAAGACGCTGACAAATATCACAAGTGCGACAATAATCTTTGACGTACTTAAAAATACCAGGCCAATAAAAATGCCTCAAGACTCTATCAAGAGTTTTCTGTGTTCCTAAATGTCCACTCGAAGGAACATCATGCGCTACATGAATAATCTTTGACCGCAACCTTCAGGCTCCAAAACACTTCTCCACACACGAACCAAGACTCCATCACGCACCTCGTAAAACGAACGTTCACTTCTATCAGGTGAATGTGCTAAATCAAAAAGACAATTGAAAGATTCGTCACTGCGTTGCAATTCAATTAAACTTTCCCTCGAACAAATTCCAGAACATTCAACACGACTCTCATCAAATTCTGTAAACAATTTATCTATGTCCAAGTCGACAGAGTCGCTCACATCAGAAGTCTTAATTATAGGAGCGTCAATGTCTACAGCGTCCTGTCTCGCCACGCTCGACTGCACCGTCGTCCCTACTTTACTCTGAGCCCTCGTAACAACCTCAACATCTATAGGTTCATTTTGAACTAAATCATTTCCAATGAGAATATTTATTCCTTTTGGCAATTTGTCCACCAACCCACAAAGAATATTTCCCGAAACAAACTCACTTTCCACTTGCATTTCGATTAATGGAACAGAAACTGGTTCACCTACAATCCCCTGAATCAATCTATCTTCTCCCGTGAAGACATAATCACAAGAATTAAGCCCATCCCTACTAGCTATCGACTGTAATGCACCCGAGTCTCTCAGTAGCACCACATGACGCTGTGAACCGTGTCGTCCGTACACAATTCCACTCTTAACAAACGGTCTGTACTGCTGATTTATCGTTGAGTTGCCCGAATGTACATCTACTAATCCAATGTTATTATCTGGATAATTTGTGCTTGCTCTAGCCAAATTTCTTGCTTTCAGCTTTTCACAATTTGAAATCGTATGCGTTCTCGCATGACAGTATGCACAAGAAACAGGTGTGCCAAACGCACTTGTATAATTCCGACTATTAGTCCTAGGGCTGCCAAAAGAATTTTGACCTCCGCCTCGTCTCACATTATCGGTGTCATTTGCCCATCCCTTTTCAAATTTAACTGGTGCTACCATTTCTTTCTTGAAAGGCTTGTACAGCATATCATATACATCAGCCATTCGTGCTGCTTCCGAAAGTGACGTTACTTTACGTTCGATCACCCAACGATGTAAATCCACAGGTAGACAATTCACAAATTGCTCAAGTTTGAAAATTTCCAAAACCTTATCTAAATCAGCCAATGCCCCTTCTCCCTCCAGCCAACTCTTAAATGGAATATTCAAACGATATGCACAATTGGAATACGTTTCAAGATTACCCTTCTGCATCGCTCGAAACCTTTTCCGATAAAACTCTGGCACTCTTGCATAAGCCGTAAGCAAAGCATTTTTCAGAATGTCATAATCCTTGCATTGTTCCAAAGAGAGCTCGCCGAAAATTTGTAACGCTTTCCCCGTGAGTTTCGTGTGAATTAACGACGACCATTTATCTTTCGGAAATTGATGTAGCTGCATGGCGTTTTCAAACGACTGTAAATAATGTTCCAAATTTGTGTCGTCAAACCGAGGTACTAATTTCACAGCCGACCCGATATTAAATTTTGTCGTATGTCCAGTCCTTTCTGCATTTTCTTCACTGAAACCCTATGCTACCTCATCGAAGTCACCTACTGTTAACCTTTCAACAGAACCTCCTAATTCCTTCAATCGCAATTGATGCTGTCTCTGTTTTTCTTTTTCTACCAATTCCATTTGTAACTTCCTCTCAGCTGCTTCCATCTGACTTTTCTTAACTTCGTTTTCCTAGACAACCTTTCGTTCTCTACCCTCAGCCTCCTTTCTGAAAGTTCTGCCTCTATCCGTAATTTCCTTTCTGCTGCTTCTGCCTCTTTATCTGCTTGTTCCTTCTTAGCTTCAGCTTGTTCCTTCTTAGCTTCTGCTTCTCTCCGTAATTTTCTTTCTGCTGCTTCTGCCTCTTTATCTAATCTTCGCAATTCTAATTCTGCTTGTTCCTTCTTAACTTCAGCTTCTTTATCCAGTCTCCGCAATTCTAATTCTGCTTGTTCCTTTTTTGCTTCTGCCTCCTTGACTGCTTGTTCCTTCCTAACTTCAGCCTCTTTATCCAATTTTCGTAATTCTAATTCTGCTTGTTCTTTCCTAACTTCAGCTTCCTTCTCTGCTTGTTCTTTCTTTGCTTCTGCTTCCGCCTGTATTTGTAATTTCAACTTCTCAAGCTCAAACTTTCTCTCAGCTTCTCTTTCTTCTCTGCGCTGTGTACGTGCAATTTCTTCCTGTTCTTTTTTCAATTTAAATTTCAAAATTTTAGCTTGAACCCCCGACTCTGATTTTGGCGAAGAATATGGCGAAGTTAACAATTTAGACAGTGCCTTTTGCATCTGCAATTTAGTAAGACCTTTCACGTCTTGCCCCAATTTCTCCAATTCAACACCTAATTCGTCCTGTTTCAGTTAAAAAATATCCTCCACCTGTAACATTTTTACTGCCTCCGGTGTTTCCATGTTTCAAATTTCAACAAAGATACGCCCCTAAAATTCTCAATTTCCCTTAACAATACCAAATTCGTATTCAAAGAGATAAATTAGAGCCTAAAAAAATCCCGCGAGCACCCATATGTTACGAGTTCATCCTAATAAAAGCTCAAACAAACTCGTGTCTAGTTTAAACAGGTATAATTCTCCAAACAAATTAACGATACATTACCCAACCGTAGAATGACGGTGGAAAACGGTTCGTTCATCACACACGGAAGAACGTCAAAGAAAACCTGGTCTTCAATGCAGCAACAGTCTGACGACCAGAAACGAGGACACGTAGAACGAACGTCAAACACCAAACGTGTAAAGCCTCACGAAAATAGCTTAACTATCATGCACAGGAAGTACTCGGACAAGACTACAGCCAGTCGGCAGTATCATCAGAGACTTCACCCACACACCCTATTCTCTATCCTTATATAGTAGATGTTTCCTCGGTAGAGGTCTCTTATTAGCCAAAGAAAACCAGTCAAGCAGGACTCTTGCCCATCCTAGGACTAGTCAGTCATGGGATCCTAACAATATATATATATATATATATATATATAATATATATATATATATATAATATATATATATATAGCGGGCGAGTCTAACTGACGCAGTGATGTGTATTGCCCAACACATCTATTTGGAAACGTGCTGACGATGTGGGAACACGTGAAGTCAGTCTTCAGACGCTCGAGGGAGTTTCTGGAGAGAACACGGAAATAGCTAGTTGTGTTGATTGTTACGACCTTCAGTACAGTTGCTGTAATCGTTTATATCGAAGTTAGACGTTCTGTATTGATTGGTTGCCTGTTGCTCTGCAAATCCGGTATCGGATTGCCTCCTTGGTCTGGTGCTGCTAGTTGGGTCTTACTCCAACCTTTCTTAGGTCCCTCTGCCAACCTGTCAGCGAGACCCGCGGCCGACTACTTCGTTCTGCAGAGGGGGGAGGGGAACTCGCGGTGCTTTTTGCACGTACTGCTACTATGCAAACTCGAGCCTTTCTGGTGGTTGGCCCAGTGGTATGGAATGCCCTACCTCTGGCGCTGCGTCTTCTTCCTAAAATCCAATCTCAGTATTTCTATGCTGCTTTAAAAACTGCTTTGTTCGTCCGTGTTGGAGTCGGGAGCGCCTCTGAGTAGCTCCCTTGAAGGGGCGCTATATAAATGCTCAGATGAATGAATGAATGATTGGTTGTCATGAAAAGAATAGATTTGAAGCAAATAAACAGAAGTGTTGTGAATTGAACTCGGAATCACGTAGGCATACTACCGTGGCGATTAGAGATTTATACATAGACTTAAGACAAGGAAGTTTAAGAAGATAAAGAGATTTATACTCAGACTTAAGACAAGTCAGTAACGTAATAAGGTATAGATTAGATCGAGGTAGGCGAACTTTGATAAGAGCAAGAGACGGTTAAAGATCAACAAGGAAAGAAGATTACAACTTGATAAATAAATTAATACTCCGTGAGTCTTTGTAACTAATACGTTAAACTTAATCTTCCTTCCCAACGGCTACAGTTTCTGACTTCGTGATTCATACAAAACAACGTCGATTATCAGCGTGACCCTCTCAAAATTTTATATCTCGCGATTCTTAACGAGAGCCTCATTGTGCTAAATAATTACATGGATCAAAAGTGACCCCCACTGAAATCTTACGCCTCTTCAGGCAAACTCTCAAGATAGTGTACCTTCTCGTTTACCTGATAAATCGATGATGGATGTCGTGGCTACTGGGGTTTCGGGATGTTTACGCCAACAGCAAAGTCGATATATAATACACACAGCAGAAGTTACTCATTACAGGCAGCGAGTTCCTTTTCTCTACAACATAGGTCTACCTAGTGCATAATAACGGAAAGCCGCCTGTCTTACAGCAACGTATCCAACAATGTCATCGTCAGAGGGTATGCAATTAACAGGACGGCCAAATACCGGTGCTAGGCCTAAGTCTTACGGCTTATTACGAAGCGCTTCCTCGAGAGAAAATCATCAAGTAGATCTTACGAGAGATTTTCACTCCTTTCTAAAACGCACGAGACAGAATGAAGCTTTCTGTTGCCACTGCAGTGAGCCAAAACATGCAGAAGACATCCGCCTGGAAAAAAATCATTTTGGGAATATAATCAGTATGACGTGCAATAAATGTGGCAAGATAACGCAAGTGAAACCGTGGTGGATGTTCGATGAGTATCCCGATGTCAAAGAAAAAATCTTCCGTTTTCTACAACATCGTAACCCAACTAAAACTCTTTGCTGCAACGAGGAGTGCAAAGCAAATGGTCGAGAAGACATTGTGCCTGCAAATATAGATCGCTTCGGAATTGTCAGTTCGGTGAGCTGCATTAAGTGTGGCGAGGAAAGGTCGCTTGGAATGAATGTGGAGAATAGCCATAGGCTCACCGTGATAGAGAAAGCCGATGATCTGAAGTTTGGTGATGAAATAATGCTTCGTCGTTGGTGGGGCATTTCGCATCACGCCATCTTTATCAAAAAAGAAGAATCGAAGAATGAAGATAACAATCCAAGCGAAGGGTCTGGTTCGCTTGAAAATAAGCATGAAGTGTCTTTTGAGAATAACGGGTGTTGCAGTTGCTGTAGTAAGTGTTTCCGGATCTCAAACGATAAAATAAAGGTTATTTCACACACACTTGACGAAGAAAAGGGCGACGCAAGAATAATACAATCCAAAGACTGGCTAGGAGGAATAGATGTTTATCGTGTCGAATACGACAGTTGCTATCCTCCTAAATGGACAGCAGGGATTGCCAAGAGAGCTCTACAGTTCGCAAAGGTCTGCAAAGACTCCCAAGAACCATCTGATTCAAGTTACGATCCTTTGATGGAGAACTGTGAACATTTCGCTCGGCGCTGTAAAACTGGACAATCCGAATCAAGACAGGTCAAGGCGTGCTTATACGACTGCGGTAAACGCATTGCACTGTTAGCTCTAAGAATGGCAATCCTCGCAACATGGTGGATCTCCGAAGCTGCAATAAAAGAGGAAGAGGCACCAACTGAAGCCCAAAAGAAAAAACTGATCCAAATGCAGGTGAATGTTTCAACGTGTTTATGCGTCCTTCTCTTGACTTTAAAAGTGGTTTTATCTTCAATTGAAGAATGCAGAAAGATTAGACCCTCAAAGGATGAACAGAATTGTGACACAAACAAGAAAACGGTAATATGTGAATATGTCAAATCTTGTTCCAAATGGTGCTGCATATGTTGTCCATATCATGGGTGTCGCTATTTTTGCAGATTGTTGTTCTGTCTAGTACCTTCTCGCTTGTGCGAGGAATTTTGTTGCTCCGGATGTTGTACCAGACGTTCGTATCAATTTAAGTGCCAGCAATGTTGCAAAGACCCTATTCTAAGATTCTGTTGCATGCAATATGTCGTTATTACACTTCGTGTTTTCGTAAGCGAGGTTTTTGTGATAGGAGGTCCTGTTGGATTCTTCGCCGCGTTTGAACTGTTATGTCAGTGGTCTGCCATTGCACACAATTCTCTGAGTCGGGCCGCATATGGATTTCTATTTAGTTTTCTGATATTTTTGGTTTTTTCTTTGTTTCATTCATGCATAAGCAATAGCTTAAGTCTATTAGTTGGCTGGTGTTGCCATCGTTGCTGCTGCTGCTGTTGCTACTGTTGTTGCAGTTTCGGAGACTACGAAATTCCACAGGCGAACTTGGAAGTTCAGTTGTGTGATGATGCTGTTCCTGATCAGAGTCATTTCCCGGTAAATGCATAAATTGACAATTCAGCTGTCCCCGGTCATTTCTAAGAAAACAATGCCTAGTCTGATCATGCTAAGTGATTAGATTAAAACGTTATTGATCAGTCAACAATTTAAGACCTTTGAAAGTAATTCAGAACAATAAAATAATTTATTACAATTTATTTTGAATTTAAAATGTTCCACTCCGTTACCGTCCCTAGGCTATAGTACATATTGCTTTCGTCTACAATTTCAAAATGATTTGCATTAAACCAAAAAATGTGACTGTTTCTTTTATAATAAACATAATTGCATATTTCTAAATACAACTTAGAAACTTACAACTTCAGTAAAATTTTTAAAAATATATTTTAACTTGTCCCCGGAAAATTATGTCCGCTCCGTTAACATGTGAAAATTATCTCGTATCTCACAACCCTTTCAGTTCTTTGGTCTCGCAACTTAACACATCTCTTCTGTGAAGATCTATGTAAGTAAGTATGTCTTAATACAGGATCTGAATGCTAAGACAAATTTCTTACAAATTTTCATTTATTACGTACCTCATGTGTTTTTTCATAATACATCCACTCCGTTACTGCATTTTTGCAATGATTATGAATAAATTTAATTTAAATGATATTTTTAATATAACATTTATAAGCTATATAATGAGTGAACCGACGATTAATGTGGACGCATGAGAGATATGATATTTACCGTGCTGATACACAATTTGTCCACTCCGTTAACTGTCCACTCAGTTACCATAGATGTGACCCATGAGGTACTAAAATTTATTCCACTGTCAGGATAAGTCGTCTACTTAAATTATCATTTCTAATACAACTTATATAACAATATATGACATTTTAAATAAATTTTTGCTTCGGCAGACTGTTTTATTTAAAGTTCACTTTTCACATTCTGTGCTTAATTCTCGACAAATGGTAACGGAGCGGAACTTTTTATGGCAATTTTTTAGGTAATTTTGATGTTATGAGCAGATTTTTAAGACAACATCATAAATATTTTAATGTTTTTTTGTTCATTTGATCACTGGTAATGATTAGCTGGAGTGATTTTTATTTTGTTATTTGGCCAAAAAAAATACAGTCAACTTTACGTTGATTAGATTCCCTATTTTTCTTTCGGTAACGGAGTGGAACACCTTAACAAAATTTAAAATGTTATGGAATTATTTAAATCATTCGTATTGTAATTTCTTTTATATTTATTTTATAAACATTAATACCAAGAACATATTGGCATGTCAAACTACGCAGTAGGAAGCCGTCTACTATATATAAATAGCTCATAATGTGTTTTGGTAAAGGAGTAACGGAGTGGACAAACATTTTCGTAGGGCTATTTTCTTTCTGCTAAAAACTTCATAATTTTACATATTAGTGCAAAACCAAATATATATTAGTGAAATAGAAATATTGAAGATTTGCTCCCAAAAAACTCAATGTAATTTGCAAAAAAATTTTTTGGGCTTCTTCAATTAGTGAATGTGACATATTACCGGAAAATGACTCATCAATGTTCATAGGCTGTTTCAAAGCTGTTGTAATCTTTTAATTTAAATCCTGTATGTATCTAGATGTTTGCCTATGGCAGCAACGAGTTTAGAGTGCATTGCTAACAATTCCTATTGAACATTTTGTGTCGTGGTATATAGGACACACACAGACATTTGAGGGATAGAGACAGAGAGAGAGACAGAGTGAAAGGGAGACAGACAGACAGTCAGAGAGACGGAGAGTCAGATAGACAGACAGATAGACAGACAGGCAGACAGACAGACAGATAGACAGACACAGAGATGGGAAGACAGACATGCAGAGAGGAATGACAGAGTGACGCGTAGGCGTGTTTGGAATGCACTAGTGTTTACACTAGACAGGGGAATGGCACCTGTGGTCAAGCCACATAGGGTGCTCGTATTCGTGCATGTACAAAATATGCAGACCAAACGACGCCGACCGGAAGGGCATTTAAGAGTAACATTAAGACTGTAAAGTCGCTCAGTCTGTCGGTCGTGTTCAGTGGTCGGAGTCGCTGGTCGAAGGTCGTGCAGCCGATTAAACCACTCGTCAACACCCGAGTCTTCATCTTTTTCCGTTGGTCGGCAACACCCGAATCTCGGGCGACCAACGCAGACACTACAATTTTATATTTAGAGGATTGCGATTGATCAATAACGAAATAATGACTGTGGAGAATGTTGCACAAGCATTATGATTTTCAAATGCATAAATTAATTCTGAACCTCCTAAATACCAGATGAACTACCGGTACCCAAACAATTCGGGCAAATGCTATTACTCATTTTCACGACATTGTTAACAAGATTTGTTGATGTTGACTGTAGTGCCACTGAACCTTCAATATAACCAGATATGCCAACTGTCGAGCAATGTTGACTTTGCAAAATTTAAGATGTATGAAGTTAACAAGGATGCCAAGCAACCTTATGTTTACGCAAATGCGGCAGCATTGCTTTTGAGGTGTTTCTAAAATTCGCTTTATAAAAGTCTTGATAAATACATACACACATACAACGATTTTGAAGCGCGTTCCTTAAAATTTCTACTGAACAATTAGGCCTACTTTTAAGATAGATATCATTTATATTTAGAGGATTGTTATTGAAGAAGAATTAAACAACATAATAACCGTTGTACGTCTGTCTGTCTGTCTGTCTGTCTGTCTGTCTGTCCGTCCCGTAACAAACACTATTGTGACGTCACTATACTGCCGCCTTGGCGACGGTTGTCTTGACGACGGCTATATGCCTATAATATGACGTTATTGTTATCACTGCAATAATAATTGTGTTTTATATACCGTGATTTTTCACGGGTTACAGCTAGTGAAATAATAACGTTGGTCTATTTGTAAACTTGCTCCAACACTACCGTCTACACTTTAGGCCGCTATAGGCCTACTTAATGTTGTCGATGGTCGGTTGATGGCCGTAGCCTCTCGAGTGTTGCCTGGGTCATGGAATTATCACGTCGACTAGGTCACTAGAATGCTCTGACGTTTCAAAGAAAGGTTCTTCAGCGGGAATAGTTCCAAGGACGTCATTTAAGCTTTTTCCAGAAGGGAGAAAAAATTGGTGAGAAAAAGTTTTCTTTTCGTACACTTTGCCCCCCCCCCACTCTTAAAGGTGAGGATCTTGTTCCCCTCGACCCATCAGGATCGCTGCCCATACTCGTACTTAGTCTACATTTGCAAAACTGTAAGCCATTGATGCAAATGAGTCTTTTTCCTTTTTTACCCCTTTCTTCTTCCTCTTTTTCTTTTTTACATCTTTTTTCTTTTTTTTTTAAATCAGGGAGGAAAATGCCCCCTTACTCCCCCAAATGACATTTCTGGATAGTTCGCTTAACAAGGGCAGCAAGGAAGTTCTCAAGAGGTTTAATGAAAGTCGAAAGACGTTACTATCCGAAGTTCGAACGATTCGAACTCCACACGGCAGCTGCAATTCGTCGCTGCGACGGTAGTTCGAGCGCCGTTTCACCGTTTGAACGCGCCCTTGTCGTCCACGACGACGGAAGGCGCCACCAACTCGTCTCTCCTTTCCAGGTTCAACCAACCGATACCAACGTTTCTGTGACGGGAGACGTAGTTTTAACAACTCCGCGTCTCCAGACGCTGTCCACTGTTTTTTCCGAGTTGCTTTTAGGACTTAATTGGAAAAGCGAACGGCCATCGACACGGGTACAAAGACTTGAAATGTAATTACCTTTGACGCTATTCTTGGTATATGTAAGTGTACCCGAGTACATTTTTACAGTACTTTTATTCGTACCTGTATCTTATCTTATCTTACCTTATTTCATCTTATCTTATCTGAACATTTATAAAGCACTTCTCTCACCAGGGCTATACAGAAACGCTCTCAACGTGACAGGTCCGTAAACAAGTATCTTTGGTATCGGAGACCAAATCACTGGCACTTTTCATGTGTGAAAAAGTTCTTAAATGGAAACAAATGGCAAATGAACAAGACAGACATGGTCTTAATTCGCTGCCACTTCAAGTTTCTTTGGTTGTGGTGGAACAGATGTACAAACATCTAAATCTGGCATGCTATTCAGGAATACGGCTACAGCAAACCGAAACTGCAACATGGTGTAGTCCTTCTTCACGAAAATTCTATGATCTTTGGTCACTACAACACAGGACCTTCGGAAAAGTCAAACACCCTATCATCACAATTAACAACATATTTGAATATCAAAATCCATGGCAATTTTGATGAATGCGATTGTTTGGATATCTGTAAATGCAGCAAATTGTTTTCCACAAACTCTATACGCCAGCGCTTAGAGCCTTAGAGCATTCAGTGTGCCTTCAGCTAACCAAAGTCTTTCTGAAGACACGCACAACTGTTTAATTGCCACAGTCAAGTTGGCTCAGAAATTCAGGTGTGTACACTGTCTTGTCCACCGCAGATCGGCATGTCATTCCGTTCAAGTTATGAATACGCAATTATTCATACAGCATTTGAACTTACAGCATATGAACGCGTTGAACGTGCGTTTTGTTTTGCCGGTTTAATATTAAAACGGCATCAATCAAATATGAGTGACAAGATGCTCACATCGCTAATATTTCTAAAGAGCAATTCTAAATGAGTGCATGCATGTGTCTTAGTGAAAATAAATCGTTGATATAACTTTACTGTTAAAGAAATAAATATCCTTGTTCTTGCGATAGTCTCGTGCACTTGTATTATAACTTCATGTACTCGTATACAAAAGTACTTGTACTTGAGGCCTAAGTACTTGATACCTCTCTGCTAATTACTGCATGTATTCAGTTTGGAAACATTTCAAACGTTTCTGTTATTAAAGACAGTAAATAACAGTATGTCGTTTATATAGTTTTGATGCGTAGACAATCCTCTCTCTCCCTTATTTTGGCACAGGTCATAACTCATCGTCCTAAAGAATCGGTTGCAGGGTTGAAATTGCTAAAGAACTGAATTGTTGCCTCACATTCGCTGCTTACAACATTATCACACGAATGTGCAATATTCATATTTTACAATGTGCAACTGAATATAATTAATCAACCTATATATTCGGAGTTTATAGATTTTAATACCTTACCACAGTCATCTTTCTGTAAAACACGAGGTTGCGGTTGGTTTAGCTCGCGATTGAGCACAACAGCCCTTGCTAATCCTCTCTGAGTAGTGTTGTCTTTAATTGTTGGGTTTTGAGCTCGGATTCTTTGCCGTTGCCTAGCTTTGTTTAATAGGCAGCGTGGAGCTAAATGGCGGATAAGTAGTGATTCCCTACAATGGCTCTTTAATTATGGATTTGAATACGATAGCAGCGTCTCTGTAGTCAAGCCTCAAGTGGAGCATTTGCAGTTTGCTGCCATTCTCAATGCTTCAGAACAATCACAACAATTGTTCTCACTATGACTTTCAGCCGCTAAATGTCACGATGCTAACTATGCACTGTAACTTTCATTGTCACTGTGATCGCCAGCCAGCAAGGTATTTAGAAGAAAGTGGAAAATCATGGGTGGGATGTCACTGAGTAAGGGAGTTGACCGTTCTAGCATGCGTATTTCTTCTAACACTGGCGCTTATTTAAACAGAGAGCAGCGCTGTTGTCAGGTGTTTCAGAAGTACTAGGCCTATATATCCCATGTCTATGGCAGATAGGGCCTATATATACAATAAAAAACGCAGAAGCAATGAAGATAGTGTAGGAGTTAAGGTGAAAGCTTCACAATATGAATAATAACTTAGATGTGAAGTTATGCCAATAAGACAGTGTTTCCAAAACTAGATTCCGCCGCACCCAGAGCTGCACTTTTTAGGTACCGCGGCTGGATAATGTGTGTAGCCTTTATTGTAAAAAATGTGAAAAATGAAAGACTTCTGATTATCACTAATGACATAGGGCTATGACCAGAGGCGTAACTTTGGTCTAGAAAGTGGGGTATCAATTTTCATGAACAACACTTATATTCTGTTTTTCGTCTTGAAGGATCAAAGATAGGCCAACCGCGGGAAAGATACTGAAATACGTGTCCGGAGGAGCAAGTATATATAGTCCTACTCCTACATAAGATGGACAAGACCAGACGAGCTGAACGTTGACTCATTCGGACTGTGTTAATGAAAACCAGTCATCTTTTAATTCTACTTATACAGCACCCTTAACATTTCTCTTAAAATTTCTCCGAAGCACTCAAAATTTAATATAGTCACTCATTTTAACCAGTTATCATCACATTGACACAACGTTTTGAACCCGTGACAGTTACGCTCCTCTTTTAGCTGCTGTCACGGGATGGAAGATTGTGCCAACCTATGGAAATGCAGTCTTGTTGTCCTCGAGACCAAGGTCTTGGTCTCGAGTGCACTCGAGTTCGTTTTTAAAAGTCTTGGTCTTGGTCTTGGTCTTGAGGTTCAAGGTCTTGGTCTTGGTCTTGGTCTTGAGGTTCAAGGTCTTGGTCTTGGTCTTGAGGCTCAAAGTCTTGGTCTTGGTCTCGCAAGACCAAGACCAAGACCGGCTGTCAATATGAACAGTCATTTAACAAAACGCAAGGATTTTAAAAATTTCTCAAATAATTACTAATACAATTACTTTAGTATATACACGGTGTGAATGAGGCTTTACTGTTGTGTTGGACAATTGTTTTGACTTCCGGTTATTTACCATAGAATGATTTCAAAATAGACTCACGGATGTGTACATTTACATCCAGTGCTTGAAAAGCTGCTCTGTGTGCCAGTGAATTCAGCACTGTAGAACGTATTTTTCACATGGCACAATTTTTATGACGACCCACAGGTCACGTCTTGGTCCGAAAATTCTGAGCGTATTGGTTTTTATAAAATGCAACAGGCATTTGGAATAACATTTCGTGTGAAGGACTTTGTAAATACGAATTCGAAATTCTCCGCAGTCTGCATTTGGAGTTGTTTTGTTTGAATAAGTAGATAGAAAGAACGGCAGCTAGCGATTTTGACCAATACAGGGTTCGAATCGCGACCTAGTAGGTTGAAAAACGATTACTGACCTTAGCAATGGATGACAAATCAGCTTCGTGCACAAACCTATAAACGTGGGTCAAAATAGAATCAACCGATGACTTCGTACACGCTAATTCTACGTGTACATATAAAATGTATGAAAATATTTTCTTAAAACAGCTTAAAGGAACACCATCCCAATATAAAATGGAATACTCGAAGAAAACTGTTATCGAATTAAGAAAACTCGCCAAGCAGAGCGGCTTGGTTGGATATACGAGACTGCGGAAAGCGGAGTTGATTGCTAAAATTGAAGCTAACGAGGCTCAAACGCTAATTCCCGCACATTTTGCACCTTTGCAGGTTGAAACCCCACCCTCAACAGCACGAAAAGTATACGACAAAACTATGTCAGCGATTAAGACATGTGCTAAGGTGATCGAAAGGAACATACCTAAGCAACCGATGAAAATCGTATAGGAGAACTTTGGGGGTAATGAAAACAAAAATTACTTCATATTTTAGGAAGATAATTAATAAACCAAAGTTTGAAATTCATCAAACGGCTTCGGCCATCAAGGGCTTCACGAAACAATACACGGTAGAGGGAGCTAAGGGCATCGATGCCACATCTTTTCTTAACACCGTTCGAGCACAGACGATCGACTTGTTGTTAAAAAATCGTCAGACTAAAGTCAACTTTGTCCTTTCCTGCACAATGGAGCGCGTTGACATGAAGACTGGAGAAGTGGATGCTAAAGATTTTCCATTCGTTTCAAGGACTGTGGTGATTCTAGACTCCACCGATGTAAACGAAATTTATAACAACGCGAAAGATAAAATTATTGAGTCGATGGCTACCTTCCAGATGCGCGGTAGTAGGCCTAACTGGAGACTCAGAGCGGTTCAAAAATTAGAAATCAACACGGTTGTTTATAAACCGCTGAAAGGTAGTTCTTACATTCCACTACCGAAATGTTTGGCGAGTAAAAAGGGAATCATTAATATGAAGAACGAAGACGAAGAATGTTTCAAGTGGTGCGTGACGAGAGCATTAAACCCTGTTGTGAGAGATTCGGAAAACATTACGAAAGTCTTAATCAAGCAGTCTGAGGAACTTAATTGGTCCGGTATCGAATTCCCAGTAGCAGCGGATGCTAACGTGATAAGTAAGTTTGAGAGGAATAATAATGTTAGTATTAATGTTTTTGGTTATGAGAAAGATGTTAACCTGTTCCCATTATATTTATCAAAGCACGAGAACGATCGGTGTGTAGATCTATTACTCTTTTCTGATGGAGAAAAGAAGCATTATTGTTGGATAAAGAACTTTAACAGATTGATGTCGACACGAACGGAACATAACCATAATTCGATGTACTATTGCAAAAGATGTTTAACCGGTTATACACGAATAGAATACCTTACTAGACACACCGCGTACTGTTCCCAACACGAAGCTCAAAAGATAGAACTCCCGGAACCGGGAACTATGTTGAGTTTTAAAAATTATTATAGAAAGATGAGGGTCCCCTTTGTAGTTTACGCCGATTTCGAAAGTTTTATTAAACCTATAGACACCTGTCAACCAGATCCCAACACGTCCTACACCAACAAATACCAAAAACACGTTCCAAGTTCTTTCTGTTATTACATAAAATGTTTCGACGATGACTTATATTCGAAAGCCCCGGTAATGTTCACGGCGAAGAACGAAGGCGATGATGTATCGCAGATATTTATAGACACTCTTATAGACGATATAAAAGATATTTACAAGCGATTTAAATTTCCAAAAGACATGATATTCGGGAAGGAAGACAAGGAGCTATACGACTCGGCTACTGTTTGCCACATTTGCGAAGGCGAACTAGGCGATGATCGAGTTCGAGACCGCTGTCATTTAACCGGAAAATATAGTGGGGCCGCTCATACAATTTGTAATCTACGTTATAGAGTCCCTAAGTTTATCCCGGTACTGCTACATAATTTATCCGGATACGACAGTCATTTATTCGTAAAGAAACTACGAGGCGATGATAACGAAAAGATTAACTGCATTCCTTGTAACGAAGAAAAGTACATCTCATTTAGCAGAGAAGTTGTAGTTGATAAGTTTGTGGGTAAAGAAGACAAGGAAGTAGAGGTTAAACGTGAATTACGTTTCATCGATAGTTTTCGATTTATGGCTTCGAGTCTCGACGCTTTATCGAGGAACCTAAGCAAAGACCAGTGTAAAAATATAAGCAAGCACTACTCTGGTAATCAGCTCGATCTCTTGTTTAGAAAAGGAGCGTATCCTTACGATTACGTCCATGCTATCGATCGACTGAACGAAACAGAACTACCACCAAAGTCGGCATTCTATTCGAGACTTAACGACTCGGACATTAGCGATGAAGACTACAACCATGCACGGGCGGTATGGAATGAATTCGGATTTAAAACGTTTAGAGAATACCACGATTTATATAACCTGTCCGATGTTCTCCTGCTCGCCGACGTGTTTGAGAATTTTAGAGACGTGTGCTGTGAGAACTATGGTCTAGACCCCGCTTGGTATTATACTTCTCCAGGGCTTGCTTGGAACGCCGCATTAAAGTTGACTGGAGTAGAGTTGGAGTTGTTGAGCGATTACGATATGATACTAATGGTTAAACACGGGATAAGAGGCGGTGTTAGTACAATTTCACATCGTTATGGGCAGGCGAACAATAAGTACATACCCTCGTTTGATGACAGGAAGCCTTCATCATTTATAACCTATTTAGACGCTAACAATTTGTATGGAGGAGCGATGTGCAAGAATCTACCAACCCACGGGTTCCAGTGGATGGGTAATGACGAGCTAAACGACTGGAGATCAACGCCGAGTATATTAGAAGTGGACCTGGAATACCGAAGAGATTTGCACGATCTTCACAACGACTATCCTCTTGCCCCTGAGAATATTACACCCGAATCTTCAACTGTGTCTAAACTCATTCCAAACCTGAACGATAAAGTAAAGTACATAGTCCATTACGAAAATCTAAAGCTGTATGAAAGCCTAGGTTTGAAGATAACCAAAATTCATCGTGGAATTAAGTTTGAAGAAAGTGCCTGGCTGAAAACCTATATCGATCTAAATACCAGCCTGAGGACCAGAGCCACCAACGATTTCGAGAAAGACTTTTTCAAACTAATGAATAATAGTGTGTTTGGGAAGACGTGTGAAAATATAGAATCTCGAGTAGACATAAAACTAGTTTCCAGCGAAAAGCAAGCTATAAAACTAGCGGTGAAAACGAGCTACGACACTCGAACTATTTTTGATGAAAATCTAATCGCCATTCATATGAAACGCACGAAACTATATTACAACAAGCCTATATATCTCGGTATGTGTATTTTAGACTTGAGCAAGACGATTATGTATGAATTTCATTATAATTACATCAAGAAAAAGTATGAAGATAGAGCAAAGTTACTTTTTACGGATACGGATTCTCTAGCTTATGAAATAAAGACCGAAGACTTCTACGCCGATATAGCGCCTGACATTAGAAGTAGGTTCGACACTAGCGACTATCCTAAGAACCATCCATCAGGTATAGAAACCGGAGTGAATAAGAAAGTTATCGGTATGTTCAAAGACGAGGCAGCGGGTAAACAGATCGAAGAATTCGTAGGTTTGCGGGCGAAGTTGTACTCGTACAAGATGGCTGGTGTAGACCACAAGAAATGTAAAGGCGTTAAGAAGAACGTCGTCAAGAAATCTATCACTCACGAAGATTTTAAAGACTGCCTGTTCACCAAACGAGAACAATCGAGAAAGATGAATGTCATTCGATCGTATCATCATGACATTTACACCGAAGAAGTAAATAAAGTCGCGCTGTCGGCCGACGATGACAAACGAGTGATTCAGCAAGATGGCATCCACACTTTAGCCTACGGACATTATTCTCTAATATAAAATGAGCGTTAAACAAATCGATGTCGAAGGCTTAGTTCTTCCAAATCATCCGTTAACGAATTTTGAATTATTGGATGCTGCGAAGAAACTGAATATTCCGAATTTTAGAGGCGTGTTCTTACGAGACACCCTACCGAAAAAACCTATAGGAGAGCGTTGACACTACGATTTGTTGGAAAATGAGTGGTTTTATCTGAAGTATATGTGCAAAGCATGTAAAATGTTGCATTTTGGAGAGTTAAGGTGGTGAAATTGATGTGACAGAAGCAACTTCAATATGTGTGAGACTTTGTGTATTTTCGTTCTCAAGGGTTTTTCAAATACATGCTAAAAGACATGAGCTGCGTATTACAAGTTGCTTTATTTGAGTAATACAGTTTCACAATTTCTATGTCGAGTCACCAAAGTTTCTTTGACAGGCTCTTGCAGCATATGAAAATCTATGCTCTATGCGCAGACTTGTCAGATTTGTAGAACATAATACTAGGAAAAATTTGTCTCATCATTATAGTTCCACAAACGCCCAATTTACTTCAATGTTTAAAAATTTCAATGTTTAAACATTTCAACTTGAAAATTTTCAGTTTGAAAATTTTCAGCTTGAAAATTTTCAATTTGAAAATTTTCAGTTTGAAAATTTTCAATTTGAGAAATTTCAGTTTGAAAAATTTCAATTTGAGAAATTTCAGTTTGAAAAATTTCAGTTTGAGAAATTTCAGTTTGAAAAATTTAGGTTTGAGAAATTTCAGTTTGAAGATTTTCAGTTTGAGAAATTCCAGTTTGAGAAATTTCAGTTTGACAAATTGCAGTTTGAGAAATTTCAATTTGAGAAGTTTCAGTTTGAAAAATTTCAGCTTGAAAAATTTCAGTTTGAGAAATTTCAGTTTGCAAAATTTCAGTTTGAAAATTTTCAGTTTGAAAAATTGCAGTTTGAGAAATTTTAGTTTGAGAAATTTCAGTTTGAAAAATTGCAGTTTGAGAAATTTCAGTTTGAAAAATTTCAGTTTGAGAAATTTCAGTTTGAGAGATTTCAGTTTGAAAAATTTCAGTTTGAAAAATTTCAGTTTGAGAAATTTCAGTTTGAGAGATTTCAGTTTGAAAAATTTCAGTTTGAGAGATTTCAGTTTGAAAAATTTCAATTTTGAGAAGTTTCAGTTTGAAAAATTTCAGCTTGAAAATTTTCAGTTTGAAAATTTTGAAGTTGAAAAAAATGTTCGTTTCAAAAATTTCTGTTTGAGAAATTTCAAGTTGAAAATTTTCAGTCTGAAAATTTTCAGTTGCAAAATTTTCATTATGAAAATTTTCTTTTTGAAAATTTTCAGTTTGAAAATTTTCGACATGAAAAATTTATAAAATTTCTGAATAGTAATTTGTAATTTTATAAATTTTTCAAGTCGAAAATTTTAGCTTGAAAATTTTAATTTTGAAACATTTCAGCTTGAAAATTTTCAGTTTGAAAATTTTCAAGTTGAAAAAAAAAATGTTCGTTTCAAAAATTTCTGTTTGAGAAATTTCAAGTTGAAAATTTTCAGTTTGAAAATTTTCAGTTGCGAAATTTTCATTATGAAAATTTTCTTTTTGAAAATTTTCAGTTTGAAAATTTTCGACATGAAAAATTTATAAAATTTCTGAATAGTAATTTGTAATTTTATAAATTTTTCAAGCTGAAATTTTTCAAACTGAAACTTCTCAAATTGAAATTTCTCAAACTGCAATTTGTCAAACTGAAATTTCTCAAACTGAAATTTCTCAAACTGAAAATCTTCAAACTGAAATTTCTCAAACCTAAATTTTTCAAACTGAAATTTCTCAAACTGAAATTTTTCAAACTGAAATTTCTCAAATTGAAATTTTTCTAACTGAAATTTCTCAAATTGAAATTTTTCAAACTGAAAATTTTCAAATTGAAAACTGAAAATTTTCAAGCTGAAATTTTTAAACATTGAAATTTTTAAACATTGAAGTAAATTGGGCGTTTGTGGAACTATAATGATGAGACAAATTTTTCCTAGTATTATGTTCTACAAATCTGACAAGTCTGCGCATAGAGCATAGATTTTCATATGCTGCAAGAGCCTGTCAAAGAAACTTTGGTGACTCGACATAGAAATTGTGAAACTGTATTACTCAAATAAAGCAACTTGTAATACGCAGCTCATGTCTTTTAGCATGTATTTGAAAAACCCTTGAGAACGAAAATACACAAAGTCTCACACATATTGAAGTTGCTTCTGTCACATCAATTTCACCACCTTAACTCTCCAAAATGCAACATTTTACATGCTTTGCACATATACTTCAGATAAAACCACTCATTTTCCAACAAATCGTAGTGTCAACGCTCTCCTATAACTATCACATCTAGCAGTTCCATCTTCTGAAATTTCTTAAAATTGCACCATTTAACAGACTTTGCAAATGTCTTTTAATCAAAAGCACTCGTTTTCAGTACAAATTACACCAGCGTGCTTTGTTCCATCCAGCTAGAATTGCCATACATAACAGTTTCACCATTCACAGTCTCTAAAAATGTTCAGTTTAGGTGCTTTTTACATACGCTTCAATATGAAACATGTCTTTTCCAACAAAAATTCATCGATGTGCTACACTTCATGTAGTACAAACTCTTGTTAGAACTATGTTACACACCAATTCCATCACTCGAACTTTTCAAAATATATCATTTTAAGTGCTTTGCAAATGTGCTTCAATCGAAAAAATGCCTTTTCCTACAAATTGCATGTGTACAATTCACCTCTATGAATAAACTTCAACTAGAAATACTATACCTAGCATTTCCAACTCCCGATTTCTCTAAAATGCACCATGTTTTCCAATTGAAAAGGCTCTTTTCGCTCAAATAACTACAAAGTGTTTCACATTACTCCAAATAGAACTTTCATACACATCTGTTCCATTACCCAAAATCTGTAGAAGATGCACATTTTCACTTTCTTTTCAAATACATTTAAGTCAAAACCTTTAAGTTTCAACAAATTCCATGTTCTGGCTTCACACAACATCATGTAGAAATATCACATGTATTAGTTTCACCATCCAAACGACGCAAAATGTATCATTTTACAGACTTTGCATATACGCTTCAATCGGAAACCTACCTTTCACACAAATCCGTCGCCACTGCCACAGCTGCATTTGCTGCTGCCACTGCCGCCGTTGCCTCTGCAAACTCCGCCGCCGCCGCTGTCTCCACCCCTGCAGCTGCTAGCGCTCCCAGCGCTCCTCAGCTTTATCTAAACCTTTCCATGCTAATATTTCACGTTTCTGTATAAGTCGATCAGCTAAAACACTAAAATCAGGGTGCAAATATTTCATTGAAACGAAGAAAGTTGTAATTTTAGTACAGAAATCACCATCACAAGCACTCATGCAACTTAAAAGCTCACATTTTACTATGCAAACTTTCATGTTAGCTCTCCTCGCACCCTAAAAGACATAAGTTTCTCTCCTAGTATGCGTCTCTGCATTCCAAAAATTGTAATTTTGCTACATAAACTCTCTTCTCAGCAAGCTTTACAGCGCAAGAGATACCTGTTTGCACTGTCCTGCGCATCCAAAAGCTCACATTTTACTATGCAAACCTTCATGTTAGCTCTCCTCGCACCATAAAAGACATAAGTTTCTCTCCTCATATGCGTTTCTGCATTCCAAAAATTGTAATTTGGCTACATAAACTCTTTTCACAGCAGGCTTTACACCACAAGAGATGCCTGTTTGCACTGTCCTGCACATCTTTGTAGCATAAATGATCTCATTTTAGCTTGTAAGCTCTCACATACTACATCTTCGCACGCTAAAAGTCGACATTTTACTGTAGAAATCCTTCATGCAACTTGCAAGTCCTAAGTTTTATAAGTAAACTCTCAATCCAACTGCATATGCAAACGCGAAAGACTTCAGCCTCCTACACAAGCCTTCAACGCATGCATCTTTGTGTCACAAACTTGTCATTTAGCATGTAAGCTCTCATGTTCTGCGTCTTCGCATGCTAAAAGTGGTCATTTTACTGTGGAAATCAGCATTCCATTTGTCTGCACAATGTGGAAAGACTTAATCTTAGCAGCACTACATACACCTAAATGTATAATTTTACTGTAGGAATGTCCACTCAAGCTGTCTTTCTACCCTATGAGTAACAATTTTATAATGAAAACCTTGGTCTCATACTTTTTTGCATCTAAAGAAAGACAAAATTTTATAATGTAAACCAGCTTTTCAATCTAAAAACCTTCGTCTCAACCATTTTATGAACTTAAAATTTGCCAAGTTACTGTTGTAAAAACCCTCGCTGCAGCCGTCTTTACAAAGTAGAATGTTGTAATTCTACTAGTATGCAAGTCGTCATCGCGTGCAGGTCTTCAACTTAAACGTTACCATTTTAGTTTAGAACCAAACATTCTCGTGTCTTTCCACCATAGAAAGTTGGACTTTTACTCTGAAAGTATGCACTTCAACCGTCTTCCCAAATAAAAATTCGTAAGCGTCCTACTAAAACTCTCATTCCTCATGTCTTTGAAACCTTAAAAGTCTTAAGTTTAACGTCCAAATCTTCACTGTGCACGTCTCAGTAAACTAAGTTTTTCAAATTTTTACTGCACAGGTTGGTATTTCATACATGTTCAGAGTTGAGAAATCAGAATTTAGTGTGTCAGATTCAAACTGTACGATGTTTGATTCTAAGAGTTGTAACTGAACCATACAGTTCATAGCTCCCATGCAATCTAAAATTCATAAGTTTCCTACACCACATGTCTTTGAAAACTTATAAGTCTTCAAATTAGCGTACAAATGTTCCTCGCTGGTGTCTTTTTTCAACAAGTTGCATGAAATTCTACAGCGAAAGTCAGTATTTCATGCAACTTAGGACTCGAAACTTGAGAATTTAGTGTACAAGACTTCAAACTATGCAATGTTTCACCATAAGATTTGTAATTCTGATGTATTTCAAACAATTACCATACAAAGTCTTCTCCATGCATTACCATTACACAGGTTCCTGCTATTATTTCAAGTTTTTGTATAAGGCCATCAGCTAAAACACCCAAATCAGCGCACACATATTTCGTTGAAACGAAGAAAGTTGTAATTTTAGTGTAGAAATGATCATAGAATGCATTCGTGCAATTCGAATGCTCACATTTTACTGTGCAAACCTTCATGCTAGCACCCTAAAAGACATACGTTTCTCTACTCTGCATTCTCAAAACTTGTAATTTTGCTACATAAACTCTCTCTTCCCAGCAGTTCTTAGGCTTCAAGAGATGCCAGTTTGCAATGTTTTGCGCATCTTTGTAACATATCCGTTGTCAGTTTAGCTTGTAAGCTCACACATCATGCATCATTACACGCTATAAGTCGACATTTTACTGTAGAAATCCCTCATGCAAATTGGAAGTCCTAAGTTTTATAACTCTGCTCTAAATCCAAATGAATATGCAAACTTGAAAGATGCTAGCATGCTAATTGGTAATAATAATATTCTAGTTGGAATGATTGCTTGAACATGAGTTGTGTGCGTGGCCAAGCATGGGTCTAGTTCCATTGTCTTTTTGGATAAACACCTCTTAGAGCCCTTCTGTGGAATGCAAGATGTGTCTAAAGTGCAGAGTTCATTTCAGATAACAGAGTTCAAAAACGTGTGTGTATGTGTGTGTGTTTGGTTTGATGTGTGTGTGTGTATGTTTGGTTTTGGTGTTTGTGTGTGTGTGTGTTTGTGTGTTTGTGTGTGTGTGTATTTGCAATGATGTTTGTGTGTGTGTGTGTGTGTGTATGTGTGTGTGTGTGTGTGTGTGTGTGTGTGTGTGTGTGTGTGTGTGTGTGTGTGTGTGTGTGTATTTGCAATGATGTTTGTGTGTGTGTGTGTGTGTGTGTGTGTGTATTTGCAATGGTGTGTGTGTTTGTGTTCATAATTCATAATTCATAATTATAAGTCATAATTATAATTCAAATGTATAGCTGTATTGTGAAATGCGTGGGTGCGTTGTCAGCTGTAGTCTGATGTCATTGGATGCGCTGTCAGCCGTAGTCTGATGGTGGGTGCGCTGTCAGCCGTAGTCTGATGTCTTTGGCTGCGCTGTCAGCCGTAGTCTGATGTCTTTGGCTGCGTTGTCAGCCGTAGTCTGATGTCTTTGGCTGCGTTGTCAGCCGTAGTCTGATGTCTTTGGCTGCGTTGTCAGCCGTAGTCTGATGTCTTTGGCTGCGTTGTCAGAAGTAGTATATCAACTACTTGCCGTACTGGTGTATTAGCATGCCTTAATGGCTCGGCCTCCACATTATGAGACGCCATGCGTGTATCAATTGAGTTAGCCAGCTCATTATGCTTCAACCACCCATGTTTCTCCTGAGTTAAGATGAAATTAAGACAGCCCATATGGACCAGCTAGGTTTTGATGCTAACGCTGTGTACTTCTCTTCGGGCGATCTACGCGCCGAATAAAATCTTTCACGGAGGTTCAGAGGGTTTATACGAAATTCTTTCAAGTCTTCATAATTATTCAACTGTCCTTGTGACAGACGCGCTGTCAACGTCTTAGCGCGATCGCTTAGATGTGCTCTTACGTCCACATCAACGCTACATGCATCAAACAGTTTCTCCAGATGATCAAAATAACTAGGTATTTCGGCATTATCGTGGAGGAAAATTTCCTATCACCCCCTTCAACGAGTCACTAAAGAGTTTAATCCTACCCACTGGCGAATGTTTAAATCTATGTTCCCTCTCTCCCGATTCTGCCGTTCTCTTTCTAGCCTCATCTGTTCTTCCTTCGCTCCAGCTATCCTCCTCCCGTCTTCTCTCGTTTTCATCTCTCTTCCGTTTCTCCTCCTTCTCCTCATCCTTCCTTCTTTTCTCCCGTCTTTCCTCCTCCTCTCTCTTCCGTTTCTCCTCCTTCTCCTCTCCTTTCTTCTTTTCTTCTGTCTTTCCTCCTCCTTTCTCTTTCGTTTCTCCTCCTTCTCCTCTTCCTTTCTTCTTTTCTCCTGTCTTTCCTCCTCCTCTCTCTTCCGTTTCTCCTCCTACTCCTCCTATCTTTCCTCCTCCTCTCTCTTCCGTTTCTCCTCTTTCTTCTCCTCCTTCCTTCTCTTCTCCTGTCTTTCCTCTTCCTCTCTCTTCCATTCCTCCTCCTCTCTCCTTCGTCTCTCCCGTCTGTCCTCTTCCTTCTTTCTCCTCTCCTGTCTTTCCTCTTCCTCTCTCTTCCCTTCCTTCTTCTCTCTTCTTTGGCTCTCCCGTCTCTCCTCCTCTCTCTTCCGTTCCTCCTTTCTCCTTCGTCTTTCTTGTCTCTCCTCCTCCTCCTTCCTTCACTTCTCCTGTCTTTCCTCTTCCTCTCTTTTCCATTCCTCCTGCTCTCTCCTTCGTCTCTCCTGTCTCTCCTCCTTCTCTCTTTTCCGTTTCTCTTTCTTCTCCTCCTCCTCTTTCCTTCTGTTCTCTTGTATTTTCCCTTCCTCTCTCTGTCTCTCCTGCCTCTCCTACTCCTCTCTCTTCCGTTCCTCCTCCTCTCGTCTGCTATCATCGTCATATTTTTCCTTTTGAGCTCTAGTAATTATTCCTCACGGACTCTCACGTCCGTATCCTTACTGCTTACCTCTTGTGGCTTATCTCGTCCTTGGACTACTAACTCTGCCCATTGTTCTATCAACTGTGCTCGGTCCATGGCGAGCACGGTCGCATCCTCTTCGCCTGCTCTAATTAAGTAAGCTACTAATCGTTCGCTAGCCATCTTTCTGGTGTAAACCTGTTGTTCTGGCGTTAAGCGCTCCATCACCGGAATCGGTTAATCGAAAAGGAATAGGTAGGGATGCCAAAAGCAAGACACCTTGGGGCTGGCTCCAAAAGAAAACGTCCAAAGTACAAAAATCTATACTGCTGAGAAACCCGAAAAAGGTTTCGACCAGATATGGATCTGTCGCTGCCGACTCTCGTCCCAGACTTGCGATCCTGGCCATACGCTTTACGACCAGCCACTAGACAAGACAGTGTCTTACCTTTCCGTGCTGCGTACGTGACGACGTCCTCCGAGGCTCCGATCAGTCCAATCGCCAAGCCGTTAATTTCTCTTCGATCGCCCACTTGTCGTCTGCGGAGATGAGTGATGACCTTCGTCTTCTGGATTCTGCTGCCTCTCGATCCTGTTCACGACGCCATAATGTCAACCGTCATCTCGCCTTACGTGTTTCTTCTCGGCCTAGGTGCTTGACTGATTATCGACTCGGTTGGATTTTTCAGAAGTTTAATAAGACGTTACTATATGTAATTAATTAAAGAAATGAAAGTATGAAAGTTAAAGAAGTGTCTGTTCCTTGTTCTTGTTGACAGCGCCGATCCCTTGTCCTTCTTGCTCAATTCCCCTTCTCTACTTACGCCATGATATGGATCCTCTCAAGTTCATCAACCGAATCCTGAATCGTCTGTCCAGTTGTCGCTTATCTAGCGCCCTCAGCCCTCCCCTCTTGACTGTATGGAGGCAGATCTTAATCGGGTTGTCTCTTCATCGCCGGGTTTGCCGGAAGAGACCCTCTCTCCGCCACTCACGCGAAGGCCTTCATGATGACGAGGCGACCGACAGCACACAGCACGATCCACATGTTGTCTTCCATCTGCAGGGTAGGGGATTCTTTGCCATCCTGTGACACCACGTCGCTCAGCCTCACGGTTGTTGTTGACATGTGCACAGGGGCGTCTATCCCCTCCCTAATTCATTGGAGCAACGTCCCTTTTCCCTCTCTTCTTCCCCCTCCCCGTTCCTTCCCCCTAAAATGGTGGCACACACACTGACAAATCTCCCCCTCTATTTCTTGCATTTGCTCCAAGTTTTCTATGGTGTAGACGCCCCTGCATGAGCAGCCGAGCGTGTAGACTGCTGGATGATGTAATATTCTCAAATCAATTAGGGTCGGTGCGTTTAGGATTCTCAACGCCAACGCCCTCATTCGGACCCAGGTGTGGTGATGTAAGGATCCGCTTCGTCCCTCGGGTGTGAGCGACGACCGGTCTCTGGATACAGTATCGCTACCGTTCGAGTCCCGTACGAGCTGTCAGACTTTAGTCGTGACACACAGCATCAAGCGCTTTCAGCTACATGAGAAGAGGCTAAACAGCATTGAACCTTCATCCTTTCATACTGGTTGAGCATGGAGATTCTCAACTTCTATAACGAACTCTACTTTATTTATTCCAGTGGCACAATTCAAACGTCGAGTGACTTTCGTCAGAGTGGTTCTTAATGACAAACAAAATATTTTGATCCTGAATGTGGCCTGGTTAGCTGCATAAATCTATACGATGGTATTACAAGCTTTGCTGAATAGACTCGGCCAAATTTTTTCGTGGACAGTAACTTTAATTGCTCAGTAATTAGGCTAATTTTCTTATGCTTTTCGCTGTTTAACTCCAGACTATCGGTAGCGATTTTCAAATGCTGTTAGCCATTTTTATGTTAAATTCTAGTGTGTGAGAACTCGGACTTCAGATCCAAGCCTTTGGCATGCACCAGATTTGACCCTTCGTTAAAAAAATGATACTGGGTTGACGGAAACCTTTCTGATCCAATGGCGAAACCATTAAAAAATATTGTTTCCCATTATTATAGACATATCCTCTGTTACCTTTGATAATATATACATGTAGACCTTGCTCAACAATGCAGATCTTAAGGTCCTCAGGCAAAAACAAAAGATATTGAGAACATCACAGGTCGATCAATTTTTAATCTTCGATCCTGTGCATGGTCTTAGAATATCAACAACAGCCTCCAGTCCGGAAAAGTATTTATTGCCCGCTACTGCCTCAAACCCTGCCGGATAAATGTTCCGCAAATTTCCGTGGCATTGTGGACTTGTACAACTTAGGGGCTGCTACGACACTGAAAAAGCGTACAAACTGACACCAGCGCTTTTGTACCCAAAGATCATCGAGAAAACATCTGCGAAACTTGCGACGTCCTTTATATCAGAGTCGACACGCGATGATTTATGCTTCTCTTGAACACACGACGGCAGTCATCATGGACCGAAACTGCAGATTTCTTGGAATTAATAATAATACGGTGGAACATAGTCGATGTTAAGACCTTTACAAAGAGCAAGCATTTACTTCTTATCTGCTTGATCACCTTTGTCTTTAACTTTGTACTCCTTGGTCATTTACAGTCTAAACTCTAAAGCCATCGACTTTGGTTGGTTTCGTCAACTACCTGGGGCCTCTACATGTCCAGGAGACAAGTGCCTGAAGGCGATAGAAAATCCGTGCCTTGTCTTTGTTGAAATTTTTTGGGTTTCTCTTAACGAGATTGATATTGCCATTAAGTCTAATGTGTGAAAGATATCAAATTCAAATAATTCAGCAGAAAACGCTACAGCTGATGCACTGGATGAATCACTGCAATGTCTGAGATGATCATCTTCCAATTATGTAATTGTTATATTTTATGTAAGCGGTGCAATGGCAAGAACGGTGGTAAGCAGTTTACAAGATGTGCCTACTACAGAGGGGAATTGGTCGATCCAGACGCTTCCAACTGGAAGAAGAAACCAACTACGGAGCAAGAAATGTCAATTTATGTTATCAGTAAATTGTTGGCGAGGGTTTGAATAGATCAATTCGTCTTTGCCTTTGAAATCGCAACTCCTAGCCGCAGAATGACAGCGAACACACTGTGTTTGAAAATAATGGATCGTGTTCCTGAATTCATTCTTGTGAACATGCATTTGTCAGTGAAAACTATTGTTTCATAGGCCATGATTTAAAGTCACTTCTTATCCAGCGACTATTTAACTGCTTTGAAAAAATCAGCAACCTGTGAAGCGTAGAAAAAATAGCTAAACTTTCTAGTGCTTTTCGCCAGTAGTAAACGTGACATCTTTCTACGAGAATGTTTTGTCCAGATATATTCATATGGACAAGTGGAAATTTATATAAGGGGCCGTCCATTAATTATGTCAACAAAATAGGGGGGGAGGGGGTTTGAAAAAGTTTGACAGTTGTTGACAAGGGGGGGAGGGGGTTCAAGATAAATTGACGTCAACAATAATTAATTTTTTTAAATTAATTAATTTTTATCAAAAAGCAACCATAGATTCGGTAAGTCTTTATGAGTGATCTATTTCTGTTTTGTTTGTAATTTAATCAAACGCGATATTTTCTTCTTTCGAATTATCTTGTTTATTGTTCCCAGATTAAATGAGAAAATGTGCTACAAATCTCTTAAATGAAATATCCTGGATTCTTTTAGATATCTATGTTCGAAATCTAATATTTTGAGCTTATCTTCAGTGAAAGAACATTTTTCTTTGAATCGGTGGTTAATATTAAATATGAGAACTACCGGTATATGCAGGCTTATTTAAAAATTGTCGATTGAACATATTTATAGTAAATATAATATTCGAGATAACAAATTTGGTTGTTATTGGTTAAGCATGATGTTTGGAGTGGGTGGTTGCACTATATTTACGCTTGGCACAGGGCTATTTCAATGTGACTTCGTTTCTTGGTTACTTAGGAGACCCTCTGAGGCTCTGACTCCGAAGTGAAACATTAAATGCGTCCTCTTTTTTCCTTCTTTCCGTGTCCTTTGGCTACCCATGTATCTGGCAACCCTTCACAGGGTTCATTATAGCTTGCTATGTTCCTGAATTTAACAAATATTAAAGATAAGTTTTAATGTAATATAATTTTGTTAATTTATTATTGTGCTATTTAAACTGAAACAAAACAGTTTTTTTTATTTTTATTTTAGTGGCGGAGGGGGGGGTAAAAAATGTTTGACATAATTTTTTAGGGGGGTTCTTGAAAGTTTGACAGTTGTTGACAAGGGGGGGAGGGGGTCAAAAACTGCCTAAAATCTGTTGACATAATTAATGGACGACCCCTAATATTCTGCTTACTTCTACTGAAATTTGCCACAAATTACTTTACGTCTGCACAGTGTATAGACTATCTAAATTTTTAATCTGATATTCTGGTCTATTGTATTTATTCACGAAATCAATTTGTAGCATCATCCTAAAGCATAGTAATACTGCTGAACTGCTGCAGTAGTCTGCCAACTGAGGTACAGGCTGTTTTCAGCCTCTTGGTGCCGGCCACTATGTAGGTGTTCATAGTTTATCCCAGCAGCGGCTGCCGCCGAAGAAGTCTTTTTGAATGCTTTTCTAGCGGAAGAGTCGTCGAGTAGCAAAATTACGAAAAAAAGAACCCGTCTAGAACCAGCGAGAACCGAAAACATGAGAGACGGAGAGTATCATGGTTAGGAGCATACAGAGGGGCAAGACAGCTAGAGAAAGAGAGAGACAGACACAGACGGACAAGACACAGAGACAGAGACAGACAGACAGCGATATACGGACAGAGACAGATAGAAATATAGAGACAGAGAGGGGGCAGAATAGCTACAGGAAGAGCGAGAGAACACCAGGCCACGCAAGAAGCAGCAAAGAAGGTCGTTAGGCGTCATCAGTGGCTCCTGCGTGAAGAATAAGGCAGGATGGATCATATACGTAGGTCAGGCCAAAAGATCCAGGTTTTAGAGAGAGATAAGTTGAAGATAACGCCTGATTGTCAGAGACCCACTTTTGAAAAAAGAACCATGTTGTTTGGCGTGAACGTGGATAAAGTTAATGCCCAAATTTTAAGTGCAGCAATTTTCAATAGTCGCACACATGACCTTTCAAATGCTGGTGTTCCAATTACATTGCACAGTCTGCATACTACATGTATAGTGCACAATATACGTTATAGGCCTACTGTGTTATTCATGTTATTTAAACAACGCAGCTCAACCATGACCCAGCAGCCGCCGATATTAACTGGCTGCTCCACATATTGTCTGGAAAGTCCGAAGGCCATTTTATCATTCATTTCATTTTCATTTTCAACCGGGCGCAGGAGCTGTGCATACTAACATGCGGTCGAAACTGGTAGGGGTGGGGGTCTGGGCCGTGATAGGGCTAGTGGCGCCTTCCTTGCGCAAGAGGCAAACTCTCAAGATAGACCTAGCTTACATTGCGCTCATAAAAACGAATATATGGGCCGTGGTAGAAGTGGTTTCTCAGAGTTTAATAAGTCTTTAGATAATCCTTATAGCCGCGAAAGTAACACATCATAGGCAGCGAGCCTCTTTTCTTTATAATGTAAATATACGTTGTACACAACAACGGATAAGCTGTCTGTCTTGCCTACAACATATCCAACAATGGCGGAGACTATCCCATTAGAATATGTTGGTGGTGCTTTAGATAGGCCTACGTCTGACAACATAGAAGGAGTAAAGACACTTACACAGAAAGAATATTCGACATATATTGAAACAATAGAAATTCACTCCTTTCTACAACGTACGAACCGAAATGGAGTTCTCTGTTGCCAATGTGGGGCAAAAGAATCAAAAGACATGGTTGAACAAGACAAAAACTGTTTTGGTAATATAAGCAGTATGAAATGCAATAAATGCGGCAAGACAACGCAAGTGAAACCGTGGTGGTTGTTCGATGAGTATCCCGATGTCAAAGATGAAATCTTCCGTTTTCTACAATATCGTAACCCAACTAAAACTCTTTGCTGGAAGGAGAATTGCAAAGCAAATGATCGAGAAGACATTGTGCCTGCAAATCTAGATCGCTTCGGAATTGTCAGTTCGGTGGGATGCATTAAGTGTGGGAAGAAAATGTCGCTTGAAATGAACACAGCGAATTGCCATACGCTAACCGTGATAGAAAAAGCTGATGATCTGAAACATGGTGATGAAATAATGTTTCGTCGTTGGTATGGCATTTCGCATCACGCCATCTGCATCGAAGAAAAAGAACACAAGAAGGAAAATAACAGCGAAAATGTACGAACTCCTTTGTATAAAAATGACACGCATAGGGAAAAGAACAACCCAAAAGAAAGGTCTGGTTCGCATGAAGATAAAATAGAAGTTATTTCACACAAATTTGACAAAGAAGACGCAAGAGTAATAAAAAACAATGAACTGGTGGAAGGGTTCGATGTGTATCGTGTCGATTACGACAATTGCTACCCTCCGAAATGGACAGAAGGGAATGCCAAGAGAGCTGAACAGTTCGCAATGGTCTGTAAAAACAATCAAGATAGAAAACAACGGCCTGATTCAAGTTACGATCCGTTGATGGAGAACTGCGAACATTTCGCTCGACGCTGTAAAACGGGACAGCCCGAGTCAAGACAGGTCCAGGCGTGTTTATTCAACTGCGGTACAAATATTGCGATGTTAGCTCTGAGAGTAGCCATCCTGGCAACATGGTGGATCTCCGAAGCTGCGATAAAAGATAACGAGCTCAAGGACACGTCAACAATGAGTGCTAACACGACTGCGGTAAAAACATACAAACGATACAGTAACGAGCACAAGGACACAACAACGATAAAGCAAACATTATGTTTAACTAGAAAAGACTTGACCAAAATGGAAGTGATTGTAGCAACGACTTTATGCATTCTTTTCTTGACTTTGAAAGTGGTTTTCTCTTCAATTGAAGAATGCAGAAAAATTAGACGATACCAGAAACCTTTAACTGATATACAGAATTCTGATGCAGACATGGAAACGGCCGACAGTAGTGACACAGACGCAATAGGTAAATGTGGCAGATCTTGTTCAAGGTGTTGTTGCATATGTTGTCCATGTAAAGGGTTCCGTTATTTGTGCAAAATGTCGTTCTGTGATGTACCTATTCGCCTTTGCACGGAATTTTATTATGCCATATATTGTGCCGGATGTTCATGCAAGTGCAAGCAATGTTGCGAAGATCCTATTCTGAAGTTTTGTTGCAAACAATACGTCGTTATCACTCTACGTGTTCTTATAAGCGAGGTTATTGTGGTAGGAATTCCTATTGTATTGTTTGCCACATTTGAACTGTACTGTACGTCTTTTCGCATTAAAGACAATTCTCTGATTCGTGCGGCATATGGATTTCTATTCACTTTACCGTTAGTTTGGATTTTATCTTTCATGCATTCATGCATAACCAATATCTTAGGTCGAGCCATTAGCTGGTGTTGCCATCGTCGCTGCTGATGTCGCTGCATTTTCAAAAACCCTTAGCATTTACAGGTGAACTTGGAAATTCTTTAACCAACTTACTCTTAAAACACTGTTGTAAGTTTCTGTTGTAACCCTTCAATTTAAGTCATGTAGGCCATGTATCTAGACATTTACATAAGGCACAGCGATTTTGGAGGGCATTGCTAAGAATTTCAAATGAACATTTAATTTTTAAGATATCATTTAAATTTTAGAAGATTGTGATTTCTCAATAATCAAATAATATCTGGACAGAATTTAACACAAGCATTATGATTTCAGGCATAAATTTATTTTGCACTTCCTAATTACCAGACTAACGACTTAAACAATCCGTGCAACTACAGGACGTTGTTCACCAGAGATTTGTTGATGTTGACAACAGCGCCTCTTAAGCTTCAGCGTAACTAGATATGCCAACTGTCCAGGAATATTGATTTTGCAAAATTTAAGAGTTTGAGGCTAAAGGACGTAAAGCAACCCTATGGTTGTGCATGTCCGTGACCACGTTGGGCATTGTTTTGCCTATATTGCCGTATTCCTGTCCTGCTTAGATATGGTGGCTAGAACTTTATATTCGGACGCTTCTTCTACCATCTATGAGGAAATGCTGGACACTGAGGCTACCGTGTGCTAAGGACTAAATTTCATCGACTGCCGTTGTTTCTCATGCTCGACGCAACGCAGTTCAGTGATTCTGAACATTTTGAATAGGAATTCATCTCTGTGGAAGCACGTCAGTGGTGAAATTTATTTTTAATTTTTGAGCCTAGGTAGCTAAGTGCTAACTGCTTGTTTGCCGGTCCTTTTTTGTTCTTATTTAACATCATTTAGAATGTTAGACCAGCATAGAGGTAGCCTATGATTAGTTTCTTGTGAAAAGGTGTTATGGTCCTATATACAGGGCCTATTGATAGGTAGAATAACAATTTCAATAATGTTAACGACAGAAGATCCTGAGGAACTCCTCCGCAAGGTTAAAGGATGAATTATGACTTTCTAACCAGTAATTTATAAACGTTTGACTATAGCTATTACGTTGACACTTAAACAACCATCTCTGCAAATTGACTTTTATATAAATTTATATCATTGCTTCTTGTCTTGGGCACATATCCGTTATAAGGTAATTAATGCTGACGAACTGAATTTTGTCTCTCTTTTGCTGCTTATAACATTGTCGCACGATTGTGCTGTGTTATTCTATAATTATTTTTTAGGAGTGTATACGGGTTAAAACATTACCACCACCACCTTTTCTGTAAAACACGAGCTTCAGTGCAAGATCTAGCAGAGAAGATCTAAGAACAATGTTCAGATGGTCAAAGAACTAGCTGATGCTCTTTAAACTGGAAAAGTACCCAGTGATGCACACGGGGAAGAGAAACAGGGTCTTCCTATTAAATGGGGGTTAAGACATTGAAAGTAAGCGAAGAAAAAAGGGATTTGTGAGTGATTTTGCAAAAGAGTGTTAAACCTTCAAGACAATATGCCGAAGCATGAAAGAATGCTAACTCAATCTTAGGTATGATAAGATGGACAATAGTCAGTAGAGACAAGGATACAATGTCGAGGTTTTACAAATCACTGGTTAGGTCACAGTTAAAATACTGCATCCAGGTGTGAAATGCATAGACTACCTGAAATGTGACATTGAACAATTACAGAGAGTGCAAAGAAGAGCTAGACAAATGATTTGGGGCTACAAGGATTTGAGCTATGAAGAAAAGTTGAAAAGGTATGAACTAACATCATTAGAGAGAACGAGGAGCAGAGGATACCGAATTGAAGCACACAAGATTTTCACTGGAAAGGAGGCAGTGCGGTGGGAGAGGTTCTTTGCATTAGCACTAGACAAGTCGACTCGGGGACACAGGTATAAGTTATTTAAAAAACCAAAAGGCAGACATTCTTCAGTGCAATATTTTTAGACTTGTGGAGTGTTTTGGATGATAGTACTGTCTCATAGGACACTATCACAGCTTTTAAGAGGAAGCTATAACCGCAACATGGGTATACTTTTGGGCGAAGACTTGAAGATGGCTGATATGTGAACTTCCTTTGAAGGTCCTGCTTCTGTCAGTTGTGTCAGATAAGGGTTATGCGACGCAATCTATTGGCCCGCGATTGAACACAACAATAGGTAAACATGGCAACTTTTGTTCAGAATGTTGTTGCAAATGTTGTCCTAGACAATGTTATGGCTTCCGCTATATTTGCACAATGTTGTGCTGTCGAGTACCGAGTATTCGCCTGTGCAAGGAACTTTATTATGCCGTATATTGTCCAGGATATTCATGCGAGTCGGAGTGCAAGCAATGTTGCGATGACCCGATTATGAAGTTCTGTTGCAGACAATACGTCGTTATCATACTCCGTGTTTTCTTAAGCGAGGTGATTGTGATAGGAATTCATATTTTATTCTTTGCCATCTTTGAACTGTACTGTCAGTGGTCTACCCTTTACACGCAATTCTCTGATTCGTGCGGCATATGGTTTTACCATTAGTTTTGGTTTTATGTTTTGTACATTCATGCATAAACAATACTTTAGGTCGAGCCATTGGCTGTTGCTGCCATCGTTGCTGTTGCAGTTGCTACTGTTGTTGCAGCTTTCCAGACTCTGGAAATTGACAGGAGAACTTGGAAATTTCTTTTGTTTAATCAAATTACTCTGAACCAATGTTGCCAGGTTGTTTCGAAGCTGTTCTAACCCTTCAATTTAAATCAGGTGTTCCCAACCTGGGGTGCCCAAACCCCCAGGGGGTGCGAGGTGGCATTCAAGCGGTGGATAGTATGTTACGATTGTACTATTTTATTTTAACTATTGAAATTGATTTTACTGTTTACAATTTTTTCTAATTGCTTAATTTATATTTGAATTTGATGCAATGAGTTAAAAGCTTATTTTTAGTTCAGTTTGTTCACCCGCAGTACTGCATGAGTGTATGTGGTTCAATCTGTGGTTCAAAATATAGAAATTTGACTTATTCACCCTCAAATGTGATATTACTTTTGTAGGGTTGCGAACATTAATGAAACATTTCCTAGGGGTGCAAAGCATATCTTGACTTTTACACGTGATCGAGAACGCGTTGCTAACAATTTCTGTTGAACATTATTTTTATATTTAGAGAATTGTGATTGATTAACAATTGAAGTAATGAGTTTAGAAAATGTTACATAAGCATTATGATTTCAAATGTGTAATTAATTCTGAACCTCTTAAATACCAGACGAAAGATTTAAACAATTCGTGCAAATCTTTTACACGTCTTGACGACATTGTTAATCAGAGATTTGTTGATGTTGACTTTAGTGCCCCTGAATATCCAATATGACTAGATATGCAAACTTTCCAGCAATGTTGACATTGTAAAATTTAACATGTATGAGGTAAAAAAGGACGTCGAGCAACCTTATGTGTGCTTGTGTCCGTATACAGCCATGTTGGAAGCTGTTTTGCCTATGAATACGAGTTCTTGTCCTCTTGGTTCGAAGGATCGCTGGACGCTGCTTCTTCTTCCATCTGTGAGAGACATCTGGACACTGGGGCTATCATGTTCTGTGGATTAGACTTTACTTGGTTGTTGTTGTTCATCGTCCTCGACGCAACGCAATTCAGGAACTCTGAACATGGTGAATAGGAATGTCTGCGGAGCCCATCAATGGTGATATTTACCCTGCCCACATCTTAATATGCATTAGATGGGACCCATGTGACCTCTCTAAGGTCCTATATTGGAAGATAGGTCCTATATGGGCTCCATTGGCATGCGGGCAGGGTAGAAAAGAACTCCGCCACTGTTCGTACTCTGACAGTGCCAGTCCCAAGCCTGGGTAAAGGAGGCAGGGCGACGCTAAACATCTTTGTTAGCCTATGACACAGCGTCGTTAAGCTGAAACTACTGCGGGCAGGGTAGGCCTAATTGCAATGTCAGTAATGGTAACGACAGAGGATCCCGGGGATCAAGGTCAGCTCCTCCACGGGATCTCAGGCTGAACTCTGTCTTTTCAACCTACAATTTATACGTATTTAACTGCAGTTACCAATTTGACACTAAAAAATAATTTATGTATATTGACTTTCATATAAATATATTATTTTTCTTGTCTTGGGCACATATCCAGGGGCGCCGCCAGGCTTTAAAAAATTGGACGCACACTTTTCCGTCTCCTCCCATCCACGCCCGTCCCCTGTCTGCCACTCGTAGTCATACACTGAAAATGACCCAGAGTGACTCATAAAAGTACAGTATAACACATGCATATGATATCATATGATATTATTTATACATACTGTATGGTAAACCAAAATTACTCAGTGAAATTGTCAAAAAATATCGATGCGATGCCTAATCCTTGTGCGGATTTGATTTAGTGGGTGGACGCACGTGCGTCCAGTGCGTCACGCTGCCGGCGCCCCTGCACATATCGTGTGAAGATTGCTACATGCATTGCAAATGGACACTAGAAAGAAAATTTTCTTAGCATCGTAAAATTTATCTATTTAACCACTATGCTTCCATATCATCAGATCCGGCTTACACTGAGCCCCGGCCTCGGTTCACCGCCTGCAATACCTCTCTTCTCTTTGATGAACGCCAACTTTTCCATCTGCTTGACCGACTGCCACACACCGCTGAAGGCCTAGATAACCTTGCGGCCTGGTTTCTTCGTCTGCTAGCTCCGGTCGTGGCCTCGACTCTGTCTCACCTGATAAACTCGTCAATCCAACAATCCCACGTTCCAACACAGTGGATGATAGCGCTTATTAACCCAGTACCAAAAGTGTCTACTCCTACTTCCTTGTCTGACTTTCGCCCTATTTATGTCGTTCCCATACTATCGAGAATGACTGCAAGAGCGATCGTACACACTTACCTCTATCCAGCCCTTGAATCCATCCCGGCGTCTGAGGATCTGAAGGACCAATATGCGTTCCGGCCAACTGGGTCAACTACAGCAGCCATCATAGCCATCTTACATCACATCACAGATATGCTGCAGACCAATGACTTTGTTGTAGTTATATCAACCGACTACTCCAAGGCTTTCGACACCGTCCGCCACTCCACTCTTACCGAGAAATTGGGAAGACTAGACATCCCAGATCATGTCTTTAACTGGCTAATTGAATACTTCAAAGATAGAGGTCATATTACCAGATACGCCAATAAACTCTCTAAGATTGCACATATTAATGCCAGCGTTGTGCAAGAATCGGTTGTCGGCCCTCTCTCCTACATAACTGGAGTCTCTGATCTACATCTGATCCACAGTTTTAACATACAAGTCAAATATGCTGACGACTCATATTTATTAGTTGGTTCCTTGCACCTTCATACTGCCTTAGAAGAATTTGAACATATCACAGTCTGGGCGGCAAAGAACAACCTCCGCCTCAATGCCTAAAAACTTAGGGAGATTGTCTTCTTCAAAAAGGGAAACAGGAGGAAAGAAACAGTCCCACAGGTCATACCAGGCGCCGAACGGGTCGTTACAATCAAGATCCTTGGCGTAACTCTCTCTTCGGATCTAGGGATGGAAACACATCTGGATAACATATTCGCAACCAGCTCTTCTTCTCTATATGCATTAAGAGTTCTTCGCTCTCACGGTCTCTCGTCTGCGTCCCTCCACGATGTCACCAAGGCGACTGCTATTGCTCGGATCTTTTACGCCTCTCCTGCATGGTGGAGTTTCACCCTCCAGAAGGACAGGGACAGGATTGAAAGTTTAATCAACCGCATGATCCGGTTGGGTTTCCTGCCTGTGGATGCGGCCAACGCGGCACACATGGCCGAGACATCTGATTACAATCTTTTTAAGGCTGTTTGTAATGATCCCAACCATGTCCTTCGGAGCCTGACCCCCACCCCCTCCTCGTAGCACCGGTGGTCATAATCTTCGCACTAGATCTCATAACTTCTCCCTGCCGCACAAAGATGACCGCAACTAGATTTCACGCATCCTTTATAAGAATACTTATTGACAATTTCATGCATAAAACCCTGTACTTTTGGCCCTAGAATTTGTCTTTTATAGTCTTGTTTGTCTAAGTTGCGTCTGTGTCAATTTAATGTTTGAATAAACGAATTTGATTGATTGATTGATTGATTGATTGATTGATTGATTGATTGATTGATTGATTGATTGATTGATTGATTGATTGATTGATTGATTGATTGATTGATTGATTGATTGATTGATTGATTGATTGATTGATTGATTGATTGATTGATTGATTGATTGATTGATTGATTGATTGATTGATTGATTGATTGATTGATTGATTGATTAATTGATTGATTGATTGATTGATTGATTGATTGATTGATTGATTGATTGATTGATTGATTGGGAAAACTACAGACTTCAGGTTTTTTTCTCACGACACCTGTTTGCTATTTTGTCCTATAGCTGTTCTTTGTACAGTATGGTATGCAAAAGAATCTATGATTTTTTAGACGGATGTGTATTGGAACCAAAAAAGAAAGTTTTATTTATAAAGACAAGGACATTGACGTTTAGCACTATGGGGGTATGTAATGGATTGTCTTTGTAAAGATCGCTATATATTCAGTTTATATTTGTATCATGTGTGGATAGGCCTATTTTGACAATAGTGTGAATAGTGAATAGTTGTTTTAACTCTTTCGAGTCTAAATAATTTTTTTACTTTGGACTGTAAGCTGGATCGTTTTGGCAAAAATCCTTCTTTCCGAAAGACTTCAAAGCTACTTGTTTTCTCTAACCATGTAAAAATTTATGGAGTGACCGGATATCCTTCAAGGCAATAAAACGCTTACAGACGTGTTTATTACACGTGTTTGCATTTATTAGGCTGTAATTGAGAGAGATAAGTCTTTACTTCCTGCCATAATAGTGACACCGTGTTATCCGCACACACTAAAACTGCGTCGTCTCTACGCTTTAGGCCTCGTGAACGTCATCCAGCTTCTGTTATAGCTATGGGTCAAACTCACGTCTATGTGTGTCAAGTGTTGTCATCTAGCGTATAAAACCACCCTTAGCCCCTAATTTCTACCTTTGTCGACAACAGCCTTGAAAGTGTTAATCTATGGATGTGTTATTGTATACCTGCCTTAAAACAGACGTCCACACTTCAGACCACCAGGAATACCAGTGATGGGCAATATTGTTAACCAAAAAGTTGCTAACTTTTAGTTTGACTAAACTTTTTTAGTTAAGGATGAAGTTTAACTAAAAAAATTAGTTTAGTTAAAACCATAGTTTAACTATATTTTTTAGTTGCTAACTAAAAAGTTTAACTTAAAAAATCAGCAATACGCAACTTTTTTTCTGCACTGAACATTGAACACTGTCAACAATTCAACACGAAACATATTGATTAACACTGCATGGTTTTAGCATTAACAGCCTGTGTTTTCAAATTCATACACTACATACAGTATGCCTGTAACTGTATGCTAGAACAGTACACACACATTGCATAGTTCGAAGGTGAAATTGTCATTGACAATTATTGACGCTCTGCATTATTACAGTTCACTTATTGTGAAAATGTTTGTCGTAAAAGTTGGAAAAAAGTTGGAAAAAGTTTAACTACCTTTTTAGTTTAGTTAACTAATTTCCAAAACTAATTTCCAAAATCAGTTGCCAACTTTAGTTAAACTATTTTTTTAGTTGGAAAATAGTTTTAGTTTAATTTTTTTAAACAGTTTAATGCCCATCATTGTAGGTTACTGCCGCTACGGCGCTATTTAATGTGGTCGATGGTCGGTTAATGGCGTGCGGTCGTGAGGGATTGCCTGGATCACGGGATTACGATGCCGACTAATCGTAATCGTAAACTCCAAATTTCTCAAGCCCTAAAGCTAAGCGCAAAAGCACCGGCTTATTCACGAGCGCTGATTTAAATGTCTTTAAAGTAGAAACGGGATACACTAGATGATAGAACTGCACGTGCGGTGGACATGAGTTTGACCTACTGCAGTCTATCTAAACTAGAAAGCTATAAAAAAAACTCAATGAAGAGCTCATCACAGATAGTTCCTTCAACAAGGACGGCAAGATTGAATCAAAGTCGAAAGAAGCTACTATCTAACGGTCGTGGTATGTCGAACTTCGGTCAAAAATGCCGCACAGCATTTAACTTGACAGGTCATATTCCATACAAACCTTGCCACCACCACCTCTTCTGTAAATCAGCATCATACAAAGACCATTCAGCCATCCAACGCCAGCAGTTAGGACGATTCTAGATCCAGACGACAACTGCAATTCATCATTGCGACGGAAATTCAAGCGCAGTCTCAGCGTTCACCATTGGAGCGACCTTGTCCACGCGGACGCAAGGTCGCCGTCAATTCGTGTCTCCTTTCGGGTTTCAATCAACCGACACCAATCGGTCGGTGGCGTAATGAAACGCTACGCTAAATTTCATTCCTCTTAAAACTGATAGGGTGCAGGGTTGAATCGTACTTCGCATTACTTGTTAATCGATCCGGCCCCCAAGGTTAGTTGTAGTGTAGGCAATTCCATAAATATCACAGAGTTCATAACAGTTCCTTTCTTAAATATATTATAGGCTACGCACATATGCGCGCACACACATACACAGATATATATATATATATATATATATATATATATATATACACGATTTAATATAATAAGATTGTTCAATCAAATGCCAGATTCAATTGTCACATTTTTCAATACTTTATGGGTTACAACTCCTATATATTGTAAGAATTAGGCCTAAGTTAGCCTAACTCCTGTAAACACAGCTTAATCTGTCTTACTAATACCAGCATCAATTATATAATTATACTCTAAACTTTTATGTCTATTCTAATTTCCCAAACAGTCGTAGTAGTTCTACGACTGTTTGGCGTCCTCAAGAATCTGTTGCACGGTCGTCATTGCTGGCGAACTGAGTTTTTACTTCTCATGAGCAGCGTTCAACATTGTCACACGACTGCATATTATTCATTCTTTACAGTTTGAAGCTGGGTATAATTAATAAACTTAAATTTTCCATAGTTTGTAGAGGTTAAAACCTTGCCACCACCACCTCTTCTGTAAAACATGAAGGATTGAAGGTGCTTTGACGGTTTGACCCTCGCTTCAGTGCCACGCTTTTGCAAATCCACCTCTGAGTGGTGATACATTTGTTAGAGGGTTTGGGCAACGGATTCTTTGACCTTGAATGGAATTCCTTAAATAGGAAGCGCCGAGCTAGATGGCAGGCGATAACGATGACCTCTTTCGGTGTCTCGGTGTAACTGCACGTCCGTGCACTATTGCCAGGCAGTGCCAGTTCCAAGCCTGGATGAAGGAGGAGGGCGACGCAGCCGACGCTAATGATCTTTCTTATCACACGGTGTCGTTAAACTGAAACTAATAGATGGCAGGCGATAACAATGACCTCTTACGGTGTCTCTTTAATTATGGATGTGAACACAATTTTTGGATTAGCGATTGATAGCGTTTTGTTGGCAGACATAAGACGCAACTGCGAAGATAATTCGATACAGATTTCCTAACTTCTGCTGCTCAATAAATTTATCTCTGTATGTATATTGACTTAGGCGATACGAGGTTCGAATATGATGTTGACAGATGGATGAAGGTGTGAAAATAATTATATTTGTTTGATCGGCGTTGAATCTGTAAGCTACGCAGATAGAATCTGTAAACTGCACAATTAATATTGGTTTAAAATGTTGATGCAGAAGTTGCTGTCAGCAGTAGCCTAGTAGAAGCATCTGTAACGGCAGAAGAATGGTCACGTGTCGAATACAGAAATTAAGCACGCGTTTCGTGTTATAATCTAGTATTAAGATTTCAGCTTGAGTACATATCTTATACGTAGTTTTGAGTTGAGGCGAATTCAGCTGCAGAATTAAGACAGTCTGATAGTCCAAGGAAAGACAACCCGCGAGTGAACTTTCAGTAAGTATAGAAAAGTTGACTTCCGCTTCCGTCAAGCGCCGATAAACAACCGACTCTTCACTGAGATTTCCAGTCTTAAGGAGGCAACCTTTGTTCGGTAGAGCAGACGACACCTTGCAGTCCGTTGGGATTTTATTCGTCCAATCACGTTTGTGTTATCTTAAAAAGTAAATATCCCCGAACCCTATCTAGATTATTTATCTCCTGTGACGCTGATTGTATATGCTGGTTAATTAATTAGTTAAAGCTGGTTTACCCCATAACTTGTATCCTTAACACTTAGCACAGCCTAATACGCCATTATATATATAATTTTATATATATATAATTTTATAATATAGGGGCCTATATATATATATATATATATATATATATATATATATATATATATATATATATAAACACGCATTAAGATAGGATAGAACTCTGTGTGGTCAAAGGACATCGTTACAGTCCATCGATAAATCATAATAAATAGAATGGGGAGTTTCATGATGCTACTTAAGTTCCATAACGCACATGCATTATAGCCTATAAAAATTACGCTTTTTCAAAAACTACACTTCATACAGCCTAATATTGAAATGTATTCAGCCACTCATTGATGAATCACTCATTTAGCCATACTCAGTCACTCATTCAGTCACTCATTCAGTCACTCACTCACTCATTTACCAACCAGCACTCAAAATCGCTTAGTAATTCACTAATGAAGCTATTTATCGAGAACCAACCAACCTAGTATAATTTAATAACTTCGATTTCGCCGTTTCGCAATATACAATACAATTTACATATACAATACAACTGCATTCGAATAATTTTATATTGTCCTTCCAAAGTTCAGAAGTGCACACGACAATACGACAAAACATCGATGATGTGGTGCAATTTGTGAATGAAGGACTTGCTCAAGGTCCCTACACAGTGACTGCCTCGGACGAGGATCGAACCCGTACTCTCCGTGTTACAGGTCGAGCTCTCTAACCAATCGGCCACCGTCCCACACACATCAGTTGATGGTCACGTCAAGTGAAATTTTAATCAAAAATCCGTAATCTATTGAAATTTTAAAACCAACCAAATCAATCAATCAATCAATCAATCAATCAATCAATCAATCAATCAATCAATCAATCAATCAATCAATCAATCAATCAAGCTACCTATCTATCTATCTATATATCTATCTATCTATCTATCTATCTATATCTATCTATCTATCTATCTATCTATCTACATGTATCTATCATCTATCATCTATCTATCTATCTATCTATCTATCTATCTATCTATCTATCTATCTATCTATCTATCTATCTATCTATCTATCTATCTATCTATCTATCTATCTATCTATCTATCTATCTGTATATCAATCACTTGGTAAATACCTTCCTTACTGCGTTACTAACTGACTAACTGACTGATTCACGTCATCACTCCTCGAAATACGCGTAGCATGATCTACACTGAAGTAACTCCGCCACATTTCTTCATTCGACGACGACGTCGACTGGAGCCTGCAGTGCTTTTCGTTTCCTTTCCAATTTGATAACTTGGCTTCGAGCGATGTACGACAGACGAACGCAAAGACCCAAAGGCAACCGTATTACGTCTCGCCAAATGAAGGATTTCGGTAATTCGACTACAAAATGGCCGCCAGCACGCTAACGGACTTCAATTAGCAGACGTGCCGTTCATCTCGGCTTACATCCGGCGGCGGTGTGCGCCGCTGTCTAATGTCGCCGTTGTAAAACCCTTTGAGGCTGTGCGTCGTATTATGTATCTTGACAGTAGTCTTGGCCGAAGGCGAACGAGTCGGCTGCCGACTGATAATAATTCTGATTAATCCTCGGAGTTTTTAAACCTCGCCTGCCTTAAGGGCGTGGCGTTTTGCATAATTGGTATTTGCGCTTTATCCGTGCCAGAGGCTGAATGATTTCAATGGAAGGGGTGTGCGCCGACGGCATGCTATATAGTCACCCTGTAAATAAGAAGGTCAGATCTGGTGTCTCGTCGGGGTTCTTGTTCACCTCTGACCCGCAATCTTCGAACACAATCTCTAAGGAGATTTAATTGCAGAAGGCACTATTTTCGGTCGTCTATTTTCAGACGAAGAATCACAGAAGCAGATGAGTTTCATTTCTGTGCGGAGGGACACAATAGAAAGGAATCCGAGTTAGACAAAATGTTCTCTTTGAGTCTTTTACGAGAAATTACTACGTTATGATGCATGTATTAATTATGTCTGCTTGTTTGCATGTATGTAGTCATATATTTATGCATATATTTACAAACGTATGTATGCATTATGAATGTATGTAATATGTATTCATGTATGTGTGTGCATATATAAATTATGTTTGTAATATGTATGCATGTATTTTTGTATGTATGTATGCATGCATGTATGTAACTATGTATGCATTTATGTGAGCATGCATAATTTTGTGTGTGTATTTATGTATGTATGAATGCATGCATGAATGTATGTATGTATGTATGTATGTATGTATGTATGTATGTATGTATGTATGTATGTATGTATGTATGTATGTATGTATGTATGTATGTATGTATGTATGTATGTATGTATGTATGTATGTATGTATGTATGTATGTAGGTATGCATGCATGCATAACTGATAGATGCCATCTGAACATCTTGGTCTGACTCTGCCATCGTCCCTACTTCAAATACTTTATGTCCCTAAGATAAACGTAGGCCTACGTAATAAAATCCTCGTCTGGCTCTAATTAATATCATTAGAATTAGTTTTAGGACTTTGATGAGATTTTGTTTCCAGTGAAACGTCGTCGTGTTTGTAACTAAGGTCGTATCTATGATAGCCTATATCATGATATTCAACGCACCATCAAACAGTCCTCCGTCATTTGACAACCGACTAGCTATTTTCCTGATTGATTGATTGACTGACTGGCTGACTGACTAAACGACTGACCGACCGACTGACTGACTGACCGACCGACTGACTGACCGACCGATCTACAGACTGACCGATTGACCGATTGACCGACTTACCGACTGACCGATTGACCGATTGACCGACTGACTGACTGACCGATTGACCGATCGACTGACCGATTGATCGACCGACTTACCGACTTACCGACTGACCGATTGACCGACCGATTCACCGATCGACTGACCGACTGATCGACCAACTTACCGACTTACCGACTGACCGATTCACCGACCGATTCACCGATTGACCGATCGACTGACCGATTGATCGACCGACTTACCGACTTACCGACTGACCGATTGACCGACCGATTGACCGATTGACCGATCGACTGACCGACTGATCGACCGACTTACCGACTTACCGACTGACCGATTGACCGATCGACTGACCGATTGATCGACCGACTTGCCGACTTACCGACTGACCGATTGACCGATCGACTGACCGATTGATCGACCGACTTGCCGACTTACCGACTGACCGATTGACCGACCGATTGACCGATTGACCGATCGACTGACCGATTGATCGACCGACTTGCCGACTTACCGACTGACCGATTGACCGATCGACTGACCGATTGATCGACCGACTTGCCGACTTACCGACTGACCGATTGACCGACCGATTGACCGATTGACCGATCGACTGACCGATTGATCGACCGACTTACCGACTGTCCGATTGACCGACCGATTGACCGATTGACCGATCGACTGACCGATTGATCGATCGACTGACCGATTGATCGACCGACTTACCGACTGACCGATTGACCGATTGACTGACCGATTGATCGACCGACTTACCGATTGATCGACCGACTTACCGACTTACCGACTGACCGACTTACCGATTGACCGATCGACTGACCGATTGACCGATCGACTGACCGATTGATCGACCGACTTACCGACTGACCGATTGACCGACTGACCGACTTACCGACTGACCGATTGACCGATTGACCGATCGACTGACCGATTGATCGACCGACTTACCGACTGACCGATTGACCGACTGACCGATTGACAGACCAACTGACCGAGTGACCGATTGACTGACTAAATGACTGGTTCAGTGTATGGCTGTTTGGCTGGCTGATTGAGCGACTGACGTTAGCGTTGTATGGTTTAAAGGCGTCTCTTGTGCACATATCATCTTCCTTTCTAACAACAGCCTTAGGCTGCAGAGACGCATTGCAGGAATCAGAGGCAGGCGCTGGTGATGCGTTCGTTCTAACAACACCCTCCGGCAACAGACTCACTCTTAGGCATATATACAGCCTACATATATATATATATATATGTATATATATATATATATATATATAAGAATGCATGCATTATATATACGTACATTTGTCACGCACACAAAACGTGTGCATACATAGTTTATACATACATATAATATATATAGGCCTATATGTATATAAGTTACGAATGAGACTTACGATGATCATAGTGCGCCCTCAGGTTAAGCAATATTACGCCAAAGTCTCCCCATGGCCCTCCCTCCCTGTAGCTCTTCATTTCCCATTCTAAGCCCGGATGGCCCAATGCGCCAAGTCTACAGTGCGCCCGATGTGCGATGCATGCCGCTGAATGCTCAGTGGTCAAGATAGGCACAATCGCCGACTCCGCTGCCACCGATAAAAGAGAAGAACAGTCGGAAAGAGTTTCATCGGATCTGCAGGTGTGTGTGTGCGCGTGCTATGTTGCCAGAACGGAGGATCAGAGAGAATTATATAGACCTATCTGTCGCTGTATTGGTTACTTCTCGCATTCGCCTGCTTTCGCCAAATTCTTAGTCGCATTTGTTCAGCCGTGTGATTGCCTATTGTAGCAATTACAGGACAATTTAAACTCCTTATAAGACTTCACCTATTTGTCTGTCTGTCTGTCTGTCTGTCTGTCTGTCTGTCTGTCTGTCTGTCTGTCTGTGTATCCATCCATCCATCTATCCATCCGTATTTCTTGGTATTTGTCGACGTTATTCTTTGCCAGATCCGGACATGCGAAACTTATGAACACAGGAAATAGACAGAGACAAAGCGGAGAGACATGGGGTGGTATTGCTTTTGACCAGAGGGCAAACTATGATCTTCGTCGTCTCACAGACCCTGCTAACATCAGTGCATCATCAAACTGGTCGCTGTTGGTTGGTTGTCAAGCGCAAAGACTTCTGATTACGAACTGTTGCCAAGGCGATCGGTCGCCGGAACAAGCGACTTCACCTTTCAGTCGTCAACCGGAACTTGTTCGTGGTTTCCGGTGGTTTAAACGCAGCGTTCGAACACGTTAATCAAGAGGACAAGTGGGAAGACGTAAGTCATTCTATACGCTACACTGCTCTTACCATCATTGTTTAGTAAAGGCAAATCTTAAATCCGTTTCTGTCATTGCAAGGCTACGAATAGGGCCGAACTAGACAGAAGGTAACTGAGGACGCAGATGTCCATAGCAACGGATAATTACTCGCATATATAATTCTATCTTGTATGCACGCATTCAGACACCTAATCATAGGCGTAGACTCTGGGGGGTCAGCCGGGGCACGTGCCACCCACCCCCAATAATTGATGAGCCGGGGCAATGCCCCCCAAAATCGAGAGGAGAATTTCTTCAAATATTAAAATGTTATGTTTCAATATAGACAAATTTCTTCAGAAACAGAAAATCAGAGACACAGAACTGAAATACTATCAGAAATTCATAACGAAAACTAAGATTTATTTTTATCTTTAATATCTTCAATATGAAACAAATTTACATGTAAACAAAGCGCCCCATTTCATACGCATTAACGTAACACCGGAAGCCGTTGCTTATTGTCCATTTCAGAGGTGAAAAAAGTTTTTTCGGTTTTTGGTTTTAAACAAAACCAAAAGAAAAAGAAAACCACACAATTCGGTTTTTTAAAAATAAATTTCTTATTTTTGTAGAAGTTATTCTAATTACATTGATTTAATGATTTTTAATTTTCGGAAATTGCAACTGAATTAAATGAGTTGGAGCTCTTGTTCATGTAATTTTTCATGGTTTTTATCATCCGAAATCCGAAAATCTTAAAAGCAACCAAAACAACAAAAACCATAAAAACTGAAAAAACTACAAAAAACTACAAAAAACCCAACTTTTCATATTGAAAAAAAATTGTTTTTCTGGACCCGAGACCCCATGCCCCCCCCCAATATTTTGGACAAGTTTACGCCAGTGCACCTAATATAATTATATAGCGCTTTTTAGGATTTCTCAAAGGCGCTCTTCATCCATGCATAGTGTCCACTGCTCACATTTAATCGTTTCCTTCTACCCTTGTCTTCGATCGCTGTAGAAATCTCGAGATAACGATTCTCCGTTTTGCGTTGCAAGAGTCAAGTTACTTTGTCAAACCATTCTGTAAAAGGTCTTTCCCTTCTTTTTGGGGCAAGTAAGCGAAGTCGTACTGGTTAGCTTCGCCGAAAAAATTTGACGACCCCTTGTTAGTCATTAGATGAGGGTCCATCTTTATATTGTCAAATTTTTATGGATTTTTGCTCTCCGCCGTTTATTACCCATAACATCAATAGTTTAATGAAAGATGGAAGTGTTTAGCCTTGTAAGTGAATGAATGATGCTGATGAAAATCTACTTTCGGTCTGTCATCCGATCATCAATTCATGTACTTAGACCTATATTTCCTCCTATTGTTCAACGTTCTAACAGCTTAAGACCTAGACAGCATGATTTCTCTTTGCCTTTTAAGGATAATAGAAATTTTATTTCTAGGGCCTTGTATAGTAACATTAAACTTTGTAATATTTTCTCTTTTCTTAAATAGATTTTTTGTAAATTGATTATTATAGCTTATTAATATTAGTGTTGTTGTTATTATTAACAATAGTAGGCCCTAATGATAATATTAATACTAATATTTCTTTCTCTTATGAAGGATTCTTTTCTTTCTGGGGTCATGTTTAATATTCTAAATGATTTATATTAATAGATATGTATATAGTTTCATTGTTGTATCGTCGTTTTAACATGCTTCTTGTTTTTGATTGTAATGGTTTGCGGTGTGTCAAACTACTATTTGTAATAAACGAATACTTACTTACTTAAGTAGAACTTCGAAACTTCTTCCTATTCAATAACTTTTTTCGCAACATGCCTTTAACGTAATAGCCAAACGCGAACTGAGGCACATAGGCGATATAGGTCTTTGTGGTCAAACGTGGAGGTGGCAAAAAGCTTATTTCCCAGCTTTTGATCACATTCCTTCCTCCCTGCGCTAACGCTCTTTCGCAGAAGAACTTGTGTTTAGAAGTCTTGCAACAGCTGCATCCTCTATTTGTGACTTTGGCCTAATCAGTTTCTCTAGTCTTAACCTCAACGCGCCTGACTTAGATATGTCCGCTATACTCTCTACGTAAAACCAGGGAGTGAGATGACTTTCTTTAACCCGAATCGTGTCGCTGTATAGGGCCTATACATGGGCGTCAGCAGGAATTTTTCTTTGGGGCAACATTTTTCTAGAGGACAACATTTTTCTAGGTGGGAACAATGACGTTTTTGCATAAGAAGCTATTCATGAACGCAGAACACGTGACAACTTTAAGAATAAATAATGGTCAAGGACTTACCTAAATAATTAAGTGTTTTTGCATTGAAAATCGTGTTGGGACTGTTGTAATAATCATAATAATCAAAAGATTTTTTTATTTTTAATATTTGCAAAATCCAGAGGAAAATGCCTCCTTCCCCCTCCGGAAGCCCATGGGCATATATGACTGAAGACAATGACAGGACAATGTGAAACACAATATGAACATATTTCTATAGGCATGTATAATAGGCCCGTAGAGTACATAGACATAATCCCGTTTCAGACGTAAATATAGATGTTAGCCTTGCGATCGCCTAACGTCAGGAACGATTCGCAAACGAGGCTAGTGCTGACGTCATCCACCAAACGACGCAAGTGTCGTCTGCAGTCTGTCGACGCCATGCGAGCCGCCGCCATCTTGGGAAACGTTCTACCCGGCCTCGATCGAGACTGGAAGCCACCGCTTGACTTCACCACCAGCGCAGCAGGGAGCAGGGCATCGTCGCCTAGCCCTCCTACGAGTCAGGTTGCCGTCTTTGCCAAGATCACCGGGGTTCCTTGCCCAGCTACGCCGACGCGATACACAGCACCCGTCCACATCGATGTCGGTGGGACTATCTACACCTCGTCGCTCGAAACGTTGACCAAGTAAGGCCAGATGAAACTACACTGGTAAAAATGTCTTTAGCGTAAGAAATCATTTTCATGCTAAGCCAATAGTTGCGATCATTGTGATATATTTAGTAATTTCGTTCGGATAGAATAGAGCCTCTAGAAACAGCTGTAGTGAGAACAGTAGACTCAATTGTAATAGATAAGCCGCCTTAAGCGTAAGCGCCATACTTTGCTCGCACACTTCCAACTACGCATAAATTCCAACCACAAGGAAATCGTCAAATAATTTACTATTCAACAACTCGACTCAGACCCATTTTAAGGTCGTCGTAGGCCCTGGGCACTCTTGCATTCGTAGACCCCAACTCAACTGCCAACTCTACATTAAAGCTAAATGCATTCACATTAGCACATTAGCTTAACTTAAACTGCTTAGTACAAAAGTTATTAAATTTGAATTTGCTGTTATTTGCAATTTTCCTTTTTCCATTCCCCGGTCAATCATTCAATAAGCTTATCTCATTTTCAGGCTTTCGTAAGCTCCTGAAAGTTTCGTAGGCCCCTGAAAGTTTCGTAGGCCCTAAGCAAAGTGCCTATACTGTGCCTAATGGATAAAACCAGACTTGTTGTCCTCGAGACCAAGGTCTTGGTCTCGAGTGCACTCGAGTTCGTTTTTAAAAGTCTTGGTCTTGGTCTTGGTCTTGAGGTTCAAGGTCTTGGCCTTGGTCTTGGTCTTGAGGTTCAAGGTCTTGGTCTTGGTCTTGGTCTTGAGGTTCAAAGTCTTGGTCTTGGTTTCGCAAGACCAAGACCAAGACCGGCTATCAATGTGAACAGCTATTTAACAAAACTCAAGAATTTAAAAAATTAATGTATCAAGCATGTTTGCATCATAGCCTACGATAAATACCTACTGACGGATGCAAGTCTTGTTGGTAAGGAAAACCCATCGGCAGCAGCAACTAAGTTATGCTATGCCTGGAAGCCCTGTCGAGACTTTTTCTGAAGCCGCGCAGTCTGATAAATCATGGGAGGATTTCAAAAAGACTCACGATTTACATTTACATTTACATCCAGTGCTTGCATGAAAAGCTACTGTGTGTGCCAGCGACTTTAGCACAGTGGCGGATCCAGAGGGGGGCGATTGGGGCGATCGCCCCCCAAGAGTCTAAAAAATATTTTTTTTTGCATATTTTAAAATTTAAAATTTGGCATACTTTACTAAATGTGATGTGATTATTATTAAGCCTTTGCGAATATTGGAAACAGAAGATTGGAATTTGCATTGTAACATGTCAAAAGTTTGATAAACTATTAACTTGATAAGTCATTTTAATTTTATTTCCTTTGATCTTGAACGTCCATGAAATCGCCCCCCGTAAAGAAAAAGTCTAGATCCGCCCCTGCTTTAGCACCTGTAGAACGTATTTTTTCACATGGCGGAATATTTATGAGGCCCCACAAGGCACGTCTTGGTCAGAAAATTCTGAGCAAATTGGTTTTTATAAAATACAAAAGGCAGGTGGAATAACATTTTGCATGAAGGACTTTTGTAAACACGAATTCGGAATTCTCTGTAGTCTGCATTTAAAGTTAATTTGCCTGAATAAAATAAAAGACTCGCGTTTTCATTAAAATAGCGAGTAATCCGCCTTGAGAATTTTTTTGTAAGGAAAAGAAGTCGGGCTGAATTTGATTTTTTGGGTCTTGGTCTCGGTCTTGGTCTTGAGGTTCAAAGTCTTGGTCTTGGTCTTGGTCTCGAGGTTCAAAGTCTTGGTCTTGGTCTTGGTCTCGAGGTTCAAAGTCTTGGTCTTGGTCTTGGTCTCAAGGTTCAAAGTCTTGGTCTTGGTCTTGAGGTTTAAGGTCTTGACAACAAGACTGGATAAAACGGCACTGACTCGCCTAAGGAAAAACTGTCCCATTTGTCAATTTTTGTATACGCCAGTGAAAAGCAAACATGTGATAAAGGTGAAGTAGGCCTATGTTGAATGATATGCTATTATCATCTACATGTATGTAAGATAGGCTATTGCATCCCGTGCATCGCCGTACGTGACATTCACTTAATGCAGGATCGCACATGTAGGACTCAATTCTCTACCGTGGCCGACATTCCTTACTAGGCTTCTGTAAACTTTTTCGATATTTAATTACGGTTCGTAATCATAACTGTAATCGTAAACTTCACATTTCTAAAGCACTACTCTAAAGCTAAGTCAGGGCACCAGCTTATTCACAAGCGTTGAGAATACGGGTTCAAGCCTTTAACGAGGGCGTCACTGTGTAGGGATCTTGAACAAGTCCTTCACGCATAATTGTCAGCATCATCGATGTTCTGTCGTATGGTCGTGCGTACACTTCTGCACTTTGGAATGGAGAAATTTCAAACACTACTTTTTTATTGTATTGCTTTTATTGTTTTATTGCCACCGTGCACCATAATAATATATAATAATATATGTAATGTATAACAATATATATAATAAACTATAATAGATATATAGTTTTATAACCAGTACTTTACACACAGTGTAGGGTCATACAGGATTGTATAGGTTTATGTAGCCGACGATAGA